>CM037792.1:1679868-1729868 GCA_021229015.1 Solen grandis | reverse complement strand
TTGTCAATGGTTGTTGCTGTCATATTTGGTTTAAAAGGCAATTATTTAAGAGAAAACTTGTAGTATATTTATATTTGACATGAGTAATTTTAAACATCTCGCATTATCTAGCGGTCACATGATTGTACACGTAATTTAAAAGCTCTTGACTTGCTCTTTAATTATAGCAGAGTTGCGGTTATAAGGTCTTTGATCAAAGGACAATCAGGTTAAAGTCAGGTTATATTTGTAACTCTTACCCACAAGATATGTTACTTTATATTTTTTTATTACGTGGACAATTTAGAATGTAATTTATATAATAATCAATTGTTTTATCTCATTTTTCATACGTCTATACTGATGTTAGTTTAAACATATTTATTTCTAAATTGTATCAAATACAATATTGGAAATACAATAAATATAGGGATTAGAACGAAAGAAATTTCTTATCGTGTTCTTCTCCCTTTAACAATATAATGTGAACAATGATATGGCAAAACAAAACAAAGATCTTGTCAATACGATGTTGTAACATTTTACAAAAAAAGGGAATATATATTAACGGATGAACAGAGAATGAGAATAATGAGAATGGGGATGACGAGAAGCATAAGTGGCGGCTACGTTGGTGTCAGAAATTTTATCTTAATCAGGCACTCTCTAGTAATATATCAACATTCAAAGCGTTTAGAAGATTTTATATAGCGATGAACGGCGTCAAATATTTTTATGTTTTCTTCATATGATGCATTAATATCCCCGAAAAGTAAAACATCGATATTTATAATTTGTAAGAAGAAAAGATCGTCATACAATTTTCTTCTAGCATTATTGTAATTTGGACAACAAAATAGAAAATGTTCAACAGTCTCAATTGCACCACAGTCACAGAGCGGAGAGTTTACCATATTTTTCAAATATAAAATCTGATTTAGGGAGCAACTATTCGTGCGAAGCCTAGCATGTAATATTTGGTATTTTCTGTCACCATAACTGTAGTGTTTCGGAGAATTATTGCAGTCACTATTTATAAATCTTTAAAATTCTGAAATTGATTTCGCATTTCTTATTTCAATTGGAATATTATTCCATTCACGTATCACAGAAGGTAAAAAAGAATTTTGGTATAAATTAGTGTTTGATGGAATATCTCGGATATTACTTGCATTTCTTATATTATGATGTGTTATATTTGCTATTTGATCAGGGACTAAGGCCGTGAATCATTTTATAAAAAAATATCAATTTGTGTTTATTCCGTCTTGTTTGAAGAGATTCCCAGCATATTTCATTAGATAATTTTTCAAGAGACACAAGTTTTGTTGTTCCTGTTACAATCCTAGCAGCTTCATTTTGAATTTTGTATAATTCCATTTTTTTCATAAATAGCGCAATTGTCAAATATAATATCACCATACTCAAGTAGAGGTCTAATAAAAGATATGTAAATTGTTTCCAATGTTGTTCGATTTAGTAAAAATTTCAACTTCTTCATAATATTAATTCGATTCCACGCCTTAAATGTAATATATTCAATATGATGATGCCAAGAAAAATTGTTAGAAAGATTCTGGTGGAATCTGGTGGCATCTGACCTAGAGAGGCATTGTTTATGAATTGTGATTATTTATTTACGAAATTACCAACGAAGATGACCATATTTCATTAATTCTACAGATGCAGGTGAAAAAGAACATTACACACATGTCTAACATTATATCGTATTTTTTTAACCATCCGAACTTTTTTTTAAAGTATCCGGATAGTTTCATTTCGGACGATTCTATTTTCAACGTAGTTACAAAGAAGAAGACCATATTTCTGTTACTAAACACTTATAAATGAAAGTGATGAATATTATACATACGTCCATAATTTTATTCTTAGTTGCCAATCGTTTTATTGGAGATGATATATCCAGTTTATTTAAAAGTGAACAGTATCCGGATAGTTTCATTTCGGATAGTCCATGTTTTCCACCTATAAGTTATGGACAAAAGTCATTCTACCAGCTGTTCCTGAATGTTACAACACATATTTACAAGAGTAAGACCATATGCAGGTCTGGTCAGAGAAGGAACTTTGTCCCAATACTTCTATTATTATGTGGTGATGTCCATCCATGTCCTGGTCCAGTGGAGAATCCTACACTTACACATACCTGTGATAGCAACCCAGATTGTGATTTTAAAGTTTTTAATCAACGTGGGCTTCATTTTATTCAAGTCAACACTCGCAGTCTTCTACCAAAGATTGATGAAATTCGTTTAATAGCTGAGAAGACCCGTGCTGCTTGCATTTGTATTACTGAGACTTGGCTTGACAGTTCAATATCCAACACTGAAGTTTCCATTGAAAATTACACTATTCAGCGTAAAGACAGGAACAGACATGGAGGAGGAGTATGCATTTATATAAGGAGTGACATTTCTTTTAATTATTGTCTTGAACTTTCCCATGATCAGTTGGAAGCCATATGGATTTCTTTACTTCTGCCAAAGACTAAACCTTTATTAATTGGTGTTTTATATAGACCACCCTCCCAGGCAAATTTTTATGACATTTTAGATAGTGTTTTTTCATCAAGCCAGTTTTTTTTAATGAATATGAAACCATAGTAATGGGAGATTTTAACAACGATGTATCTTGTACTTATAATAACCTTTTATTGAAATCTCTTAATTATTTTACAACCATGTTCAATCTTAAACAAATAATTAACAAGAGTTTGTCAATCTTCAGCAACCACAATTAACAAGAGTTTGTCAATCTTCAGCAACCACAATTGATTTAATTTTAGTGTCAGATGTTGACAAAATTTCTCAGTCTGGTGTGATTGAAACCTCTTTTAGTGACCATTTTTTAACATATTGTACAAGGAAAAGTAGGAAGGTGAAATTTGGTTGTCATAGGACTGTAACTCTAAGATCCATGAAAAATTATAACAAGGATGATTTTCAATCAAATTTATTGGCTACAGACTGGAGCCCTGTCCTTCTGTCAGACAATGTTATTGAAGCATGGGATGTTTTTAAAAAGCTTTTTACATCTAGCATTGATAATATTGCACCAGTTAAACAAGTTAGAATAAAACAAAAGACTGAGCCATGGATTGATGATGAAATTCTTTCAGCTATTAAAGCAAGGGACAAGGCTTTTCACAGTTTTAAGTTACAAAAATCTGAAGATAGTTTTAATTGTTTTAAGCAACTAAGAAATAAAGCAAAGTCCTTGATTGATAAAGCAAAGAAGAGTTATTTCTCTGAAACACTTGAACAAAACAAATATGACCCTAAGTCTCTATGGAAAACATTAAAACAACTTGGTGCTCCTTCAAAAAAAGAGTCCACATCTAGTTCAAATATATGCTTAAACATTAATGGTAATATATGTTTTGAAAAGAAAACTATTGCAAATTCATTTAATGAGTATTTCACTACAGTTGCTGCAAGTCTTGTTGAAAAGCTTCCCTCTTCTGTTAATAAATTTGGGTTAAACTTTGTTACAAATTTTTATTCACTAAAGGGAATTTATCAAAACAGTTGTTCATTTTCAATTGTTTCTGAAAACAAATTGTTGAAGTATCTGACACAGCTTAGTGCAAAAAAGGCCACTGGTCTAGATGGTATTCCCTCTCGTTTTGTCAGAGATGGTGCCCCTTTGATAGTCCAGCCCCTAACCCATATTATTAATCTTTCTTTAATACAAGGTGTTGTGCCTGATGATCTGAAATCAGCTAGAGTTGTTCCCCTTTTTAAAAAGAATGATAAAACTAATGTTGGAAATTACCGCCCTGTATCAGTTTTAAATATTATTTCTAAAATACTTGAAAAGGTTGTTTATGACCAAGTTGAATCTTTCCTGAAAGAGAAGAATTTATTGTATGAATTTCAATCGGGATTTAGAAGCGGGTTTTCCAGATTTATCTTTCTCTCTCTCACACACACTTATTTTCTTCTTCAATTTTTCAATTTTTTTCATCAATATTTTTCCTTCCCTTTTTTAAAGGAATTTTAACCACAATTGTGACATTTTTTCCCCTAATATATATTATTATCACACATTTCATTGCAAGTGTTAAGACACTGCGACTCTTGATATTTGGTTAGCTATATTGATACTGGTTACTGTAAACCTTAGATACACACATTAATTAGTTACTAAATTTAACCTTCATGTTACTTTTACCATAAACATATTGAGACACACCCTTGATATTTGAATAGCTATATTGATACTGGTAATTGTAAAGCTTAGATAAACTATAAGTAATTTGTTGCTAAATTTAAACTTCATATTACTTTTTTTAGCATTATCTTTTACTATAGTTAGGTCTTGTAGAATTATGAATTGTTTACATAATTTCTTTTATCACAGTTGTGTAAAATAACTTGATTATACTTCATTAGTATATTCATTATTCCATGATACATTTTACATGATTATTTCCGTATTTTGGTCTTGTAGAATTATGCACTGTTTACATAAATTCTTTTTGTCATTTGTGAAGAAGAACTTGTTTGTATTTTATCAGTATATTCCGTTATTATCTACTGAATAAAACTATTATTCCTCTTGTATGTCAAAACTTAGGAGTCATACCAGTAATTTCTGTATGAAATGACATACTTTTAATGTATTTCACATTGATGTTCTATATACGTTATTTTGGAGAATAATTATTATATTTATTTCTTCTATATGTTCAATTCACTTTCTTTTCTTCTACCAGTTTTGTTGTTTCACATATTTGTATTTGACATGTTGCAAAATACTTCTTTTTTTTTGTTGCTGTTTCATCATGAACATAAATGAATTTGTTATCAAGAATGATTCTTTAGATTTTTCTTGCAGGTGCATACTCCATTTACAATATAAGATACTTTTTCTACATGAAAATGACTAGTCTTAAATTTTTCTCATTTAATTGCAGGGGCTTAAGGGATAGTAAGAAGAGAAAAGATGTTTTTAAACTATTTAAGGAGAAAAAGGCTGATATACTTTGTTTACAGGAAACTCATTTTACTAAAGAAATAGAAAAAGACATATATATTGACTGGGGTGGACAATGCTTTTTTAACCATGGTAAATCAAATGCTAAAGGAGTAGCAATCCTTCTGAGAAAGAAAATAGCCACCAAGATAGATCATATATATTCGGATGATAATGGAAGTTGCATTAGCTTAAACCTTGATTTTGATGTTATGACATTTAATTTAATTAACATATATGCACCCAACTCTGATAATCCTGGTTTCTTTGAGAAAATATTTCATATGATTGATTCCTTAGAGAAAAATGATCCATACATAATATGTGGTGATTTTAATTTAGTTTTAGACCCCGAGTTAGATTACTATAACTATAAAAATATGAATAATAACATTAGAGCTAGAAAAACACTGCTTAGTTTTATAGATACCAGATGTCTGATTGATCCCTATAGAGAAATGAATCAAAATTGTAAAAAATATACATGGAGACGCATAAATCCATTACAACAAGCCAGGTTAGATTTTTTCTTACATACTGATGATTTATTACAATGTATAAAATTATAATATAGATTAAATTTATAAATAGATAATTCCTATTAAAATGCAATATTGTGTACCTATATATAATTTGGACAACATTCATGAAATAGATGACAACTTGATACAATTTATTATAGATGATGATCTTTTTTTGGAAACCTTGCTTATGGAAATAAGAGGTAAAACTATATCATATGCTAGCTTTAAGAAGAAACAGAATCTAAGTAAAGAAGAAAAATTAAATATATTAAAAAACAATGGAAAACTATTACACTTACAAAATGAATTACAAGCTTTGAGAGATAAAAAAATTAAAGGTTCAATAATAAGAAGTAGAGCTCAATGGATTGAAAATGGTGAAAAAAGTACAAAATATTTTTTAAATTTAGAAAAATCAAATTTCACAAACAAAAATATACCTTTTTTAGAAAATGATGATGGGACACATATACATGATCAAAAACTTATTTTAGATGAAACTTGTAATTATTATAAAAAGCTATATGAAAATGAGAAAGCCAATGAATCTTATGATATAGACACTTTTTTAAATGATAGCACTGTCAGAAAATTATCTTTACATGAGGCAAATAATTTAGAAGGACAGTTGACATATGAGGAGATATCTTATACTCTGAAAAACATGAAAAATGATAAAAGCACTGGCTGTGATGGTTTTACATCAAACTTCTTCAAAGTGTTTTGGAATAAACTTGGTCAATTTGTTGTTAGGGCAATCAATTCTGCTTTTCAAAAAGGGACTTTTTCTCATAGCTTGAAACTAGTAACCATCATTTGCATTCCAAAAGAGAAAAAACCAAAACAATTTTTAAAAAATTGGAGGCCTATTACTCTCTTAAATGTTATTTACAAGCTAGCATCAGGAAGTATAGCTAATAGATTAAAAACTGTTTTAGATAAATTAATCTCAAAAGAACAAACTGGTTTTGTTCAAGGTAGGCAAATAAGTGAAAATACCAGACTGTTATATGATATTATGAAAGTGACAGAAGACAAAAAAATACCAGGTTTATTAATGCTTATAGATTTTGAAAAGGCTTTTGATACATTATCTTTTAACTTCATTGAAAAAACATTGTCTTTCTTCAATTTTAGTAATGAGTTTATAAAATGGATCAGGCTTTTTCTGCATAATACTAACACATGTATTCAACTTAATGGATTTTTGTCCAATTTTTTCACAGTGGGACGTGGCTGTAGACAAGGGGATCCTATTTCTCCTTATATCTTCATTTTATGCACAGAGATTTTAACATTAAAGATAAAACAATCAAAATACATAAAAGGCATTATTATAGATGGAGAAGAATATAAAATCTCTCAATTTGCTGATGATACTTCCCTTTATATGGATGGATCTGAACAATCGTTAAAATATGCATTAAAGGTTTTAACTGATTTTTCCCGTTTTTCAGGACTAAAAGTTAACTTTGATAAAACTAAACTAATTTGGATAGGATCATTAAAATACAGTTCTAAGTCCATAAAAACAAAATGGAAATTAACATGGGGGGAAACACATTTTAGAGTTCTTGGAATAAATTTTGATGTAAATCTTGATAAAATATTAGAAATAAATTTTAACGAGAAATTAATTAAATTAAAAAATTCAATAATATACTGGAAGAGACGGAAACTTACACCAGTAGGCAGAATTACTGTTGTAAAATCTTTGTTATTGCCATTATTTACTAATTGTTTCATTAATCTGCCAACTCCAGATAAGAAAATGATAAAAAACATAAGTGATCTTATGTATAATTTTGTATGGGATGGAAAGTCAAGAATAAAACATGATGTATTTGTTAAAAACTATGAAGAAGGTGGACTTAGAATGGTCGATATAGATAGCTATATTCATAGATTAAAAATCAAATGGTTAAAACAATATATTGTGAATTCCAGTGGTAAATGTTTTAAACTAATTAACACACAATTGGATCTACACAAAATCTTTAACTTGGGGGGATTATATTGCGAACTTGCTATGAAAAAAATTAAAAATACTTTCTGGAATGACGTATTGAAGGCTTATACTATATTTATTAAAAAGTATTATATTAAGAACACAGAAGATCTCTTGAATATGCCTTATTTTAAAAAATTTTGACTATTAAACAAGAGTATCTATATCATCCATGTATTAACTGTTACATTAAATTTATTGTTATGAATGATAAGTAATATATGAGATTTTGATTAAAAATGAAACTGTACCTATTTCTCGTCTAAAATGGAATCTTAATTTTACTGATGTTGACTTAAATTGGAATGAAATTAATAGCTATGTATTTAGATATACAAAAGATACATATATACAATGGTTTCAAACTAGAATTATACATAGAATTTTAGCAACTAATTCATTGTTATATAAAATGAAAATTGTGTCCAGTAATTCATGTACCTTTTGTCATGATCATGAGGAAACACTTATGCACATTTTTTGTGAATGTTGTTTTATTAAACCTTTGTTAGATTACATAAATGATATTTTAAAAAGTAACAAATTAGAAAAGAAGATAGTACAAATGAATATGATATTTTGTTTTTAGAATTTAAAAGATACATATATTTATGCAAAAGGAAAAAAATCATCCCCACCAACATAGGACTGAAATTAAGTTTTAAATTTGCATATAGCATTTATAAGGAGGTATTACCTGACAATTCAAAGCCCAAAAATTGGTCAATTATACAACTATTTATTAATTTATAATTGCTATGTACCTGTATGTTGTGTTTATTTTCCTAACAAATTCTAATAAGTATGAAATGGTTATTTTTTTATATTACAACATGTCAAAACTATACAATACAAAAAAAATCAAACTTTAAATTAAAAGTGATAATATATATGTATATATTACTGTCAGTATTATTCAAAGATATATATGTATTTTTGAAATGTAAGGTGGCTGCAGGATGGTTCCCCGACCTGCTGACACCTATGACGGGGATAATAAAAGTTTGAAAAAAAAAAAAAGAAAATGTTTGATTTATCTAACTGACTACATACGTTTTGAAATGGATAAAGGTAATATTGTTGGTATGGTACTTTTGGACTTACAAAAAGCATTTGACACTGTAGATCACTCAATTCTTCTCATGAAACTTAAAGCTTGTGGATTTAGCAACGACATTGTAAGGTGGTTTAACTCTTATCTCTCAGATAGGCGCCAACTTGTTGATGTTTCTGGAACATACTCAACAGCTTCCCTAATTACTTGTGGCGTGCCTCAGGGCTCTTTACTTGGCCCTCTTCTGTTTTTAATATATGTGAATGACATGTCATCAGTGGTCAGTAGTAAACTTTTGTTATATGCTGATGATTCAGCCATATTAGTTGCTGATAAGGATAAATCTAAGGTTGAATCATTATTATCATCTGATTTAAAAAATGTAAGTAATTGGCTCATTGACAACAAATTATCTTTGCACCTTGGTAAAACAGAATCGATACTTTTTGGGTCAAGTCACAAACTGAAGGTCAATAGAAATCTCAACATAACTTGTAATGACTCTTTAATTAAACATACCTCATCAGTAAAATACCTTGGTGTAACCTTGGATCAAACATTATCATTTAATGACATGGCTCATTCAATTTTAAAAAAGGCCAATTCTAGATTGATGTTTCTTTACAGGAAAAAGGATTATTTGACTAGGCACACAAAAAACTTCTTGTTTCTTCATAAATTCAATGCCATTTTGATTATGCTTGTTCTATTTGGTATTTTAGTTTGTCAAAAAGTTTTCAAAAAAAGTTCCAAATTACTCAAAATAAGCTCATTAGATTTGTTTTAGACCTGGATGCCAGATGTCATATTGGCAAAGACCAGTTTAAGTCTGTAGGTTGGCTTCCAGTTTTAGAAGAATTGACTGTATTACATTGTCTCATGTATTTAAAGTCAAACATGGGTTATCCCCAATTTATTTACAGTCTAAATTTACTCAGCAAAACAATATTCATTCATGCAATACCAGGCTCAGTAAAAATGGTGCATATGCTCTTCCTAAAGTTAAAAGTTTTGGTTGTAAAACATTCAGTTTTGTGGGTTCCAAGTTATGGAACTTGTTACCAACCAATGTTTCATGTATCACCAAATTTTCATCTTTTAAACAAGCAGTAAAGAGGTATTTTTTAGATACACTGTCCTAATTTTCTTATTTGTATCAATTATCTTAATGAAGTAATGATAAATATTTTAAAGTAACAATTATTGTTTAATTTGATTTTTTTCTCTCTTTAGTCTGTGATTCTCATAATTTAATCTGTGATTCTCATAACTTATTATGTGATCAGCATAATTTGTGTTACATTTTTTTTTTTTTCTGTGATGTTTATATTTTTGTAATATCTATTATTATTTTACTGTTACACTGTTGTCACTTTGCCAATTACATTCCTATATTAGTCAGTCCACCTTATGAGTTTGTTAATTGGTCATCTGTCGTTGTGTATAGTTTATGTATTTTTCTTTTACTATAGCATTTAATTAATACATTGCCTCTCTATGTCAAGCCACCAACACAAAGGACCACAATGGAAATAAGAGTTATTTACTCTTTTTTGTGTCGTCCTTGGTGTTGGTGTGCTTGACATGGATATAATTTATCAACATGTAACAATTTTATATGTGCTTGTTTTATAAATTGTCCATGCCAATGCATATCTGCCAAATAAACTCTATCTATCTATCTATCTATCTATCTATCTATCTATCTATCTATCTATCTATCTATCTAAAGATATATACCCAAGTGTTTATATGATTGTCAACTTCATTTATAACCTCATTGTCCATCATAATTGGCGGGTGATTAGTTTTATTTCTTTTTCTAGTGAAAAGTAATGATTCTGTTTTTTTAGGATTGAATTTAACTAGCCATGTATTAGCCCACTTACTAATTTTACCTAGGTCATTATTTAGAATTGATGAAGCACATATTGGGTCATCTACTGTAATAAAAAGACCTGTATCATCGGCAAATAGTCGAATTTTAGAATTAATTTCATTTACTATATCATTTATGTATATTAAAAACAAAAGAGGACCTAACAATGATCCTTGAGGGACACCGGCCCTGATAGGTTCTGACTTGACACAATGTAAAACAACTCTCTGGGTTCGATTATCTAAATAGTCAGTGAACCAAGCGAGCAAGCCATCTGCGATACCAGCAGCCTTTAGTTTGATGATTAAAACCTTGTGCCAAACACGATCAAAGGCTTTGCTGATATCGCAGAAGACTGCTCTTACTTCTTTCCCTGTATCAATTGTTGATGAGATATAATTATATAAATAGGTGAGTTGATTGTTTGTAGAATCACCTGGCATAAAACCTGACTGATATTTTGATATAGTATCACATTCTATGAAGAAATTATGCACATGTTTGTAAACACATTTTTCAAATACCTTTTCAATTGAACTAAGTAACGACACTGGGCGATAGTTAGATACTAAAGATTTATCTCCAGATTTAAATATAGGACATACATTAGCCTCCTTCCAACAAGATGGTACGACACCTTTTGTTAAAGATTTATTAAACAAAATACATAAGGGGTCTGCTAATTCATTTGCTAATTCACGCAGAACATAATTATTAATTAAATCGGGCCCTACAGCTTTACCAATTTTTAAAGTTTTTAATACATCTTTAACCTCCTAAACAGAAATAGTTATGGATTTCAATGTTTTTTTCTGGTTGTGGTAGTTGGGGAATGTTAACACCTGTTTCATCTATAAAAGTTTGATCATGGAAAAAATTATTAAATATATTGGCCTTATCAACTTCATTATCAGCTATAGATCCATTGTATTCTAAGGGCGGTATTTCATTTGATGAATTATTGTTTAATATGGTATGTAAAGTTGACCACCATTTTTTAGTACTCTTATCTCCAGTATTAAGATTTTGACACAAATTGGAAATGTATCTTTCTTTACTTTCCCTAATACTTTGAATTTTATCATTACGAAGACGCCTAAAAATATTCCAATGATGAGTTAACATGGTTTTCTTAGCTCTTCGATACGCTCTTTTACGTTTCCTTATCATCAGTTTGATTTTACTCGTTATCCATGGATGTTTGTTTGGCACTACTTTAATTTGTTTGTTTGGGATACACTCTTTCGAGATTGTATGAATATGTTCAGTTACAGTTAAAGCATACTTGTCAATATCTATATCTTCAAAAGATGTCCAGTCGGTAATACCAGCTAATTGTCTTAGTTTATTATAATCACCTTTGTCGAAATTCCAGATATGACGACTGAAAGATTTTGTTATCCCTTTCTTGAAATTTAAGACACAGTATATTTGACAATGATATCTTATCTCTTGGGATAGAAAAGGCTCACCAACCCCGCTAAACAAAACATGATCATGATTTTTAATAAATATCAGGTCAATCAAACTAGAAGAATTCTCGGTAAAATGAGTATCCTCAACTATTCATTTTGCAACGAATTGTGTAGACAAAGAAAAATTATTTTATTCTTGCAAGTTGGTATTTTCGGATTCAAGTTAAAGTCACCAGTAATAATAATATTGTTGACATCTGAGTTACATGCAAGACTGATAGAATCTTCAATCATCGAGTGGTTAAACGCATCTGTATTTGGGGTCTATAAAATAAGCCAAATATAAACCGTCTACATTTAAGTTTGACCTATATCCAGATGCAATCAATACCTACAGGCTCTAAGTCTGGTCTTCGTTTGTAACAAATATTATTTTTTACATAAATCAAAACAACCCCATGATTATCAGTTATTCAATCTTTTCTTTCGGATGGTGAAAATAATGGTATAAGTATTTTTTCATTTTTAATTTGCGGACTTAGCCACGTTTCGGAGAAAGCAAGAATATCAAAGTCCTTTAATTCAGAGGAAAGTAAATCAAGCTTTATGTATATATTTTGGGCATTATAATGAACAAACGTGAGATATTTATCAAAATCAATAGACTGACAGTCAGATAATAGTGAGCTTTCACTCATCACCGATATATCAGGGCCAGGGTTTGGATGGATATCTCCAGATAATTTTAGCAATTGCAATACAACGGCACAGACAAAAATAGTAGTGAACACTAGTACTACACATATTACAACTATCCAACTGCTATGGATTTCTAGACATACTGTACACTTAGACCTATATGATTGAAAATGGCACTTGTTAAGTTTCCTTAACATATAAGATCTTTCATTTATAGAGTTGATTATCAAATAACTTTGATGAACATTAGCGATAATAAATGTGGAGAAAAATAGTGTAAGAGATCGAGAGAACCTGAAGAGTCTGAATCTGGATGCTGAGCTATACGTTGTACTACCTATGTTACACCAGAGGAGTACAAATAAGAAACAAACAGCACCAGACTCACACCATTCAGATAACCACACAACAAAAACCAATACCAGACACCACCGTAGTCCACCACTAATACTAAAACATAACATGGAATGAAAAACTGAAATGATGAAAGAACGAAAACTAGAAAACACAACATGAATAGTTGAAATATGGGCAAAGAAGATGATGAAAGTGTCTTTTTAACTTAATTGTAAATATTAATTTTGAAAAACAATCTGTTTGAGCGAGCATGCATAAGAGTTTATGGATAGATATACATGTATATAAAAAGTATGTGTTGATCAGACGTGTACATGTGTAAGGGCAGTGCGACTTTTTTTTTAGTGAGTGCGTGCGTGTTTATGTCATATATTCAAAAAATTTTTTTTTTTATGCGTGTGTATGTCATATTTTTCCTTCTCAACTTTTTCACTTCTCTTTATAATAATGCATGACATTATTGGTATTGTTTCATTAAAAAAAAACAAAAGTTTAAATTACGAAACATAATACAGCATGTAATTTTAAACATTGTGTATACGAAATACTCGAAAGCGCTTTACCAAATAACCTATGTATACCATGATAATATATAAATAAATTATGTAGCTGCAGTTTAGCATTAAACTAAATAATAAGATGAAATATAAATAAGTTCTATTTAAAAAAGCTTAAACCTGTATCATATGTTTATGTGTGCGTATGTGTGCGCGTGATTCTGCTTTCTCGAACGAGTGTTAGGGTTTTTGCTTCTGACTGTGTATATGAATTTCCAATAGATTCTATAAGAAAACAATACCAACAATAAAGATTGAATAAGAAGTACAGATAAAGTACATAAAACGATGGTAGTCTATCTATTATTACATTTAAGCACATACAGGTATTTGTAAACAAATATATGAGTAAATCATAAAAAATTGAAATGACCTTCTTGAGATGATTCAAAATAATCACACAAGAATGAATATGCGAATGGTTGTTATTTATATTTAATGTTACAGTTATATACTTATAGCATGTTATACTATAAAACACTACAATCAGCATTCTACTAATCTATATAGGAAGGAATACAACTTGATTGAAACATAATGGTCCTTCCAAAAACCATTTACAAAACTCTTAAAGAAATAGCTTTGGAGGTCAAAACCAGTATTCATAAGCAATACAGTCTATATTTTATATATGAAAATCGAGTTCATTTTGCTGTATAACAGATCGTTTTAGGCAATATGATGACTGGCTAAAATATGTAGCTGCATTTAAGCAGTAACACTTTTAAAAGAGACACATTCTAAACAAGTTTTACAGTAAATTTCACTTTTATAAAACATAATCATATACTTGTATGTGTGTGCGTGAGTGCACGAGCGCGTGTGTATGTACATACATATCCGCACATGTCCGCGTGCATGCGTTTATGTATGTGTGTATGAGCGAGTGTGTGTTTTGTGGATTAGTGAATGTAAACATCTCAATGTAGTTTCTAAATCTATTTTTAAGAGGACAGAAATAACATGAAAGATAGAATATGAATTATTGAATAAAGACGAATAATAATTTAGTATAAGGACTTGATCAAATGACATGATGTGTATCAAAAGCCTCTTTATACACTACAAAGAGATAATATCTCAATACACCTAACCAACTTGCTATGCTGTATATCTCATCAGCCTAAGTCACTATCTCACAAAGCAAGTCTGATATATACACACACACACATGTTCTCAAAGCTTAAACGACAATGATGTGTATCACACATATACATACACACACATACACACACACACATACTAGATAGGCACTAGATTCAAGTATAACTTAGGCACACTGAACAAGTTCTTCATTTAAAGGTCAGAAGGCGCATTTGCATTCTAGCAAAATTTTCATGAAATAATATACAACACAAAGCAAGTCACTAGAGTTCCAAAGATCACACTAGATACAGACCCGCGGTTACCATGACATTATGATATCACTTGATTTAAATTCATAAAGTCAACTACACATGTTTCAGTGTTAAATAGTATTAAATGTATTTAGAATAAATCAGTATTTGGATATTTAAAGATGATCAAACATATATTATATGAATTTATATGTGTGTCAAGAGTAATGAAGATTAATTGCTTTTTATTTGATTATTACATAAGGTGTATATGAATGCAATATACACTTAACACATGGTTTATGTTTTAAGAAATATTCTGCACAACATAAAAAGCGAGAGCTACTTTGTATCGAGTGCAAACAAGAAATCAGTATATAAATCTATAATCAGTACATATTCTAGGTAAGAATACAGCCTGACATAAAGAGCGTGATCGTTTAAAGTTACTCAAATTTATCTAGGTCGACCTTGCTACGAATTCGGTGAACTTTGTCGTTGTTGTCCTTAACAAGTATGTTCCCATCGTGAGACCAACAACCATGGATATGATACTGATGTTCCCCTTGATAACCTCTATACGCGTACGTGTTATGATGACATAATGACGCAGTTGTGTCATGGCGCCCGCTGTACTTCCAATATCTCAAGTCCTGTCAATTACAGGTGGAGGGATAATGCAAGACACTTGCAAGGCTTCCTCAATTTAAAGACCCTGATGACTCTTACGAGCGGTGCGTGTGGCTATAACCACCCCGCAACTGTGACTAGAACAGCCATAAATGCCTTTTAATTGCTCGATTGAGAGGTTCCTGTTTCAGGTTTGATAAGGATATTGATATGCGTGACTTAGTCTCCCTTTTAGTTCTAGATATCCATCAACATGTCCTAATTATTTCATATTAAAGTATAAATCTGTTAAATAAATCCTAATGTGCTGACATGTTTTAAATGACTTTTTTTCATGTCTAAATGGGGCCTCCGTGGCCGAGAGGGTAAAGTCGCTGACTTTAACACTCACTCAGACCCTCACCGCATGGGTTCGAATTCCGGCAGGGTAATTCGGATTTTCATGTGAGGAAGCCTTCCAGCTGGCTTGCGGTAGGTCGGTGGTTCTACCCGGAAGCCTCCGTGCATTCGGGGTCTTCCTCTACCTGTAATTAGCTGGACGTCGCTATATGACTGAAATACTGTCAAAGCGACGGTAAACTCAAATAGTCAAGTCAAGTCTAGTCAAGTCAGGTCTAAATATGTGAGTAAAATTTTATTTAATCTATCCCGGTAACGTTTTGTATCAAGAACATGCTGTAATCAATAAATAGGCTTTTCTTGCACTTTTCTATAGGGCTGGGAGTCAGAACTGCGTCGTACCATCCATTTGTAAATGTATTTATCATATGACATTGTGCCCAATCAGCTGTATCCGGTGTCGTATACCCATCACATATTTTCTTATATTTAACACGTTAGGTTTTAGGTTTAATTACATCACTCGGCGTCACGCACGTGTATTCTATATGTATGCATAGTGTGTTGAACTTGAACGGCTGGATCAAATGTGTTTGATTCATTATTCATATGATATTGAAAATGTAAGAGAACTAAACACGTAAAATCGTTATTTTCAATTATTATTTTTAAACTATTCTTCTTAGTGTTAGATTACAAAAGTAATTCGTGCCCAGTCTGTCCCTTCATTTATTTGTTTGTTTGTTGTTTTAATCGCGTTTTACAGTCACTATAGGTCATATGATAAAAATAATCTGACATGAATTGAGGTAAGAGACTTATAACCACGAATCATCTCCATTTTCCCGATGCTAATGAAGATAATTCGATATATATATATATTTACAAAACATTACATTATATCAGAGATTTACATCACTAAATGTAGCTTCATGATTATATAAACGACAAAAAGAAACTGGTAAAAAAATATCACACATGAGATCATGATTTAACTTTATCCTTTTTCGAAACGAAATGTAAGCGGTTTACTATGACCAAGGACATGAAATGAGTTAGCAAGCAGCTATTGGAGGTAAAAAAATATGTTAGTAGGAATAAGGGGCAAAACAGACAAAAGAGAATGCAGATTTTAATATTACAACGGTCAAACCTATGACCCCTTTTGGAATAGAAATTCTCAAACACGCAAATAAACATACACATTCTCTCTCCCTTCTCTCTCTCTCCCTCTCTCTAAAAATCACAAAGTAGTTGTAACTTTAAAGGATCATCTCATCGTTTTCATCACCTTTTACAAGTATTTACTTTAATATCAATAGTGTGGGATCGATCCTAGGCCGTGACATACCAAGGTCGCAAACATTGTACTTGCTTGGCTCGTATATTTTCTGAAACAATAATGTTGTTCTCCTTTTACTGCATAATTGGTTTTTATTTAAAACTGAATTCTGTTTAACTTGACTTTGTATGAGAAGCACAGAAATGCAGCTAGATCTAATTTAGAGAGGAAGAGCTGCAGAAAAAAAAAAGAATAAAGAAAAAATACGATCAAATAAATGAAAAAACTGGAATGAAAGGCGCAGAGAACAAAAAAGTACTTTAAGAATCTGAAAAATATATGAAAAAATAGATATGGAAATAAATAAACAGTAAAGAGACAGCTAGAAAAGATAAGAATTACACAAATATACCAATAAGAGGGAAAAGTGAAACCCCCCGAATGAACGGAGTACCCCAGAAAACAAAACATCCATTACCGGGTCCCAAAGGTAGGCCTATTCAGTTATCTGAGTTTACTCGGGATCATTCTGTGTCTTGACGAGAAAGGTCCTAAAACACACACACATGGAAAGGTCCTAAAACACACACACATGGAAAGGTCCGTGTCGCATCATGGTAGCATACAGTATTTGGGCGATTTTCCACATAATAAATAATATTTCTTGTGCAGAATATCTTTAATTGCTGGACAATGAATACCAAGTAAAGTGTTTACAAAAACAGTCGATGATATTCGACGTTTCTTGACCAACGCAAACGAGACATTTTGATTGGTTACAAGATATCGGGTTTGAAAAGTAAAGACAACTGCATGCGTACAAGACACTGTATTGTACAGCATTTACCAAGGGCAATTAAAGTTCTTCTTCTTTATAATTAGACTCCTCATTTGAAACATTACACTCATCTAAAAACATCTCTCGCATGATCTGACCCTTCCACTCTTACCCGTAACAATGTTCACTGCAACATCGAACTAGCTCTTTGCAGGGAAAAAGTAAAACACGCTGCTACAAGTTGATACAAATCGATAAGCCCTTTTTGCCGCGATGCTATCTATCTGAGTTATCTCATACTCGGAACGTTCTAAATATTAACCTCGTCATTAATGTGGCGAAATCATAAATGTGGTAGATTATTTTAATTCATCCCCAACTACTGCAAGTCGCTTGCATTGCCACTGCCTACATTATTTTTAATATAGCTTTGTAGTGCATGTCAATGAAATAGGTAAAAATCCATTTTATAAAGCTTACGCCGAAGAAAATAGGCGAAAAAACATTGAATGATGTTTCAACAGTGTGAGTAAGTCGAAGAGAGATAGAGGGAGACAGACGCGTGCCTAGGCTTACGCAAATACGCAGTTGCGTATACTTCGTTCAGAAAATCGAAAATCTAAAAGTGCCAAAACTGCAATAAAAATCGATGCCTTACCCCAGTTTCTTTTTCCGGGAGACATGTCCCCGGACCCCCCAAGCAAGTCTGCGTATCCCGAATTTAGCCCCAGGCACGCCCCTTGGAGAGGGAGAAAATTCGCAGCATCTTTTCTATTAGTGATCGGAACAATTTAGCGCCCCTATCTCTCAGCATATTACATGATTGTCCTTTGATAAATAATTGGTGCAGCTCATGTATACAATATGTACAACTCGGTCACTGATAGCGGCGTTTGTATATACGTGTTCAGTCATACCAGGCTCTGTGTCTCTAACTTTCAGATAACGAGTTATATTATCTTCAAATTGTGTATACATACCAATGCGTACCAGGTACAGATCGTTTAATGTACACCTATTTTCACACTGTCTTAGATCTAATCCACATATTTGAGTTAACGTATTCTTGACAGTAATCGTAAACCATGATTTCATATTCATCTTTCTTGAATATGCCAGGTTGTATGCAAATACTCATAAGCGAATCTTGCTGACATTTAATCCATAGTATTTTATTATAATTTTTATTATTATTTTACGAAAAAGATATTTGAACGTAATGTAACATTGTGCAACTTTCACCCGCTGTTACTTTACGCTTTCTCGCTTTGTTTCTCTTCTTTCACTCTTCTCCTTCGCACTGGGGAACTAGCGAAGACTGTAGAGAACTTAATATTATCTTCTTTATTTTACTTAATTCAACTTATACTACAAATATACTATATATACAATAATGAGATTCTTTCTAACGATGTTTCACACGCGGTTCCGTATGTTTAACTGACTCTCTCATGCAAACAAGTCATGCTGAAAGTCATATGGATAACTGTGCAGATAATAAGTATATAAACGGCTGGCTCTTAAAAAACGTGTCACAAATACAATCATATAATCAAACATAGAAAACTTATGAAAACAAGATTAAGGATGTCTAAGCGAGAAAGAAAGTACAGTGTTACGAAAGGTGAATTAAACAAATAAACATCAAGCTAAGTTATAACGTCATTAGAATGTTTCATAACCAATGGTCTAACCTAAGTTTTAAATGAAGAAATTATGTATTAAACTACAACGCACTCTTAATTACTAATATCTGTAAGTTATTAAATATTAAACATGTTAAATATAAAATACTGTCATTAATTTCCTTGTGACAACCCCTCATACCTTTTTTAAAACCAATGCTCCCGCTTTGACGTTATAATTTATACATGCAAATCAAATATTTAAAATACAAATTTGAGAGTCAGTGTAATGAATTTTCACGATGAAGTTAATAAACTGATTGCACTTGCTTTATCTTTTTTTTTTAAAGAAATCTTAAGCTGATACAAGTTTCAATTCAAAGATCATTATGTTTTAATTAGCTAGTATTTAAAGTCTAAGATGCATCATATATCTGATTTTCTAAAATCCATTCACTTCACTCTCCCTTTTGAAACTCGAAATATCAAAATACTTTGCTGCCTTATCCTTGAAGACTTTCTTGTGCATCTCATCACATCCAAATGTCGTCAAACCTACTTTTTAACTCTGTTATGTTTTAAAGTACATTTTTGAGTAATAGAGGTTGTCCATTATACTCGTAGACTTTCTCAACTTTATTTGAAGTCCTTTCTTTCAGGACATATGTACTAAACTTCACTTAATACATCTCTGCACTGGTCTATCAGGCTCATGGAACTTACAAAAGCACAGCACTTATCTGACTGGTTTTCCAAAATCTGATCCTCTTACTTTGTTACTTCCTCATTAAGCATATTCACTTCCTGTTGGCATTTTCTAAGCGTAAAGTCACTCATCATTTTCGGTCTGACACGACTGTTCCTCCGTTCTTATGAGGTCTTCCTCCTTGTCTGTTTGCACTATGCAACAATCAACCTTTTCTTCATTTTATTTTAACAGCCGTTTAGAGTCTCGCTTCTTCCTGCTCGTTGACTTCGTTCTCCGTCTTCTAGCACTACTCTGTCTTCCTCCTTGTCTGTTTGCACTATGCAACAATCAACCTTTTCTTCATTTTATTTTAACAGCCGGTCAGAGTCTCGCTTCTTCCTACTCGTTGACTTCGTTCTCCGTCTTCTAGCACTACTCAGAACTCTGGAATAACAATTCCGCGCATAATGTCCAAACTTTCCGCACCTAAAGCACTGGCTCTGCAATGGTGGACAGCTTCGCCTGTGCCACAGTTGGTGTTTATCATGTCCACATCTGTAGCACAAATACTGTCTCCAGTAATTTTTCCTATACTGGTAATTCGAATGTTGTCGAATTAAACAAATAAAGATCAAGCTATGTTATAACGTCTTTAGAATGTTTTATAACCAATGGTCTAAACTATTAAGTTTTAAATGAAGAAATTATGTATCAAACTACAACGCACACTTAAATACTATTATCTGTAAGTTTTTAAATATTAAACATGTTAAATATAAAATACTGTAATTATTTGTCTTGTGACAGTAAAATAAATACTGGCTTAATATTTACTCTATCTTTATTTCTGCCTCAGTATAGACGAGTACAAAAATACAACAATATATAAAGAACTACACTATGCAAGTGCGTTAGAATTTAAGAAAAAAGAAAGATATCTGTGGAAAAGTATTCCCTACTTCCAAGAATGACTACCTACTGAAAGAATATTTTAAACAATTCCATCCACGGTCAAACATGAAAAATCCATTGTGATCCTTTGTCCATTATACGTTGTATGTAATGTAAGCTTGATAATTACACGAGACGGTTTGTAGGATCCGATCAGTTTACCTAATGTAAAAGCTTGTGCAAATTTTGACTATTTTACATAGGGGAATATCATGTAAATATGGTGAAAACAATAAATTTATATTCATCTTACCAAATGAGAAACTTTTAATGGTCATGTACTAGATAAATATCTAAACATTATACCTCTTAATAATTGTATGTCAATGGAACAAATGAGTGACACATGTAAAATACATGTATTTCAAAACTTCAAAATTAATTTTACAATTATTGGACGGAAAGTTATGTCGCTTACAAAACCCTCTGTCGTCGACAATTATGCTGGGTATGAGACCCGAAGAAAACCAAGGTGTCGAAAAGCCTTCAACACAAAAGATCGAGGTGACCTTGGATCACACCTGGACTGTACTGGTGAAAAGCCAGTGTATTATCCACTCCGCGTTCCTATCATAACTTCATAACTTATGGTGTAAAACAGCAGACACAACCAGTTGTTTATTATTTTCAAAGATATGGTTTAAATTAGCCAGTTGCATTAGACATAACTGTCACACAGTCAGTTGTCTCTCTAGTAATATCAAGCCTTAATAAAGAACCGACACTTAAAAATGGTCGCATATTGCAAGCAGCTGATACAACTATTCACGATATTCTGAATGTTTTATTTGATTCAAACTTAAACATACAAATGTAAACATTGGATAACATATGGACATCGTTTAAAGGTTATAAATTTATAAAGAAAAGTAATCAGAAATATATTTGCAGCTATGATCATTGGGTGATAAAAGTATGTTATACGTTAAACAACACTGACCAAATTCATGACGACATCACATACTAATTTGCTGGGAAAAAAAGAAAAAAAGGCAACCATGCTGTATTCAGCCAACAACACAATTAGCAAGATATAAACCATTTTTGTTGTTGCCAATGCAGTCGTTTAAAACGTTAATGTAAATTGTATTTCACATGATGTATTCTTATATAAAATTGTTAGATAATTTTCCCATGTACCATAACTAAATTACTGATATCAACATTGCCTCACTCATTGTGGATATAAACTATCGATATATGTTCAAAAATGAATTTATAAGGGCATTGCATGATTTGAATAATACGTCAAAAAATAGGAGAGAAAGGAGACTTAAAGGTACAGTGATAGATTAAGCAGATGTGAAGTAACATACAAACATTGAAAAGGCTGGAACTTATATTTAAACTTTTGACACCAAATGACTCGCAATTCAAATAAGCAATCACTACTACTACTGATTGGGATATATAGATAATGTCTGTATTGTGTAGTAGTGTTCACAACTGAAATTTAGTTTCCTTCTTTTCCATATACATGTAGGTAAAAAGGATTTGATCGACATCATTTCGGGCAAACAATGTGCAAGGAAAGTCAACACAACCGAAAGATCTGCTAACGAAATCATGATCCTTCCAAATGTACAGCTATCAGCTACACAGATACCGGAAACAATATACATTTTCATTCAATGTTAGATCAGGAAAAAAAAATATGTTGTAATGTAGCCCTCAAAATAAATATGTATACCCTTAAAGAGATGGGAATCGCTACATGCTGGTATTGGATAAAATCAACATATTGTTTGGTCCGATGAGCAAAACAAATTTTCGGAAAATGAAACGAAGTAAAATATTAAACAACCTGACTACCAAACTACATAATGTTAAAAGCAATATATTCGTTTTTTTCTTACAGTTCTCTTTATGATATCATTGATGGTGACATACATGCAAAAGTACGAGAGAAATCAACGAGATATCACTTCATAGTTTTGAACTGTACACTGCACGTGATGATCAGCTCATAGTCACACCATAACTTATCTACGTTTATTTAAAAATAGACTGGCGATGATAACCGTATCTGTATAAATTAGGCCGAGCTGAATGTATCCACTTCATTCATACACATTTTCTTGTTATTGATCTTTAAATAAGTAAATGCAAATTAAAGAAGATAAATCATTGTTTAGTGTATATTGTATATCGAATCTGCTCAAGTGCTGAAAAGGGAACCACGGGCTACCAATCGTCAGGATAAGAGAACTTTCCGTAAGTAAAAAAATTTAAATATAATTTGTTTCAGCAAAAGCAATAGATCGGATGTTGTATTGTTGTATTGTTTGTTTTATGTTTATTTATACCGTCCCCGGTTAGAGCGCGCGCCTCAGGAACAGCTGGTCGTGGGTTCGATCCACAACCACGACATACCAAAGTAGTAAAAATGGTACTTGCATAGTCCGTTTGCTTGTCGCTCAGCATATAAGGGTAGTTTCAGGACTGGTTGGCCCGGTGTAAGGATAATGTGACTTGGTGTGGTATCATGCCACATGGCTACGCCGTGATGTCGCAGTAACATTGGCATCACTTATGGGTTCAACGCACTTTTGGGTATGACCCCATAATGCGTCACGCACTTTGGGGTCTGTTTAAGCACGTTTGGGTCGGCAACTCCAAAAAAGGACCCCAAAGTGCGATGATATGTCACATACTAAAACACACTTTGGCGTCCTTCCACGATTGATACATGATCGACAGTTACAGACATTTTCGTAATTATCATCACCCCTCCTACACTCCTCATCAGCATCATCATTACATAAGCGTGTTTGTCATGGTCAATGTCTTAATTATCAATATTAGAATATGTATTTCAGTTGTATCGATTATTGTACCGACCCCGACATACCAAAGTCGCTAGAAATAACTGATACTGGTTACTTCCATGCTTCGAATGAGGACTAGTTTGCCTAGTGTCAGGATCATGTGACTGGGTGTGGAATCATGATAAAAAAAATCCCACAAAGCCGATCACTTAAAATGGATTATGATAAAGTTATTGACGGTGGTTGTTGAAATAATGGTTATGATGCTGCTGCTGATGGTGGTGGTGATAATGATAATGATATGATAAAATTATTATTTACTTAAAAAAAATTTTTTAAAAAAATTTTACAAACATTTAAACATATATATGTTGTTTAATGGAAATAATGAATACAGAAAAACCTTTAAAAAAGAAAAGTAACATTTTGGGAAACATAACAGTATCTAAAAATATATTTTGTATTTATAAATAATTGAATATACTCGTAGACGCATGGATTCAATTTCTTCCAACATACAAGGACGTGTATTTCTTCATCTAAAAAACATTTAGATATAAAATGTCATTCATCCTCTAACATGTTGCATAGGTTACTAGCAAAGCTATATTACCAGCCCATCTTCAAATTCTTACAAACATTGAATAGATACTCTCAGTTCAGTGAAACTTAATCTAATTCATAGATATTCATAATATTGCTTGTAAAAACGACGGAAATCATAAATATGTTTATACAATTAGCTCTAAATCACCCAATCCCCGCCTAAATCCACAAATAAAATTGTACTTTAGTCTTTACTTAACAAGAATTAAAAAACAGTTCTTCGTATGATTATGATGTTCAGATGATGATGATCATGGGGCTAAAAACGTTTTAAAAATTAAACTCATTGGCTGTATAGATAAGACCTCTTTATATTTAAATATATCTATAAAAATTTGGTCTAGTAAGAAAATAGCATCGAAGTGCTGAACAGGAAGCAAATATCTGTTTATTGATGTAAAAAAGTCCCACCATTACCGCCCATAACACTCTTTGAATCATTTCAAATTAGCAAATGCATGCTATTTCTTATACTGTAACATATATTCAAAGGTCTGATCCCAATGTGCATTGGATTTGCTACTATCCGAAATTGTGATGGCGGGGGGAATAAGTATGGATTATACACTAACACATGAAGTTGGCACAAGATGTTCATTAAAGTGGATCAATTCGCATTGATCTATAAAAAAACTTACGTATTACATAGTGCTATTGTTATAGCTTTCTTTTTTGGTTTTTTGTTTCTTCGTTGAGGTAAATTATGATACTCTGACGAAAAAAAAAATACATAAATAAATAATAAAAAATAAACTACACAAATGAATTCCTTAAATACTCAAAGTAGTCAGTAATTATGTTCTAAAGCTTTTATGAAAGATCTGGAAGGTGATAAATTCATGATTTACACGTAGAAAACGTAAAACCATGTGGAATTTACAATTCGGGAGTTTTTATAATAATAAATGTTGTTGTCTTTGATCCAAGATCTCGTTTTGTGATGATATTTTTATAAAATGTTTTGTTTTGTTTGCTTTTTTAAATTGCTAGCTTATCTTATCTGTTGCGATTGCGCGCCTCGCTTTGACGTTCCACGTCCTATTGCAATTGATCGAGTACATAATAGGGCAGAGTGGTCACACATTCAAAGATATAAAAGTTTTTTTCTTTATTTCTTTTTTTTTTTTTGTTCCTGGACCCCGTTTTCCTTCCACATACATAACAACATATGCTTTTATCAAAGCCACTATTTAAACTATGTTTACTGTCCCGGGGGCAAAGTCGTGGCTAGAGCAACCACCATGTAACTGATTTTTCGCAGGTGTTATCCCAGGTCGCGACATATAAAGTAAAGAATAAGTCTAGATAAAAATGCCGACTTGTGTTATCGTTGGTCTCCACTGTTGTTTATCCGCAAATATAAAGCTCGTAAGTACTGTTCAATATGAGAAAAGATTTCAATCTGGCCGGGTTTTGAAATGAAACTAAAAAGAAAGATGTCTAAAACAGTACAATCCTCCTTTGCTTATAATATATATTAATGTTTCATTGTTCTTTTACATATAAAACTGATTAATAACTATGTTAAACATCTTAACATATTCGAATTTGAACATATTGAATATATCTTTGTATCTACAATTGATGCTTACTTTGCCGCGTGCAATTATTTGTATTCAGGCATAAGGACCTCTGAAAGTGTCATGCTAATACATTTGATACTAAAATTTTAAATGAACACAGCAGTTGATTTAAATTATATGCATGTGGCCCTCTGTCACCACCAACGTTTCTATCAACATACTGATATGATTGCATCACGGTCCCTTATAGGTGATTGTAAAAATATTCCTGGACTTAAACAGCCCCGTTTTAGTTATTTAGACATGTAATGAGGCATATTTCAACAATATATTGGTGCACGTTATATGTCCTTTTTTTCCTTTTATGACGAAAGAAAAGTACAAGTTTAAAGGAGAGATCAACACAACAATTTCTGTATACATGAAACACTTTTAGTGTCATTCGAGTATATACACACAAACACATAGACCCATTTCTCCTTTTTCAAATGACGTAACTGTTGTATATTGTCATTTTGTTTTCAACTGCGCCAATAACTTATTAATTCTCTTGCTTGGAACTCATTATTTAATGAAGGTTGAAGGCTCATAATATTTCATAATGATTTTAATGAAAAAGAAAATATAATAAAAAACATTCACATATCGTAGGGTTACACAAATGGTACATACTGTGCAAATATATGCTGTAAAATAACAGTTTAAGGCATTGAAAATGTTATTCAAATAAGGTTATTTAGTATTTTGGATGTATGTCAAAATATTCTTATTGTTTACATTTTGCATTGGCGAGTTTTCCCGAAGAATGTCTGTAACTGAAAATAATTTTGAATTTGAAAAACCGTTGTCGAATCACATATTGTTCATCTGCTACGTCATCAACTTATGCGCTCATGATTCGTTAACAGAGACATACGGATTTCTATTGAATATTGACGAATATATACAGAATATTCTAATTATTTTTTTAACAGTTTAACAATTTTAAGTAAAAGATTTTTTCTTATTTATGCATTGTGGTAATGTCGTCAACGAGTATGTAAAGATTGTATCTCATTTCGAATCTGTATCACAAACATTGCTTTTCTGTCCGAAGAATATACACTGTTTTTGGATGAAAAATGGACCTTTAAGTTCTGAGAAGTTTAAACACGGTTTACATAAGATCTAACACAAGTTTCTTGTCTAAATTTATAATATTATTTATGATGATTATCACTTGCAACATAGCCATGGTGCATACACATTTCCATGTCCTAATTATCTATATTCACTTCAGAATATTTTATCTAAAAAATGAGTTACTGTATAAAAAATATTTTAAAAAATCTGAGTTTTTAAACCAACTTGTGTGACTTAAAAAGCCATATTGACTTTACAGTAATAACTACACTCAAAGTGAAAAATAATGAGTAAAACGATCGGATATGAAGTTCTAATGAACAAAAATTGTATCCAACACACCAGCTCATATATTATATTATGTTCAATAAACGTGGCCAGTTGGGAGTATTTCATCTAATAAGTACCAACCAAAAGAGTTTATGGATGGTTGGATTACGTCCCTACTGTTCAAGATCCCACAAATTTACCATAGAAGTTGCTTGACCCAATAATTATAGTTTAATGATGAGGAAACAGATACATACATATGTACAGAGTTTTATCGAAAAAAGTATTAAGAAGAGTTACACGTGCTAGTAAAATGTTTCTGAAACAAGGTCCTATGATTATAATTTTATTATAAGAACTATGAAAGGAGAGCCGCCTTTACACGTGTTCTGATTCAAAGGTTTTAGATTCGATCCGAGATTTAGAAAATGTTGTTTGTGATAATTCATGAAAGTGCTCGTGCAATCCAGGAACAGTCAAGGGGGACTAAGTATTTGTTAAAAAAATATGCTTCCCGATCGGCATAAGTAGAAATGTTTAAATCAGGAACATAAGTTATGAACTGGATTGTATGACTTATTGTGTAGTAAGTCTAGGTCTAGACTACAATATTCATTTGAAGTCAAATAAAACAACAGAATGACTGAGGAAGAAGAAAAAAGCTCATTTCTAAAATGGCCTGATCACATTTTATATTTCGTTCAAGGTGATTGAAGATAACTTAATCGCAATTCTGCCCAGACACACGTGAAGCTGAGATTGTCCCCGGACTTTGAATAGTAGGTCAGTTGAAGCAGACACGTGACTTAGTAACAATGTACTATAATCAATGCGCCGATAACACCGAGAGAACAGTTGTATGTTGAATTAATTTTGTTTTTGTGTATTATAGCAAATTTAAGCGCGGATCAAATGTTTAAGCGATGCCAATAATCCTAATGTTACAAACTTTTCATTCTCTTTCGAATAGTTTATTTACATAAATGAATGCGCTGAAATCAAATGGCACCAACTATAATGCAACGAACGCACAAGAATAGATATAACAATAAATGTAATACCTAGTACAAATATATCCCAGGAATGTTTCCTCTCTCCCTTTCTTAAATAGGGCTCAAAATAGAAGTGTAGTACATTACTGCAAAGTAACCTTATAAATTACAGCCAGTCTTTAATCTATATATGGTATATTGTAGTGCATTTTATCTTTTTATTCTTTTATACGTAAATTGATGTAAAATTTAATATTATTATAAATCCCCAGGAGTATTCGAACCCGCAATAATTCTAAAAGAGCGGCCTATTTGAGCTATTGCGGCAGTAAGATTAACTTTTTAAATTAACTTACAACTGCAGAAGTTATTGGTTCAAATATATCTCTGAATGAATTGCAAATGCTCGCACATTTACTTCTGTATTCCAGTTTTTTAAGCATATTATCTCCAGCACCTTTTTTTTACATATTTTTATGCAATTTCGACTCCTAAAATGCAATCGTATTTAAATGAACATGATTATCATCACTTAGTGATAAGACAGGAAAATCAAAGCACACAATGCGCTGAGAGACGGCGACGGGATAATTAACATTATAAACGCAGCGTTTCTGAAGTTATTGAAGCAGTCACATGACGACAAAAACTCCACCCGCTGTTGCTACAGAATTTCTGTTTGTAACATAATAATCCGGAGTAAAGGTCATGAACCTTTCATTCATAAAGAGCTGCATACCTAAGTAGGTCATTCTCTTTCTCTAGTGCTAGCGAATTGTATCTGTTGTTTTGTATATGTAGAAATTGACCAGGTATTTGATTATTTAAGATACTAGAATGTTTGCCTATCTATTTCCATGTTAAGAAATGCCCTGGGAGGAACCTAACTCGCCATCATGCAAAATATTGTGTGGACTACTTTAGGTCAATTACATACATACGGAGCACTATTTTTTCTTTTTACAGGAGTAGATCTTCATATACGTAAGATGGGTTGCTGTTCTGGTTAAGAAATGTCACGGATATTTTTTTCACGCTTAAAATTGATGCTTCCAATGCAAAATAATGGCAAAAGAAAACATGTTAACAAACAATAACACACTAAAAGCGGTTACGGTTATGATTTAAACGTCTGTGTAACATATTCCACTCGTATTCGTTAGTGCAGAATCGCATTGCATGGATCCGCACTAAGCGCGGAGAGGTACAGTTAAAATTGTTGTGGAAAATATGCAAATTAGCAAGGCCTGATTTCGTTCCTCAGCATAAGACGGCTAATCGCCGTCTAAAAACTGTTGAACACTATCTCTGCATAGTGAAAAAGGGGGAATTCAAATGTGTCTAGATATAGGCTTGAAATGTTGCCGATCGAGAAATGTGTACAAGCAACCCTGTTCAATAATGTAGAAACGTGTTGTCCTGATTATTTACACATGGTATATACGAGTAACGTAATGAAGGTGACGGCATTATAACACTTGTGACCTACAAGCTTTTCTTCAGAATTAAAAGGACAAATCAGTAGACAACTATATCATAGCTATATTAGGCATAACTCTTCGTGAACTTAGAGGTTTCTGAAACAAATAAATTATACAATGGTCGCTTAGCTTAAGATACGAATTCTAACTTGTTTTTTTTTTCAGTATGAGTAAAAGTAGATTGTACTTTTTAGTTGTGAGTGACGTCAGTCACACCAACTTTAGTACCTACATTCTGAGCATCCGTTTCTCTGCGTTGAAAACCGAACAACCTTTCCATATTGTAAATACTTGTTGCCTAGATACTGATGATGCTATGCGTCTCATATCTAAGTATATGATATCACATTTGGTCTCTGTATGCAATATACCTAAGTCGTAAATAGATACCTTACTTGTTGCTGAGCACACGATCTATGGCTGCTTTGTATGTTGTTAGGATGATCTGACTGGTAAAGGTATCATATCACTTGTCTACGACATGATGACGCTGATAATGTTTCGAATGTAACATACGAGATATGAAAGAAAGCGGATGACGCGCAGTTAAGCACTATACTGAAGACTCGGTATTGAACATTAGTCACTAGATTTAACATTTTTGAATCCTAAAATCGTATGATCTTGGTAATGGCCTTCGTTATTAGAACTATATCATTCCTATGTTGACAAAGGTCACATCATAAAAACTGCCACAGAAATACGAGTCAACGGGAGATAATTAAAAGTGGGAACGCAAAGGACTAATACTAGTAATCACTCTGAGTTTGTTTGATTTTTGCAACAGTATCTCTGAAACTAAATTATTTGAACTTTTATGTTATTCTGTTAGTTGAAAATCGTATAATTGTTATTGCTGTTAATTTGAATATGACAAATTTTCCCGATTTAAGAAAGACGAGCAAAAGCGCTCCACCCCCACCCCCCCCTGAATATTCAAAACCTTACATTATTTTAAAAAAACCAAAAAGGTTCAAATATAAACAATTATCATGAAAACCTTTGCGTGGCTTTGTGATATTTTATATTATAATAAAACAATATTATTGTGTACAATATATGCATGTGTGTCTTTTGGACACGCGATATTCATTATATTTATATAATTTCAAAACGCGCTGTAAAGTGTTGAAAAGGCAATGGTTTATGTGAAAGCTCTGCCTTTTGGCAATTTCTCAAAATAGAACTATAATTGTATATTATGTGCCTTATGCGTGTTATAACTACGTTTAATAATTCATTTATGAATGATGAAAAGATGATTCCTTTCAAACGCATTTTATTTCTGCAATTCATGTGTAGTCCGTATTCGAAAGAGCGTTCTACTTTCGACTTGGCGCCAACGAGTATCTTTAAAATAAGATGTGCGGCGTAGATGGGGATTACAGTAAAAGAGAATGTAGAACGGTAATATGATATACGACTCATTATCTGTGACGTAGTCAAAATATGTATAGATAAAAACTCGGTATTAAAGCGTCCCCCTACCATGATCGACGGATTACCAGTAAGCATCATTATAATAAAGCGTTCTGCCTTTCGGTCATACGGAGGCGGTAAAACAGAATATAATATATTGCAGATATTTATAACTTTCGATCTGAAACAAGTCTCAACATGCACCACGGAGAAATCTTTTGATTAAATAATTTTATTAATATTAAAGAAAATATAATTTAGTCGGAATGTTTAAAATAATAATAATAATAATGATAAAACATCGTGAATACGAGGTATATGTTTCAGCTAATTATCATCCCAACGAACATTGATGGGTAACTTGTTTGTAGTGAATATAGGAATACCTACTGACAAAAATCGTTAAAACACTCACTCCTAGGAAGGTTAGACAGCAATAAAGAAATCACAAGTATTTGCCTATATTTTAAAATAACATATGTGCGGGAGTTTGGAAGCATAGTAATTAAATCACGACTTATTATTTCGAATTTTACATCCCAAATATTTCGTACTTTACATCTCTGCATTTGCGCGTGCTTATTAGGCTGTTAATACTAATGTATTTACCCCTATGAATGAAAATTGCGGCGCCATCGTGTAAAAACTTCCCACGGTTTTTAATTTGCAAGAAGTGAAAATATGAAAATTGTATCACTTTGAGATGAGATATATTTCATATCAAAACAAACAACTTTTCTTTTTATCTTATGTTGTGTTCTATAGTTTTTGCATTAAACTAGTCAGACATTACCAAAATGGCGCAAAAATACGTCGAATTATTTTACGTCACTGTGACGTCACGGAAATCTTTATCCGTTTCATGTTCTACTTTGATGTATATTTCAATGAACAGATCGGTAACCAAAATTCTATATCACTCACAGTTTCAACGGTTAGATATGAATTATATTTCACTGATATACTTCAGTATCTCATCTAAAATCATAAGATCAATTGTGTATACGGCACGTAACAGAAAAGCTGGTAGATACAGTAAAGCTCACTTATAACGAAATCGGATGAAACAAAATACCACTTAATACAAAATAAAAGTCATTTCTTGCTTCATAATTTCTATGGACCCCAGGCCGCATAACGTTAAATCGGATACAGTGAAAAATCGGCTAAGACAAAAAAAATTGTAGTTCCTTATACTTAAGTTTACCTGTGTGATGGTTCGGTTAACACAAAATTGACCGTCATTATCACTATCATTATCAAATCTGTCACAAATGTCTGTCACCTCAGGCGGTAAACAGCACCCGTCTATATGTACGTCGTTACGTAATCAATTTAAGCCAGCAGAAGACAGAAGACAGTTTTGTGTGAATGATAAACGCATGTCACTCACATACATGTATTTTATTCTAATTATACAATACAATACATGTAATAAATAGCATGAAAATATCTTGCATGAAAACAGAATATGTTCAAAATGTAATATGATAATGATAGAAAATGAGTATCACTTTTTACTAATCTGCCCAAAATATAGGGAACTGAGGAACAGATATTTATGTAGTTATTATCGGAGTTTTCCAAATATACATAAATTTATCAGTATTATGTCTTCAAAATCTTCAACTATTATTAATCAAGTGGCAAAATATGTGTATATATTTCTGAATTCTTTAAATGTACACTATATATCACTCTCTCAAACAATGTTAGGAATTATAAAATAATCCCTATTATATTATTGTAAAGGTTTGTAGTACTGATTCCCATGACATAAAGCCAAACATATAGACTTCCTCTTGTAAACAGTGTTATGTTAAAATACATGTTTGTTCTGTTACATGTTTATATATGACTTTACTGGCTATAAACATGCTGTATGTTTAATGCTGAATAAAGATATTGTATTGTATTGTATTATTCTAATTACCCTAACCTACAATAAATTCGTGTTGACAGAATCGAAAGGTAAGTAGATTTGGTCTAGTTTTGCTTTCTAATAAACGCATATGCCGTACAGCTAGTTCAAAAGCAAAACTGGATCATTCAAGTAACTAGGACGGAACAGTAAGGTATCTTCTGACAATTATGTACAAAATGTTTGCATTTTGTAAAACAAGGTCATTGTTGTTTTTATTTCACAGTTTATTCCTTTTTTTAACTATTCGTTTATACTTGTTGGTATTACTCCCTAATCATATTACTAGCAAGAACTGAAAGACAATGTATAACGAAATTTCACTATATGCAAACATTTATAAAGAAATTTCGTTATATGGATAAGACAAAACTTGGATAAGATGAAATAATTGGCAAGGTCCCCATGATTTCGTTATAAGCGAGCTTTACTGTACTCGGTTTACGATCCGGAGATGGGAAATGTAACAGCCGGTATATTTTATCGCATAATAATGCATGGGTGAGTTTCCTCTTTGTTTTGATAGGAAATGGTGCGGGTCGTGTTCGAACGTAAAATAAAAGCTCGTGGCGCTAACAGCGGTTTTTAGTTTAGGCTTATACATGCAATTATATTACATACAGGATAATAAATTGTTTTGGTGTAAAATCGATTAAAACGTAGACGTCTCTTCCGTAGAGCCAGATCATCGAACTACCCCTACCATTGGCAAAAATTTAGACTCATTCGAAATGAAGTAACTGACCTGATCCGAAAAGCTAAGACCAAACACATTTCGAAATTGGCCGACACTCTAAAATCTGAATCAATCTCTTCCAAACCATGGTGGTCTCTACTGAAAAAAAATCTTAATATTAATGAAATTGATACCATACCTCCCTTGAAAGATGGAAATAGTTTACTCAGACAATAAAATTAAAGTTGACTTATTAAATGTTTTCGCCTCGTCTCAAATTGTTATAAATGATAATACAAGAACGGTACCTCCATTTGATCACTCAAACTTGAATAGCGTATTGTCATCTTTTGCTGTCTCTCCAAGTGATATCTTATAAATTCTTTAGGGCCTTAACATTTCAAAAGCCACTGGGGCCTGGTGGTGTTAGTAACCGGGTTCTTAAGGAAACTGCTCCTGAACTGTCGATTCCGCTTTGTTCTTTGTTAAATCACAGTATATCAATTGGTGTCTTTCATGAAACATGGAAATTAGCTCATGTCTGTCCAGTTTTCAAAGATGGTGACCCCTCTCTTGTATATAACTATCGTCCAATCTCTCTTTTGTGCACTCTTAGTAAAGTCCTTGAAAGGCTAGTCTTTAAACACTTGTTCAACCACTTTAGAGATAACTCAGTATTATCTCCTTTTCAGTCTGGTTTCATTCCTGGTGATAGTACTACGAATCAACTTGTTTACTTATACGATACATTTTGTAAAGCACTTGATTCAGGCCAAGAAGTAAGAGTTGTCTTTTGTGATGTGTCGAAAGCATTCGACCGAGTTTGGCATGAGGGTCTTTTGCTCAAACTTGAAGCTGTTGGTGTTCGTGGTACAATTCTTAATTCGTTCCGTAGTTATCTTTTAAACAGGAAACAAAGAGTTGTCCTCCCAGGGGTTTATTCTGAGTGGCGATACATTAAATCAGGTGTTCCTCAAGGTTCTATTCTTGGTCCTATTCTATTTTTACTATACATAAATGACATAACGTCTCATATTCGTACTAACTGATGACACTTCTCTGTTTGTAATAGTAAATAATCCTGTTTGTGATGCCGAAAAGTTAATTCTGATTTAAAAAGTATAACTGAATGGACAGACAAGCAGTTAGTAAAATTTAACCCCCTTAAAACAGAGTCACTACCTATTAGCCGAAAGCTTAATAAACTTTCTCACCCACCGCTGTACATGGAAAACCAATTAATTAAAGAAGTAACCGAACATAAACATCTTGGAAGCATCATGTCTAATGATTGTAAATGGCATTCACATATAGATTATATTTCAAATAAAGCTTGGAGTAGAATACAATGTACATATAATGAGACGTTTAAAATATACTCTTGACAGAAAGAGCCTAGAAATGATATATATATCATTCATTCGCCCTATTCTTGAATATTGTGACATAATTTGGAATGACTTCTTCTCAGTATCTGCACAGAAAGTAGTTCACTAAAATATGACTTCTTCCGGAAAAACATAGTAGATTCACCCTTGTGTAGCTGTGGCGAAATTGATAAACGCTAGGCATTATTTCTTTCATTGTAGCAACTACCGTCACATTCACCAGTCACTTCTCGACATTATCTCTCTGTACTGCCAACCATCCTTGGAGGTTATTCTTAAAGGAAATCCCTTGTTCGAAAATCGAACAAATATTGCAATATTTGAAGCTGTCTATCTTTATATCAGACTATCCAAGCGTCTTGTTTCTTGAATTCGGCCTTCATTTTACCCTCTATATACCAACAAATCTTTCTCTGACAATCCTTTACTTACCATTTACCCAGTACTACTTAAATTCACCTTTATTTATTATTCTTGATAAATTCTCTTTTAATAAACACTAACTATAACTTAAAGGCCAGAAAAGTCGTCCAAATTAGCGGGATTACGTCACAAGCGTGACGTTATTTGTGACGTTATGTCTTGCATAAAACCCGGCACAATTGATGCCCCGATAAGTTTATAACGTATTGTCAGTTCAAGTTCCAGATAAATTTTCTGCTCAAAACAGTGAAACTATCAGGTTAAAATCACTCGAAAAGCATTAATTTAATTCTGAATCTCTTATTCCAAACCATTAATCTTTAAAAAAAATCATGGAAACAATCTTTATTAACGTGACATGGACGTGACAAGAAAAAATGGAGAAAAAAATAAAATCAACCCTTGTATGTCAGATGAACTCGTCTATTATATTCAAACGATAATGTAAAGTTTTGTCCAACTGATATACGTTTGTGACCTGACTGATTGTTCCTATTTGTGTACAGGGTCTATTCTAGCTAGCGACACATAAATAATGTCAGACAATTCTGTTATAATGCTCAAACAACCTACAGGTTTTATTAGGACAAATTAAGTCAAAATAAACCAAAGAGCTATTGTCCTTGCCGAGAATGTAGCCCTTGTAATAGAGAACAAGTATATAAAGCTTGATAACCGACGGTTTTATAGTTGAGAAGTTATGGCCAATGTTACAGTTTTGTACGACGACAACAAAAGCGACGACAACAACAATACCAGATTGATGACAATATCTTGATTTTTTTTCCTTGAAAAAAAAATGGCGAAATAGTTGCGAACAATTGTTCCTCAAGGCACAGTATGTCCAGGTATTGTATTTATATAAATAAAAGTTAACACTGTTTTCTCTACTTGTTTCATAGTAAAATATTGTCCAGATAATATAAAGAATAAGTCTAAATAGTTTTAAGCAGCACAGCTTCTGTGATTATAGACTTGGCGTCAGGTTAATGGTATCATACCGTTTGCCTATAGCAGCCGTAATATCGCCGTGTAGCAGCACTCCATATGTTAAACTTAAAGGAAGTCCCAACATGTTTGAAATACATGTACTAATGATGACAAAAGTAAACAATTCAACGAAATTACACCTACATACATACACATGATAATCTTGTGTGTGTGAGTCCGGGGATAAAGGTTAAAAAATGATAAAACGTCAAAGCATGTCTGTGTATTGTCAAATGCTAGTTATGATATATACATTTGTTTAATGCTACATTTTCACTATGTTCCCGGGGGACATGGCAGACATGTTTGCCTGAACGTAGTGCGCTCTGGGATTTTGGCCATTTATTATCTGTATTTAAGTTATTCCCTCACGATCCTTAGCGGTATACCGTGGCAGACTGAGGAGGGTACAGGAGCCTGGGGCCCCGTGGCACCAATGCGCCCTACGTTTCAGGCCGCGGATGTCAGTACGTTCCCTCCCGGCTCGTCAATTTCTGTTGGGTTCCAAAACGTATCCCTCGTTCTGCTTAAGGTCTTAAACTATGGAATGGTATTTAAGCAAAATTTACATAGATAATGACATTATGCTTGGTGACAATGGCATAATGATAATGACATTGTGCATGGTGATTATGCCATTATGCTTAGTGGCAATGCAACTGTGTTTTTTGACAACTGCATTGTCTTTGGTGACAGCATTATTGTGCTCCGTGCTTGCTAAATCTTTAACTATTTGAAACTACTGCCTTATGTGTAATTGCAAAACATGAAATCCCAATCTGTTCGATAACAATGTTTTAACAACCTATCCAGCATTTATCTAATGCTTACGCCCACGCATCGTGCTATAAAGGATATGAGCGAGAACTAAGCATGATGCAAAACCATATTGTGTTACGCCTCGGTCACTTTCAAATCAAAGTGCCGATAGCACTGACAAAACAGTATTTTTAATATGTATTTATTTATAGGTTTTATTTGCAGCGACAGTATCTTATTTCAAACATTTGAATACTGCATCTGCTTTTGACAGATAAAGTGCTGCTACACTGCCGTATCACACCCAGTCGAATTTTCTTGACACTTGGTCAATCCATCCTAGACGCGACGAGGATCGAACCCATGACCTCCCGATTCCGGAGCGTTATTTTTTTAATTTTCTTGTTTTAATAATTTCGTCTTTAATTCGTATATTGTAGCAAACTTAATAAACACATTTTCATGTGGTGCCAATTATCCAAAAGTTTGAAACGTGGTAATAAGTTTGTTTTAATCGACGGCTTATGAAAAGCACTTTATATATTTTCCCCATTTTTTTTATTCCTACTGTCCATCTTTGAACGAGCTGCTTTAAAATTGATTTCAAAAGGTGCCGCTACGGACCGCCTCCATGTATTGTCACGGTGTTTTACGTAGTCGCGTTTTGTTGTGTTCATCCCGTTTTATAACGACATACTAGGCTTCTCATCTGCACAATGACTGCCGTGGTGAATATTTTAATAGTTAAGAAATAGTTTGTTTCATAGATGCTCTTAATTTGCACAATAATTTAATTTGTGTATTTATTGGAAATTAAATTGTTCACCTTTATATTAGGATAATTGGACATGATTTGGATTGGTTTATGTTTCTTCAATCAAAATAAGATTAATATTTTTCTTAAAAGACAGAATGAAACAGGGAACTTATAAAATGTTGCCGGTAGGCAAGACATAATAAGAGGATTGGTGCCATTGCCTGAAAATGAAATAAAGTTGTACGCAAAAATCAGTAAACCATGAAGGAATGATGACGAAAACACGATGATAAAAAAGCAAAAGTACGACGGCGAAAACACGGTGATTAAAATGCGATATAATTTCGCGTTATCGTCATCTTATTTCGGTATTTTCGTCATCGTACTTTCGCTATTTCGTCGATGTGCTTCCAGTACGCATGAGCAAAATAGTAGACATGATTCAGATACAAGGGGGCAGAGAAAGATAAACATTCACATCCGTGCAATCTGATTTTGGTGTGAACTTTCAGCTTATTCAAAAAGCAGACCTATAAATGGTCAAAGGGAGCTAGCAAATACAGCCCTACCTTCATGACAAGCATTGGTTATCTTCCTTGTTATCTATCTATCTGTCTATCTATCTATCTACCTATCTATCTATCTTTCTATATCTATCAAAAAAAAAGTATTTGTCATACATTGCACTATATGTTTAATAATTAATTAATGATTAATAAAAGTCGGCAAGGTACCAACAACACACACACACAAAGAAAAAAAAACGCATTCGAGATTTTGAACCAACGGACAGATGCTGGCGTATAACGGTATCGCAGAGAAATGAAATCGAAGAACCCTGGGAAAACCCACCTGTTTGATCTGGTGTCCTGCCATCATCTCACTTACTGTCCTGGGCGGGAATCGAACCCGGGCCGCATTGTTGAGAAGCCAGAGCGCTTACCATTAAACTAACCGGGCAACCAGAAATAATCAAAACATTTCCATAATAATCCAGCATCTTGCTTCGAATGATATCAAAAAGTTTCAAATTATTTTCAAATGATTACGAAATAGATATCGTTACATAATGGGGCAAGAAATTCTATTTTATTATTCACAGAAACTGTTACCTAATAATCACATGTCAATTGTTGATGTCCATAAATATAATCCTACATCAAATCACAATAAGCACAAGCTTTAAAACTTTTCCCTCCTAGGATATCTCAAAACCATTCAATGTTATTTTATATCAGATTTTTCTGTATGGATAAAATTATGTTTCAATGTTGTTGTTTTTATATTTTTTATTTATTTGTATTTTTTATTTCAAACCATGCAGTGCCCTGGCACAGTGCAGGGTGTAGAATTTGTCAGAAAATTAGATAAAATAAACCTTTATGTATATGAATACAACGTAACACCAACTTAATCTCAGGAGTGAAATATACTATTTGCCATCGGAACTTAAAATAATTATGATGAACTCTTTTTTTTAGATGATTATTAACAAAACAAAAAATATGTTAGATATAAAGTCTTTACACGAGGCCTTCTTAGGAAACCCAAATCCCGATATCTTACGCCAATGGCAGTAATTCTACAATAATTTGAATAAAATACAAACCTTTGTATAAAGTGTGCCTGTGCATACGTGTTACTTCTTATTTTTTCGGAGAGAAGAGTAAAGGAGCCCTGAATTGTTTGTACACATTACACATCGATATTTGCAGAGAGAGAGAGAGAGAGAGAGAGAGAGAGACTATTTAAAAAACTAAACTCCATGTTAAGTTTTCTTCTTTTATTTAAACAAGAGTGTGTTCTGAAAGACAAAGAACTAGGTACGTGCACTCACTGTACTTTACAAAGTTCCCCGTTTATACCCTCATTTGTATCTATTTATATCGATACTTATGTTGCATATCAATGACGTAGCGCGTGTTAGTTTCAATTTTTATGTATATTCAAAATAACAGATTTTCAGGTTTATTTCGAGATAGTCATTATTTCTTTTTATATAGTATTTATTTTCTAAGATAGTTTAAGTGTTTAATGATATTCCAACCTTGTGATGAAAAGCAGAACCGTGTGTTAAACCAGTGTCAAAAGTCAGAAACTTTCCAAAATGTGCGATTGGAAAATGGCGTCCCCAGAAGGTATATTTGTTTAATTGATTCAGATTCTATTTTTCAAGCTTAAAAGGATTATAAATATCTTTTGTAAATCAATCATTTTAAAATGAAGCACATTCATAATGTTAAAATATAAATCAAAGATTAACAACAACAACAACAACAACTAAATGGATCAGACGAACGCCTGAGAATGGACTGGGTCCAGTACAATTAGACGCTTTTAACCGACTTTAGATAACGAGTTTTACGTTTGTGAACAAGATGGCGCTGGCCCATACGATTGTCGGCTGTGACGAAAAAAAAATCCAAAGTGCTCTGAAATGTTGATCGAAATAGAAGTCTACGTGATACCGTAGGGTGAGCCTTGATTATCACCAGCTATGAACTTAACATATGTTGAAAATGCTGATTGGCATATTTTTAAACAAAAGGTACAGCACTCTATCCTTGTTTTCTAAACATTGTCAAATTGATCCTTGGATAGAATCGAAAAATATTGTGCAAGTATCATAGAGTCAGTATCCAGTTCTCGCCAGTGTAAGAAGCTATTGAAAGAAAAAACATAAAAAAAAAAAAACTTTAAAATTAAAATATTTCAAAAGGACGTCTTGAATTTTCGACAGTGAATTCAAATGAATCTGTCAGGAGAATTGTGAACATGTAAAGATAAAATCTATACATCCAAATATAAGAACCATCAAATCACCATTACTATCCGTGCGAGTTTTGTAACTTGGGGTATGAAAATTGCTTTTTTTCTTACCTTTGTATCCTTTCATATAGAGGGTCCTTACAGTTTTTTGTTTTGCCAATTTAGAGGGTAAAACCCTCTACAGTGGGGTTTGTTTGTTGGGAATAATGACCCACCCACAGTATTTCAGTCATTTCGAAACGATGCCTACTTGAAACAGGTATAGTGCTGCCACACTGCAGTATCATGCCGTAGACATGTGGAATGATACCACACCCATTCACCTTATTCTGACACCGGGCCAACCAGTCCTGGAACAACCCTTATATGATGAGCACCAAGCAAGGAAGCTATACCAGTACCATTTTTTTACGACTTTGGTATATCGCGGTCGGTGATCGAACCCACGATTTCCGCTCCCGAGGCTGACGCTCTAACCACTCGGCCACCGGGGACGTTAAATGACTCCGTACAAATGATCGTTGAGAAGTGAAATAAACTAATAATAATAATAATACAATAATAATAATGATAATTAAATGATAACAAAGTAACTTAAATCAGGAGGCCTCGAACAATTCAGTGATTTATTTTGCAAGAAACTTTTCTTCTTGAATGGTTTAGAATTTAAATCCATAAACAACAGCAACAAAACTGATAACTCCTAAGTGAATGTGAGACTTTATTATTATAACCCGCGTCAGTGAATTTATGGAACGTCGTTTTTTTTTCCCTATAAACTTTAAGCGACACTAATGCCTATACACTATTAACCCATATATATTCTGAAAGAACATAGTTTCCATTTTCCAAAAATAGTATCTTCAAGAAAATCCACCCTTAAATAAAAAAAGATACAGCGATTTAAACATCTCCGATCGGAAATCGCTCCGACAACGAAAAGATCGATCAGTACCTGTCCGTTGTCGGAAATTTCCGATCGAATTTCATCAGTTCGACCGCAGAAAAACGATAGTTTTTTCTCGATGCCTTCTTTATTTTTCAGAAACATTGGGTGGTTGTTTATTTTTATCACCTGAACTTAGAATGCAAAATAATTATTGATTTTGATGACGATGATGACGTTATTTGCGTGAATTTATTCGTGTGATTAATTATAGTGTAATCGGGGTAAAAACAAAAACAGAGGTAGAGCGTCTACTGATACTGAAGTAACTTACTTTTTTTAACGGAAAATAACTAAACATTTTCTTATTTGTGACATAAACAGTAACCTATTTTTACTTTTTAATGTATCTCACTACCTCTTCTCTTCTCTCTCCCCACTTTCTCTCTTTCTCTGTTTTGTTGCATATAAAACAATGTATATATAAAGTAGGAGAATTGTTTTTCCCCCGATTGCTTTTCTCCGATCAGAGAAAAACAATCGCTTTTTTTTCTAAATAGACCTTTAACTGATGTTATTTTTCATACGCAAGACGTTACTTAATGCATCTCTCTCTCTCTCTCTGTTTTGTTATGAAAATATTCGCACCTTTATTTTCTTTCTTTCTATCTCTTGAAATTCAGTTTTGTTTCTCTCTTTCTTCCCCTCTCTCTCTCTCTGCAAGAGCATTTGCGGAATGTATCTATAAATACATCCGTTATTGTTTGTTAGATTCAAAACAGTAATGTTATTGTTTCTTTTGTAATTTATTTGTCTAGATCTACATCTACTTATTTTTTTATCTTACTCTCCATTTTTTAATCTATAAGTGTTGCCAAATTCAGTTTTAGATGACTCTAATGCTTTTGAGTCCATTTCTTATCTATAGATTTCTTTTGCTGATTGTTTACTAGAGCTTGTCAAGAATGAAACCTAGGGTGAAAAAAGTGCAGCCTGGCTGAGACTCAAACACGGAGCCTACCAGTGGTGGCAGCTTACACATGATTCTCATCTATTGTGAGTTATTGTTACCGTGACATACTTCCCCACCAAACTGGAATTTGTCCTTGAATTTCCAAATGGATCCAGAGATCCTCACAGCACTTAAGCCATTGCTCAAATTGTGTTCCAAATGTCACAGGTTGAGAAAAATGTGCAGCCTGACTGAGACCATTTCCAGGCGACCCTATTAAATGAGCTTCCTGGCCTCATAGACATGATTCTCTTCTATTGTTAGTTATTGATAATGATTCAAATGAGATGTAACAGACCACACCAGGATTTGAATCTGAGATCCTTGATCAAAGGGATGGGTAAGCTACGGGACCACATACAGAAATCTACCATACATAAATGTTATTGTGAGTAAAATGTACCTCCTGCCTGGGAACTGAACACGGGGCCTTACCCTTAAAAGGTAATTACCTGTACTGACTGAACTACCTGATCGTTTAAACACAGTGTAATGATTTCTTCCCTGTTGTGAGTTATTGTGTACCATGTCATACTCCCTGCCAAACTGAACAAGATGAATATGATCTCTGATCACATGCAGCCCGGTGATATTGGGCTTCATATATGTCACAAGTTAAGAAAAATGTGCAGTCTGACCAAGACATGAACCCAAGACCTTTGGATATCAGGAATGCTTTACCAACAGAGCTACCCAGCCACTTATGCATAGTTTTCTCCTATTATGAGTTATTTGTACCATGACAAAGAGTAACTTATATGAGTAGGCTATAGTTTCTCCCTGAATTCACAGGACAATGCAGACATTAATAATATCCAATTTGACATGATTGCATGGAAAATAGAATGCTGGTTTTCCACATGCACAAATCTAGAGGGCAGAGGGGAGGGGACTGGGGGTCCTGACAGACCCCTCCTGAGAATTAGCTATTATGCATAAAAGAATAAGAGACATGATCCCCTTCGACATAGTAATTATTGCTGTTATAACGCACCCCCCCCCCCCACAATGAGACAAATTGCTGAATCCGTGCATATTCCTGGTTACACCTCAGTGGACATTACCTCGACAGTATGTGCTATCACGCTTTTGGGATATAATATTTACATAGTGTACCAGAGCAGGATTTGAACCCAAGATCCCTGGCTTATTAGGGGTTGAGCTAACAGACTGTTCGCACAAATCTCTTTCTAATAATGGTTACCAGTACTTTATATATGCCTTTGCATATTTTGATTTTCCTCAGGCCAGAATTCATAGAACAGCACAAATTACTTTGTTCTTGACAAACCCAAGGGTGATATATTTGAGAGATATACTCTAACCACTTGACCACTGCAGTCGGTTTCTCTTCTTTATTGCCCTGTATATATAAGACAGTCCACCAATATCATGCCACTTATCTAATGGCATGACATCACAGACATGTTTGTATCATGTGATGTTGACAATATGAATTTCAGACATGAAATGTCCCTGATTGAGATTATTTTAATGACATATTAACTTTTGACTTCACATACACTGTATTTGTTAAAAAGAACTTTTATAGACTGATTGATGGATTTGTTAATTCAGAGTATTGTGCATGTGCACCCCAAGCACTCTAAGGGTAAAATCTAAATGTTTTGTGCCCATAAAGACCTTGTGCACTAAAAAATGTTCCAACAGACAGCAGATCTTTGAAAAAAAATGTTTAAAAAGTGCTTTTGGAATGATATAATACTGTTAATTAATACCTGTTCAGACTGCTTGCAAATGTTTAATATTTTTAAGGTCTGTCTTAGTGCACCTATCAATATTTTGCCACAGGAGGGGTATAGGTTAACCTACCAAGGGAACTTGACTTTTTTTCTTTCATCACAAAAAAAGCAATAGAAATTTGTCAAATGGATATGCTTTGCAGTTTGCACAGGATTTCGGCCTGTTGAGAACATTCTTCTGTCAAACGTCCCATGTATGCCCCCTCCCCACAAACCCTGGGGCAAAATATTGATAGGTGCATTGGAAACTCTGAATTCCAAGGGTTACATAATTACTTTAAAGCAGCATAACACAGGCCCATGTCATAGTCCAATAGCAAAATGTTTGATGCTAAATGTTTTTTTGGGAAAAAATGTTCAGCAGCCATGGGAGTCAAACACAAGACCCCTGGTATACTCTAGGAATGTGCAGTGAATTGTACTGTTGTACTGTGACACTATATTCATATATAAATCCTCATTGAGCAACAGATTCAAAGAGATTCAACATGAATTCTTTCACCTGTTTTTTTTGTGAAAGTTGATAGTTTATATATGGCAAAGTAATGGAATGAAAAATGAATTTGCTGAAAAATTTATTGTTCTCCATTTGTAACCTGACAGAAAGTGAATCTTTTATAGTTGTGCATACTTATATATTGTAGTTTATAGTTTTATGCAACTTGGTTCTCATGTTTGTCAGGCACTTCTGTAGAATATTCATTGAGTTTGTGCTATGGCTATTCCATTTAGAAATGTTTTGGTTCCTGCAGTTTCAGATGTTTAGTGAAGCAAACTGTGCTGGACAAATTGGTAAATTTGCTTTGTTTTATGAAATGATTTCTTGTTGTATGTTGTGGTATGTATTCATGATCAAAGACTGGTTACTTTCAAGGCATTGTTTACATACCATTTTTACTATTGTGATGCAACATCTTTAAGTTTTGCCTCAGATGCATAGGTAAACAGAGCAGGTATCTTCTGTTTGTTCATGTGCATACAACAATGTAAATCATATTCTAAAAAGTATGTTTTCATAGACCATTTTAAGTTGGATAAATGAATACTCATCAAGTCAAAAATGTAAATAAATATCTATGAGGTACATACATACAGCTTTAATGGAGGAATTCCTATGACACATTTGTTACATGTACTTATAAACATATTTTTGATGATCTATCTCCCTCTCTATCAGGCATGCAACAAAACATACTTACTAAGTTTATTGACAACTTTTCATTTTAATGACAAAACAAAATTTTAATTATAATTTTATGACAGCTGTTGTATTATATAGGTTTCTCTCTGACTTGGAACCTTAGCAAGGTCCCTATTACAGATATAAATTCCTTTTTTCCTCACCATGGAAATCATTTGAGAGGGAAAAACTTTATGTTCCTGTAATGTGCAGCTCCCAAAGTTGTTACATTGAAGTGTTCCATTATGAGTTTTGTAATGCATCAAAAGAGGGTCAGTGATAGACTTTAACCTTGTAGGACAGCCCTCTTTATGGGGAATGAGGTTCATTTTAAAATAGTTTCTTGAAGAGCCAGCAACATAAAATTTTAACAATAAGCAAAGCTACCACCTCCCCCCATTAGATGCCCAAATTAATTCCTTTCGAAATATATTAATATTTCATTTTTGCCCAAATCATTAGTCGAATTAATCGTCCTTTCCATATGAGTCTTGTATATATAAAACATGCATTATGATAAATAAATAATAATAAAACAGTGATTAATCTAGATGTGAGCCCAGCGTCTGAGACAAACAAATATCGAGAAAGACGCATTTTTTTTCAAAATATGTGCGTCCCGTCGGACGCATGCAAATTTGATACATTGAAACCCGCAAAAACACGGCTAATGATTTGTATGCACGGTTTAAACGTTTTAATTTCATTATGGTTAATATTCTAGGCTTATTCCTCATGTGCGTGCGACTAGCCCTGATATCAGGCGGTCGATGAGCAACATGCTTTGATTTTGCCGAAATGTCATAATCCCTACTGCGACACGCGTTTACATGCACTGAAATTCACACGAGTGTGAATATTCTCCAAGTCGACCGAAATCAATCACCTGTCGCGTGCATTTGATTGACATATCAGCCAACAACATGTCAATTTTTTATCACAGTGCCCACGCGTCACCAATTCTTGACCGAGATGCGCCATGTTTGAGTTAATAATTATCGTGCATTAAGTTTATCAAATTAGTGAAAAGTACTGATTACGGCAATAACATTAGAAAGAATTGAATGACTGTGATACAACCATAAAATGTTATCATTTAAACGACGTAAATGAATTGGCCCCGGAATGAGCATAATGGCAAAATGAATGGTAGCGATAAAACAAAGGAATTAAAACAACGGGTTTACTTCCCACAGCATAAAATCAAGGATTGACGTCTAAATGTCCAAGTGGGTATTTTTTTCTGTCTCGACGTCTGTTAGTCTCTCATTTGGGTCATCGTGTTTTAATGATTTAGTGTTTGAAATTATATTTTGCCCAATGAGAGCATTCCATTTTTCAAATTTTTGTCTCCATTTAATTCATTTAATCGGCATAAACTTGTCACAAAACACTATTCCGTTAAATCAGCTGATCAGTTTAAACCAGCTTCAAGCACCTTCAGTGCGCATGTGCGGCAAGGTGTGTCGAGAGGCGGAGCTTTATGTGTTTACCAATATCACGCGTGTGTAATGTGTTACAGGGTTTTCTGATGGGGACGCATGAAAATCGATATAAAAGAAAAGCACAACATCAATAGTGAACCAGCAATCTGATTTATCCAAAATACAAAAGAACTCCCCTTCCTTTTTGGTTTCATATTTTATTGCCGTAGATAATAATGATACAACATTGAAGATTTTAGAAAATAAGCAAAAGGGTCTGACCAAAAGTTCTAACAACATTAGTATCGGCCATCTCCTTGAAAGTATTTGTATAATTTCAATGTCTACATATGCTTACATAGAATAGGAAAAATAAAACTAATCACTAGACAAAGCAATTAAGTAAATATCTGATTAAATTTTTGAAAATAACAGCACTATTGTTGTAAATGAAAAAAAAACTGATACATTTTACGAGATGAGATGTGTAATAATATAAATGAAGAGATTTAAAAAAAAATTAACTGAAAAATATAAATAAATAATGAGAAGAGAAGAAAAGAAGGCTAACAAACAAAGGTTACTAAAACGGAAAAAATAATGTCCAATTGCAAAACACAAAATAACATATATATAGGTGCAAATAAATGAACCTTTCTAAACAGTATAATTATAATATGTATATCTCTTTCAACACTTTTTTGCCGAAGAGATCAAAGTCGGGGTCTGGTTTAATTCTCATTTTTTCAGCCTCCCCGAGCGTAGCTCTACACAGCTAGAGCAACGCTTGACCTTTGACATATCATGTTACATGTCACGCCGGGAAATGTACATGTCACGTGATGTAATTCACGCCGGGAACACGTGGATAGGGCGGAGTCACAAAAATCAATACTATATTTGGAATGTGAGACTGCGTTAAGTTGCAAAACATAATTTCAAACACTAAGTAGGTTGGTGTTATTTAGTAAGCATTAATTCCATTAAATCGGTCGCGCGGCTGCGCCGCGCCAGACCGATTTAATTTCATTAATGCTTACTAAAAATCACTAACCTATACCTAGCATTTCTTTTTCGTATTTTTAATTAAAAACATTTTTTAATTTAAAAAGGCACACTTTTTACCACAGACATAACACAAAAACGTGCATTCAGGTTTTGAAAAAGACAATACATATGCCTTTTTTTATTTACTTTTTTTGTTGTTGTTGTTTGTTATTGTTTTAATTTTGGGACATTTTTTATTTCCTGGATCTCATTGATTTAGCTTGGGGACCCATGGACTCATAATTTCAAACATGTGAGTCCTTGGTTTCATAACAGGGATTTTTTTTTAAATTAATCATTGATAAAAAATAATCTCACTGGAGAAATAAGAACAGCAAAAAATAAATAAATAAATAAATAAATAAAATTTAAAAAAAATCACCACCACCTCAAAAACAACAACAACAGAGTACTTATCGTGTTATTATCATTTCCTAACATACATATCACTTTAATATACTTTTTTTTTCTAATAAATATTATATGCATCCCTTTTGTTTTTTCATTTAAATATACATGCAACTCTGCTGGTCGTGGTATCATGCCACCTGCCTTCTTCATGATATCCAGTGAGGCAGCACTACATATATATCATATAGGCAAATGTCCCAACAGACTGAAATAATGTCAACATAGCTATCAACTGTGTAATTTTGACGAAGACCTTATACGTGTTTTTCAGTATGTATGACTAAATATTTTAATGGGCTTTTGTTTTTTTTTTATCTCAACAGGGGTGAGGACATTTGTATGACGATACAAGGCACAAAATACCGGTCTTACTAAGGAATCGTCGAGAGAAATTTGTGTAAGTTTTAGGAATTTGTTTTCAATCATTTTCAAATGAATACATTGAATTAAGTTTATTTTGAATTTACTGTAAAAATAATTGTTTGATTAAAACTAGTAAATTGCACGTATAGCAAAGCTAAAGATGAGGAACACTTTTATCAAATTCCGCCGTTGTCCCATAGAATACATCATATATACAGTACTGTTGAGACGTGCAACTGAACTGAACGCATTTTTTTTTTTTTTTTGCAATTATTTTTTGTTCACTACGTTTTTTTCTTTACATAGGCGTATTCCTTTCTTAAAATATTGTCCCTAACTTGCTATTTGAAGTCCATGTTTTTTCTTTCCTCCCCAAAGTAAAAATGGCGAATGTGGCATTAAGTCTGACAATAAATCCTACATTTATCTTACCGGTATAGCAAGGGATATAAATCTTCATGGATAATTTACTTAATTCTAAAAGAAAATTAGATTTGCCTTTCTTTAATTGTTTTATTTTCAGCATGGCGACCAGGGATTCCATAGAGACAAGTTCGGACGCTTACACTCCGCCCTACTGTGATGATCACAAGAACAATCTCATCACAACGTTCTGCGAGGATCACAATACAATGATATGTGAACAATGTACCAAGTTAACACACCGGAAATGTGTAATGACCTCGCTACGTGATAAAAGCAGTAAGATGAATATATATCAGGTGGACAATATTTTGACGAAGATGAAAGAAATAAAACAAAACGTTGAGAAATTACTATCATCCCGGGGTAAAGATGCTGATATTTTGGTTGAAGAGTCAGAAAAGTCTGTTAATGATGTCAGGGAATTTAGGAGGAGAATAAATGAAACGATTGATGATCTTGAGAAAAAGGCTTACAAGGCAGTTGAAGACGCTAAAAAGGCCAAGGAATCAATTTTGAAAGATCAC
>CM037792.1:1646169-1679768 GCA_021229015.1 Solen grandis | reverse complement strand
TGTTTGTTTGGCACTACTTTAATTTGTTTGTTTGGGATACACTCTTTCGAGATTGTATGAATATGTTCAGTTACAGTTAAAGCATACTTGTCAATATCTATATCTTCAAAAGATGTCCAGTCGGTAATACCAGCTAATTGTCTTAGTTTATTATAATCACCTTTGTCGAAATTCCAGATATGACGACTGAAAGATTTTGTTATCCCTTTCTTGAAATTTAAGACACAGTATATTTGACAATGATGTCTTATCTCTTTGGATAGAAAAGGCTCACCAACCCCGCTAAACAAAACATGATCATGATTTTTACTAAATATCAGGTCAATCAAACTAGAAGAATTCTCGGTAAAATGAGTATCCTCAACTATACATTTTGCAACGAATTGTGTAGACAAAGAAAAATTATTTTATTCTTGCAAGTTGGTATTTTCGGATTCAAGTTAAAGTCACCAGTAATGATAATATTGTTGACATCTGAGTCACATGCAAGACTGATAGAATCTTCAATCATCGAGTGGTTAAACGCATCTGTATTTGGGGGTCTATAAAATAAGCCAAATAGAAACCGTCTACATTTAAGTTTGACCTATATCCAGATGCAATCAATACCTACAGGCTCTAAGTCTGGTCTTCGTTTGTAACAAATATTATTTTTTACATAAATCAAAACACCCCATGATTATCAGTTATTCAATCTTTTCTTTCGGGTGGTGAAAATAATGGTATAAGTATTTTTTCATTTTTAATTTGCGGACTTAGCCACGTTTCGGAGAAAGCAAGAATATCAAAGTCCTTTAATTCAGAGGAAAGTAAATCAAGCTTTATGTATATACTTTGGGCATTATAATGAACAAACGTGAGATATTTATCAAAATCAATAGACTGACAGTCAGATAAAAAATTATGTAATTTGCATTAAATAATATCAGGGCCGGGTTTGGGGCCGGCACAGACAAAAATAGTAGTGAACACTAGTACTACACATATTACAACTATCCAACTGCTATGGATTTCTAGACATACTGTACACTTAGACCTATATGATTAAAAATGGCACTTGTTAAGTTTCCTTAACATATAAGATCTTTCATTTATAGAGTTGATTATCAAATAACTTTGATGAACATTAGCGATAATAAATGTGGAGAAAAATAGTGTAAGAGATCGAGAGAACCTGAAGAGTCTGAGTCTGGATGCTGAGCTATACGTTGTAATACCTATGTTACACCAGAGGAGTACAAATAAGAAACAAGCAGCACCAGACTCACACCATTCAGATAACCACACAACAAAAACCAATACCAGACACCACCGTAGTCCACCACTAATACTAAAACATAACATGGAATGAAAAACTGAAATGATGAAAAAAGTGTCTTTTTAACTTAATTGTAAATACTAATTTTGAAAAACAATCTGTTTGAGCGTGCATGCGGGGATGTAAGAGTTTATGGATAGATATACATGTATATAAAAAGTATGTGTTGATCAGACGTGTACATGTGTAAGGGCAGTGCGACTTTTTTTTTAGTGAGTGCGTGCGTGTTTATGTCATATATTCACAAAGACAATGATGCTTTTCTTTCAGTGATACAGGTATATTTGAGTGCGTGCGTGTGTATGTCATATTTTTCCTTCTCAACTTTTTCACTTCTCTTTATAATAATGCATGACATTATTGGTATTGTTTCATTAAAAGAAAAACAAAAGTTTAAATTACGAAACATAATACAGCATGTAATTTTAAACATTGTGTATACGAAATACTCGAAAGCGCTTTACCAAATAACCTATGTATACCATGATAATATATAAATAAATTATGTAGCTGCAGTTTAGCATTAAACTAAATAATAAGATGAAATATAAGTAAGTTCTATTTAAAAAAGCTTAAACCTGTATCATATGTTTATGTGTGCGTATGTGTGCGCGTGATTCTGCTTTCTCGTACGAGTGTTAGGGTTTTTGCTTCTGACTGTGTATATGAATTTCCAATAGATTCTATAAGAAAACAATACCAACAATAAAGATTGAATAAGAAGTACAGATAAAGTACATAAAACGATGGTAGTCTATCTATTATTACATTTAAGCACATACAGGTATTTGTAAACAAATATATGAGTAAATCATAAAAAATTGAAATGACCTTCTTGAGATGATTCAAAATAATCACACAAGAATGAATATGCGAATGGTTGTTATTGATATTTAATGTTACAGTTATATACTTATAGCATGTTATACTATAAAACACTATAAAACACTACAATCAACATTCTACTAATCTATATAGGAAGGAATACAACTTGATTGAAACATAATGGTCCTTCCAAAAACCATTTACAAAACTCTTAAAGAAATAGCTTTGGAGGTCAAAACCAGTATTCATAAGCAATACAGTCTATATTTTTATATATGAAAATCGAGTTCATTTTGCTGTATAACAGATCGTTTTAGGCAATATGATGACTGGCTAAAATATGTAGCTGCATTTAAGCAGTAACACTTTTAAAAGAGACACATTCTAAACAAGTTTTACAGTAAATTTCACTTTTATAAAACATAATCATATACTTGTACGTGTGTGCGTGAGTGCACGAGCGCGTGTGTATGTACATACATATCCGCACATGTCCGCGTGCATGCGTTTATGTATGTGTGTATGAGCGAGTGTGTGTTTTGTGGATTAGTGAATGTAAACATCTCAATGTAGTTTCTAAATCTATTTTTAAGAGGACAGAAATAACATAAAAGATAGAATATGAATTATTGAATAAAGACGAATAATAATTTAGTATAAGGACTTGATCAAATGACATGATGTGTATCAAAAGCCTCTTTATACACTACAAAGAGATAATATCTCAATACACCTAACCAACTTGCTATGCTGTATATCTCATCAGCCTAAGTCACTATCTCACAAAGCAAGTCTGATATATATACACACACACATGTTCTCAAAGCTTAAACGACAATGACTAGATTCAAGTATAACTTAGGCACACTGAACAAGTTCCTCATTTAAAGGTCAGAAGGCGCATTTGCATTCTAGCAAAATTTTTATGAAATAATATACAACACAAAGCAAGTCACTAGAGTTCCAAAGATCACACTAGATACAGACCCGCGGTTACCATGACATTATGATATTACCTGATTTAAATTCATAAAGTCAACTATACATGTTTCAGTGTTAAATAGTATTAAATGTATTTAGAATAAATCAGTATTTGGATATTTAAAGATGATCAAACATATATTATATGAATTTATATGTGTGTCAAGAGTAATAAAGATTAATTGCTTTTTATTTGATTATTACATAAGGTGTATATGAATGCAATATACACTTAACACATGGTTTATGTTTTAAGAAATATTCTGCACAACATAAAAAGCGAGAGCTACTTTGTATCGAGTGCAAACAAAAATCAGTATATAAATCTATAATCAGTACATATTTTAGGTAAGAATACAGCCTGACATAAAGAGCGTGATCGTTTAAAGTTACTCAAATTTATCTAGGTCGACCTTGCTACGAATTCGGTGAACTTTGTCGTTGTTGTCCTTAACAAGTATGTTCCCGTCGTGAGACCAACAACCATGGATATGATACTGATGTTCCCCTTGATAACCTCTATACGCGTACGTGTTATGATGACATAATGACGCAGTTGTGTCATGGCGCCCGCTGTACTTCCAATATCTCAAGTCCTGTCAATTACAGGTGGAGGGATAATGCAAGACACTTGCAAGGCTTCCTCAATTTAAAGACCCTGATGACTCTTACGAGCGGTGCGTGTGGCTATAACCACCCCGCAACTGTGACTAGAACAGCCATAAATGCCTTTTAATTGCTCGATTGAGAGGTTCCTGTTTCAGGTTTGATAAGGATATTGATATGCGTGACTTAGTCTCCCTTTTAGTTCTAGATATCCATCAACATGTCCTAATTATTTCATATTAAAGTATAAATCTGTTAAATAAATCCTAATGTGCTGACATGTTTTAAATGACTTTTTTTCATGTCTAAATGGGGCCTCCGTGGCCGAGAGGGTAAAGTCGCTGACTTTAACACTCACTCAGACCCTCACCGCATGGGTTCGAATTCCGGCAGGGTAATTCGGATTTTCATGTGAGGAAGCCTCCCAGCTGGCTTGCGGTAGGTCGGTGGTTCTACCCGGAAGCCTCCGTGCATTCGGGTCTTCCTCTACCTGTAATTAGCTGGACGTCGCTATATGACTGAAATACTGTCAAAGCGACGGTAAACTCAAATAGTCAAGTCAAGTCTAGTCAAGTCAGGTCTAAATATGTGAGTAAAATTTTATTTAATCTATCCCGGTAACGTTTTGTATCAAGAACATGCTGTAATCAATAAATAGGCTTTTCTTGCACTTTTCTATAGGGCTGGGAGTCAGAACTGCGTCGTACCATCCATTTGTAAATGTATTTATCATATGACATTGTGCCCAATCAGCTGTATCCGGTGTCGTATACCCATCACATATTTTCTTATATTTAACACGTTAGGTTTTAGGTTTAATTACATCACTCGGCGTCACGCACGTGTATTCTATATGTATGCATAGTGTGTTGAACTTGAACGGCTAGATCAAATGTGTTTGATTCATTATTCATATGATATTGAAAATGTAAGAGAACTAAACACGTAAAATCGTTATTTTCAATTATTATTTTTAAACTATTCTTCTTAGTGTTAGATTACAAAAGTAATTCGTGCCCAGTCTGTCCCTTCATTTATTTGTTTGTTTGTTGTTTTAATCGCGTTTTACAGTCACTATAGGTCATATGATAAAAATAATCTGACATGAATTGAGGTAAGAGACTTATAACCACGAATCATCTCCATTTACCCGATGCTAGTGAAGATAATTCGATATATATATATATATTTACAAAACATTACATTATATCAGAATTTTACATCACTAAATGTAGCTTCATGATTATATAAACGACAAAAAGAAACTGGTAAAAAAATATCAAACATGAGATCATGATTTAACTTTATCCTTTTTCGAAACGAAATGTAACCGGTTTTCTATGATCAAGGACATGAAATGAGTTAGCAAGCAGCTATTGGAGGTAAAAAAATTATGTTAGTAGGAATAAGGGGCAAAACAGACAAAAGAGAATGCAGATTTTAATATTACAACGGTCAAACCTATGACCCCTTTTGGAATAGAAATTCTCAAACACGCAAATAAACATACACATTCTCTCTTCCTTCTCTCTCTCTCCCTCTCTCTAAAAATCACAAAGTAGTTGTAACTTTAAAGGATCATCTCATCGTTTTCATCACCTTTTACAAGTATTCACTTTAATATCAATAGTGTGGGATCGATCCCAGGCCCTGACATACCAAGGTCGCAAACATTGTACTTGCTTGGCTCGTATATTTTCTGAAACAATAACGTTGTTCTCCTTTTACTGCATAATTGGTTTTTATTTAAAACTGAATTCTGTTTAACTTGACTTTGTATGAGAAGTACAGAAATGCAGCTAGATCTATATAACTAATTTAGAGAGGAAGAGCTGCAGAAAAAAAAGAATAAAGAAAAAATACGATCAAATAAATGAAAAAACTGGAATGAAAGGCGCAGAGAACAAAAAAGTACTTTAAGAATCTGAAAAATAAAAAAAAACTAGAAAAGATAAGAATTACACAAATATACCAATAAGAGGGAAAAGTGAAACCCCCCGAATGAACGGAGTACCCCAGAAAACAAAACATCCATTACCGGGTCCCAAAGGTAGGCCTATTCAGTTATCTGAGTTTACTCGGGATCATTCTGTGTCTTGACGAGAAAGGTCCTAAAACACACACACATGGAAAGGTCCTAAAACACACACACATGGAAAGGTCCGTGTCGCATCATGGTAGCATACAGTATTTGGGCGATTTTCCACATAATAAATAATACTTCTTGTGCAGAATATCTTTAATTGCTGGACAATGAATACCAAGTAAAGTGTTTACAAAAACAGTCGATGATATTCGACGTTTCTTGACCAACGCAAACGAGACATTTTGATTGGTTACAAGATATCGGGTTTGAAAAGTAAAGACAAATGCGTACAAGACACTGTATTGTACAGCATTTACCAAGGGCAATTAAAGTTCTTCTTCTTTATAATTAGACTCCTCATTTGAAACATTACACTCATCTAAAAACATCTCTCGCATGATCTGACCTTTCCACTCTTACCCGTAACAATGTTCACTGCAACATCGAACTACTTCTTAATCTCGGCGTTTTTGTAGGCTAAAGGTAAAACGCGCGGTTACAAGTTGATACAAATCGATAAGCCCGTTTTGCTCCGACGCTATCTACCTGAGTTATCTCATACTCGAACGTTCTAAATATTAACCTCGTCATTAATGTGGCGAAATCAAAATGTGGTAGGTTATTTTAATTCATCCCCAACTACTGCAAGTCGCTTGCATTGCCACTGCCTACATTATTTTAATATAGCTTTGTAGTGCATATCAATGAAATAGATAAAAATCCATTTTATAAAGCTTACGCCGAAGAAAATAGGCGAAAAACACATTGAATGATGTTTAAAACAGTGTGAGTAAGTCGAAGAGAGATAGAGGGAGACAGGCGCGTGCCTAGGCTTACACAAATACGCAGTTGCGTATACTTCGTTCAGAAAATCGAAAATCTAAAAGTGCCAAAACTGCAATAAAAATCGATGCCTAACCCCAATTTTTTTTTCCGGGGGAGCATGTCCCCGGACCCCCCAAGCAAGTCTGCGTATCCCGAATTTAGCCCCAGGCACGCCCCTTGGAGAGGGAGAAAATTCGCAGCATCTTTTCTATTATGATCGGAACAATTTAGCGCCCCTATCTCTCAGCATATTACATGATTGTCCTTTGATAAATAATTGGTGCAGCTCATGTATACAATATGTACAACTCGGTCACTGATAGCGGCGTTTGTATATACGTGTTCAGTCATACCAGGCTCTGTGTCTCTAACTTTCAGATAACGAGTTATATTATCTTCAAATTGTGTATACATACCAATGCGTACCAGGTACAGATCGTTTAATGTACACCTATTTTCACACTGTCTTAGATCTAATCCACATATTTGAGTTAACGTATTCTTGACAGTAATCGTAAACCATGATTTCATATTCATCTTTCTTGAATATGCCAGGTTGTATGCAAATACTCATAAGCAAATCTTGCTGACATTTAATCCATAGTATTTTATTATAATTTTTATTATTATTTTACGAAAAAGATATAATTTGAACGTAATGTAACATTGTGCAACTTTCACCCGCTGTTACTTTACGCTTTCTCGCTTTGTTTCTCTTCTTTCACTCTTCTCCTTCGCACTGGGGAACTAGCGAAGACTGTAGAGAACTTAATATTATCTTCTTTATTTTACTTAATTCAACTTATACTACAAATATACTATATATACAATAATGAGATTCTTTCTAACGATGTTTCACACGCGGTTCCGTATGTTTAACTGACTCTCTCATGCAACCAAGTCATGATGAAAGTCATATGGATAACTGTGCAGATAATAAGTAACAAATTTCAAAGGGTGGAAAAAAACGGCTGGCTCTTAAAAAACGTGTCACAAATACAATCATATAATCAAACATAGAAAACTTATGAAAACAAGATTAAGGATGTCTAAGCGAGAAAGAAAGTACAGTGTTACGAAAGGTGAATTAAACAAATAAACATCAAGCTAAGTTATAACGTCATTAGAATGTTTCATAACCAATGGTCTAACCTAAGTTTTAAATGAAGAAATTATGTATTAAACTACAACGCACTCTTAATTACTAATATCTGTAAGTTATTAAATATTAAACATGTTAAATATAAAATACTGTCATTAATTTCCTTGTGACAACCCCTCATACCTTTTTTTAAAACCAATGCTCCCGCTTTGACGTTATAATTTATACATGCAAATCAAATATTTAAAATACAAATTTGAGAGTCAGTGTAATGAATTTTCACGATGAAGTTAATAAACTGATTGCACTTGCTTTATCTTTTTTTTTTAAAGAAATCTTAAGCTGATACAAGTTTCAATTCAAAGATCATTATGTTTTTAATTAGCTAGTATTTAAAGTCTAAGATGCATCATATATCTGATTTTCTAAAATCCATTCACTTCACTCTCCCTTTTGAAACTCGAAATATCAAAATACTTTGCTGCCTTATCCTTGAAGACTTTCTTGTGCATCTCATCACATCCAAATGTCGTCAAACCTACTTTTTAACTCTGTTATGTTTTAAAGTACATTTTTGAGTAATAGAGGTTGTCCATTATACTCGTAGACTTTCTCAACTTTATTTGAAGTCCTTTCTTTCAGGACATATGTACAAAACTTCACTTAAATACATCTCTGCACTGGTCTATCAGGCTCATGGAACTTACAAAGCACAGCACTTATCTGACTGGTTTTCCAAAATCTGATCCCTTACTTTGTTACTTCCTCATTAAGCATATTCACTTCCTGTTGGCATTTTCTAAGCGTAATGTCACTCATCATTTTCGGTCTGACACGACTGTTCCTCCGTTCTTATGAGGTCTTCCTCCTTGTCTGTTTTGCACTATGCAACAATCAACCTTTTCTTCATTTATTTTAACAGCCGTTTAGAGTCTCGCTTCTTCTCAGAGTTCGCTTCTTCCTACTCGTTGACTTCGTTCTCCGTCTTCTAGCACTACTCAGAACTCTGGAATAACAATTCCGCGCATAATGTCCAAACTTTCCGCACCTAAAGCACTGGCTCTGCAATGGTGGACAGCTTCGCCTGTGCCACAGTTGGTGTTTATCATGTCCACATCTGTAGCACAAATACTGTCTCCAGTAATTTTTCCTATACTGGTAATTCGAATGTTGTCGAATTAAACAAATAAATATCAAGCTATGTTATAACGTCTTTAGAATGTTTTATAACCAATGGTCTAACCTATTAAGTTTTAAATGAAGAAATTATGTATCAAACTACAACGCACACTTAAGTACTATTATCTGTAAGTTTTTAAATATTAAACATGTTAAATATAAAATACTGTAATTATTTGTCTTGTGACAGTAAAATAAATACTGGCTTAATATTTACTCTATCTTTATTTCTGCCTCAGTATAGACGAGTACAAAAATACAATATATAAAAGAACTACACGATGCAAGTGCATTAGAATTTAAGAAAAAGAAAGATATCTGTGGAAAAGTATTCCCTACTTCCAAGAATGACTACCTACTGAAAGAATATTTAAACAATTCCATCCACGTCAAACATGAAAAATCCATTGTGAGCCTTTGTCCATTGTACGTTGTATGTAATGTAAGCTTGATAATTACACGAGACGGTTTGTAGGATCCGATCAGTTTACCTAATGTAAAAGCTTGTGCAAATTTGGACTATTTTACATAGGGGAATACATGTAAATATGGTGAAAACAATAAATTTATATTCATCTTACCAAATGAGAAACTTTTAATGGTCATGTACTAATAAGTATCTAAACATTATACCTCTTAATAATTGTATGTCAATGGAACAAATGAGTGACACATGTAAAATACATGTATTTCAAAACTTCAAAATTAATTTTACAATTATTGGACGGAAAGTTATGTCGCTTACAAAACCCTCTGTCGTCGACAATTATGCTGGGTATGAGACCCGAAGAAAACCAAGGTGTCGAAAAGCCTTCAACACAAAAGATCGAGGTGACCTTGGATCACACCTGGACTGTACTGGTGAAAAGCCAGTGTATTATCCACTCCGCGTTCCTATCATAGCTTCATAACTTATGGTGTAAAACAGCAGACACAACCATTGTTTATTATTTTCAAAGATATGGTTTAAATTAGCCAGTTGCATTAGACATAACTGTCACACAGTCAGTTGTCTCTCTAGTAATATCAAGCCTTAATAAAGAACCGACACTTAAAAATGGTCGCATATTGCAAGCAGCTGATACAACTATTCACGATATTCCGAATGTTTTATTTGATTCAAACTTAAACATACAACTGTAAACATTGGATAACATAAGGACATCGTTTAAAGGTTATAAATTTATAAAGAAAAGTAATCAGAAATATATTTGCAGCTATGATCATTAGGTGATAAAAGTATGTTATACGTTAAACAACACTGACCAAATTCATGACGACATCACACACTAATTTGCTGGGAAAAAAAGAAAAAAAGGCAACCATGCTGTATTCAGCCAACAACACAATTAGCAAGATATAAACCATTTTTGTTGTTGCCAATGCAGTCGTTTAAAACGTTAATGTAAATTGTATTTCACATGATGTATTCTTATATAAAATTGTTAGATAATTTTCCCATGTACCATAACTAAATTACTGATATCAACATTGCCTCACTCATTGTGGATATAAACTATCGATATATGTTCAAAAATGAATTTATAAGGGCATTGCATGATTTGAATAATACGTCAAAAAATAGGAGAGAAAGGAGACTTAAAGGTACAGTGATAGAATAAGCAGATGTGAAGTAACATACAAACATTGAAAAGGCTGGAACTTATATTTAAACTTTTGACACCAAAATGACTCGCAATTCAAATAAGAAATCACTACTACTACTGATTGGGATATATAAATAATATCTGTATTGTGTAGTAGTGTTCACAACTGAAATTTAGTTTCCTGTTTTTTCATATAGGTAAAAAGGATTTGATCGTCATCATTTCGGGCAAACAATGTGCAAGGAAAGTCAACACAACCGAAAGATCTGCTAACGAAATCATGATCCTTCCAAATGTACAGCTATCAGCTACATAGATACCTGAAACAATATACATTTTCATTCAATGTTAGATCAGGGGAAAAAAAATGTTGTAATGTAGCCCTCAAAATAAATATGTATACCCTTAAAGAGATGGGAATCGCTACATGCTGGTATTGGATAAAATCAACATATTGTTTGGTCCGATGAGCAAAAAAAAATTTTCGGAAAATGAAACGAAGTAAAATATTAAACAACCTGACTACCAAACAACATAATGTTAAAAGCAATATATTCGTTTTTTTTTTTTTACAGTTCTCTTTATGAAAATCATTGATGGTGACATACATGCAGAAGTACGAGAGAAATCAACGAGATTTTCACTTCATAGTTTTGAACTGTACACTGCACGTGATGATCAGCTCATAGTCACACCATAACTTATCTACGTTTATTTAAAAATAGACTGGCGATGATAACCGTATCTGTATAAATTAGGCCGAGCTGAATGTATCCACTTCATTCATACACATTTTCTTGTTATTGATCTTTAAATAAGTAAATGCAAATTAAAGAAGATAAATCATTGTTTATGTATATTGTATATCGAATCTGCTCAAGTGCTGAAAAGGGAACCACGGCTACCAATCGTCAGGATAAGAGAACTTTCCGTAAGTTAAAAAATTTAAATATAATTTGTTTTCAGCAAAAGCAATAGATCGGATGTTGTATTTGTTGTATTTTTTGTTTTATGTTTATTTATACCGTCCCCGGTTAGAGCGCGCGCCTCAGAACAGCTGGTCGTGGGTTCGATCCACAACCACGACATATCAAGTAGTAAAAATGGTACTTGCATAGTCCGTTTGCTTGTCGCTCAGCATATAAGGGTAGTTTCAGGACTGGTTGGCCCGGTGTAAGGATAATGTGACTTGGGTGGTATCATGCCACATGGCTACGCCGTGATGTCGCAGTAACATTGGCATCACTTATGGGTTCAACGCACTTTTGGGTATGACCCCATAATGCGTCACGCACTTTGGGGTCCTGTTTAAGCACGTTTGGGTCGGTTTAATGCACTTTTGGGGTCAACTCCAAAAAAGGACCCCAAAGTGCGATGATATGTCACATACAAAACCCACTTTTGGCGTCCCTTCCACGATTGATACATGATCGACAGTTGTAGACTTTTTCATAATTATCATCACCCCCTCCTTCACTCCTCATCAGCATGATCATTACATAAGCGTGTTTGTCATGGTCAATGTCTTAACTATCAATATTAGAATAGTATTTCAATTGTATCGATTTTTGTACCGACCCCGACATACCAAAGCCGCTAGAAATAACTGATACTGGTTACTTCCATGCTTGGAATGAGGTCTAGTTTGCCTAGTGTCAGGATCATGTGACTGGATGTGGAATCATGATAAAAAAAATCCCACAAAGCCGATCACTTAAAATGGATTATGATAAAGTTATTGACGGTGGTTGTTGAAATAATGGTTATGATGCTGCTGATGATGGTGGTGGTGATAATGATAATGATGATGAATAATTATTATTATTATTATGATTACGCTTTTCAAGTTTTTTATTTTGAATATTCCAGAAGGCCAAACCACAAGTTGCAATTTTACAAAACGAGGGCAAACGATCTTTCACTTTACACGAGTAAATGTATATAAATACAACGCACATGAATTTTACAACATTTACAACATATCTATAATATATGTTGTTTAATGAAATAATGAATACAGAATAAATCCATTTAAAAATCAATTAAATTATATTTATGTACAACAAATAATTATCCAATGATATACAGCAATGAAAGTGACATTTTGGGAAAGATAACAGTATCTAAAAATATATTTTTGTATTTATAAATAATTAAATATACTCGTAGACCATGGATTCAATTTCTTCCAACATACAAGGACTGTATTTCTTCATCTAAAAAACATTTAGATATAAAATGTCATTCATCCTCTAACATGTTGCATAGGTTTACTAGCAAAGCATATTACCAGCCCATCTTCAAATTCTTACAAACATTGAATAGATACTCTCAGTTCAGTGAAACTTAATCTAATTCATAGATATTCATAATATTGCTTGTAAAAACGGCGGAAATCATAAATGTTTATACAATTAGCTCTAAATCACCCAATCCCCGCCTAAATCCACAAATAAAATTGTACTTTAGTCTTTACTTAACAAGAGACAAAAAAACATTTTCTTCGTATGATTATGATGTTCAAGATGATGATGATCATGGGGCTAAAAACGTTTAAAAATTAAACTCATTGGCTGTATAGATAAGACCTCTTTATTTTTAAATATATCTATAAAAATTTGGTCTAGTAAGAAAATAGCATCGAAGTGCTGAACAGGAAGCAAATATCTGATTATTGATGTAAAAAAGTCCCACCATTACCGCCCATAACACTCTTTGAATCATTTCAAATTAGCAAATGCATGTTATTTCTTATACTGTAACATATATTCAAAGGTCTGATCCCAATGTGCGTTGGATTTGCTACTATCCCAATTGTGATGGCGGGGGGAATAAGTATGGATTATACACTAACACATAGAGTTGGCACAAGATGTTCATTAAAGTGGATCAAAGTGAACATTCCATTCGCATTTAGCTATAAAAAGACTTACGTATTACATAGCTATTGTTTTAGCTTTTTTTTTTTGTTTTTTGTTTCTTCTATGAGGTAAATTATGATACTCTGACGATAAAAAATAAATACATAAATAATAAAAAATAAACTACACAAATGAATTCCTTAAATACTTAAAGTAGTCAGTAATTATGTTCTAAAGCTTTTATGAAGGATCTGGAAGGTGATAAATTCATGCTTTACACGTAGAAAACATAAAACCATGTGGAATTTACAATTAAGGGGAGTTTTTTAATAATAAATGTAGTCTTGATCCAAAATCTCGTTTTGTGATGATATTTTTTATAAAATGTTTTGTTTTGTTTGCTTTTTTAAATGCTAACTTACCTTATCTGTTGCGATTGCGCCTCTCGCTTTGACGTTCCACTCTTATTGCAGTTGATTGAATACATAATAGGGCAGAGTGGTCACACGTTCAAAGATTTAAAAGTTTTTTTCTTATTTCTTTTTTTGTTCCTGGACCCCGTTTTCCTTCCACCCCACATAACAACATATGCTTTTATCTAAGCCACTATTTAAACTATGTTTACTGTCCCGGGGCAAAGTCGTGGCTAGAGCAATCACCATGTAACTGATTTTAGCGGGTGTGATCCCAGGTCGCGACATATAAAGTATAAGTCTAGATAAAAACGCCGACATGTGTTATCGTTGGTCTCCATTGTAGATTATCCGCGAATATAAAGCTACAATACAAATACTGTTCAATATGAAAAAGATTTCAATCTGGCCGGGGTTTTTAAATGAAACTAAAAAAAAGGTGCCTAAAACGGAACAATCCTTCTAAGCTTATAATATGTATTAATGTTTCATTGTTCCTTTACTTACAAAACTGATTAAAAACTATGTTAAAATATCTGAACATATTCAAATTTGAACAAATTGAACATATCTTTGTATCTACCATTGATGCTTACTTGGCCGCGTGCAATTATTTGTTATCATGCATAAGGACCTATAAAAGTGTCATGCTAATACATTTGATACTAAATTTTTCAAATGAACACAGCAGTTGATTTTAACTATATGAATTAGCCCTTTGTCCACAAATGTTTCTATCAACATACTGATATGATTGCATCACAGTCCTTATAGGTGATTGTAAAAACATTTATGGACCTTAAAAACGCCCCACCATAAAAATTGACGAATATTTTTTGGGTTTTCCAACGATTTTAGATTATTTAGACATGTAATGAAGCATAATACAGCAATATATTGGTGCATGTTTTATGTCCTATTTTTTCCTTTTACGACTAAAGAAAAGTACAAGCTTAAAGGAGGGATCAAAAAAAAATTTGTTATTTTGAAACACATAGACCCATTTTCCTATTTTAAAATGACGTTGTATATTGTCATTTTGTTTTCAACTGCGCCAATAACTTAAATTTAAATTTTCTTGCTTGGAACTCATTATTTAAAGAAGGTTGAAGGCTCATAATATTTCATAATGATTTTAATGAAAAGAAAATATTAAAAAAAAAACATTCACATATCGTAGGGTTACACAAAGGGACATACTGTGCAAACATATGCGTAAAATAACAGTTTAAAACCCCATTAAAAAAAGTTATTCAAATAAGGCAATTTTGTATTTTGGATGTATGTCAAACTATTCTCTTGTTTTCATTTTGCATTGGCGATTTTCCCGAAGAATGTCTGAACCCCAAAAAAAATTTTAATTTGAAAAACCGTTGTCGAATCACATATTGTTCATCTGCTATGTCTCAACTTATGCGCTCATGATTCGTTAACGGAGTCATCCCGGGGTGTCTATTGAAAATTTACGAATATATACAGAATATTCTAATTATTTTTTTAACAATTTAACGGTTTTTAAAAAATATTCAGCTTTTGGGGAATTGCGTCAACGAGTTTAAAAGATTAAACCATTTCGAAACTTTTTTTTTCTGTCGAAAATATACACTATTGTTAAAAAAAAAGGGCCTTTTTTTTTGGGAAAATTTTTAAAAACGGTTACAAAACTAACACAAGTTTTTTTTAAAATTTTTTAAATTATTTATGAGATTCACTTCAAAGAGCCATGGGCTATGAAACCAATAAATCCTCTTCCCCCTGAACGAACTCGGGCCAGGGGAAAAAAGGGACACTCTACCCTCGCCCCAAAAGCAGCTTTATGGAAGAAGAAAAGGGGCTTTTTCCCTTTACTACATACACCCCCCCTTTCAAAATTTTCCCAGTTTCCCCGGGTTTGAACGTTTTTGGGACTTTCTAATGGGCCATTTTTCTACAACTGTATTTTTTATTTGGGCCCAAGTAACCAATAATATTTTTCCCTCCCCCCAGTGAACCGACCTCGGGCCAGGTAGAAAAACGAAACTCCGCCACAAAAGCTCTTAGGCAAGATAGACAAGTCCCATTTTATACCTCTACTACCATACACATTTCCCAGTCCAAATTATGATTTTTCCTTTTCACAAATTTTATCAAAAAAAAGTAACTGTAAAAAAAATTTTTTAAAAAATCTGAGTTTTTAAACCAATTGTGCACTTAAAAAAATTATTTTAAAGAAAACTCAAAAAAGTAAAAAATAAATAAAATGATCGAACCGATTTTCTAAAAAAAAATTGTATCCAAACACCGCTCAAAATGTTTTTTTTTAAAAAAATGGCCATTGTGAGATTTATCTAATAAGTACCAAACCAAAAGGGTTTTGGTTGGGGTCCCTACCGTTAAAGATCCCAAAATTTCCATAAAGTTCTTAACCAATTTTTATAGTTTAATGATGAGGAAACAGATACATACATATGTAAAGTTTTATCAAAAAAATAAAAAAGTTACACGGCATAAAATTTTGAAAAAAGGTCCTATGATTATAATTTTATTAAAAAAAATAAAAAGGGCAGCCGCCTTTCACTTTTTCTGATCAAAGGTTTTAATTCGACCCGAATTTAAAAATGTTGTTTGTTAAAAACAGAAAGTGCTGGCATCCAGGGAAAGTCGTGGGGGTTAAGTTTTTGTTAAAGAAAAGTGCTTCCCCCTCGGGAAGGTAGAAAGTTTAAATGAACATAAGTTATGAATGGGTTTTTTTGACTTTTTGTAGTAATCTAGGGGTAACACTATTTTGAATCAAAAAAAAAACAGAATAACTGGGAAAAAAAAAAGTCATTTTAAAAGGGCCGTCACATTTAATTTCGTTCAAAGGGGTTTAAATAACTAATCGCAATTTTGCCCAAACACTGACTTGACTGATCAATCGGGGCCTTTTTAAACCCCGGGGTTTTCCCCGGACTTTGGTATAAGCAGTAAGCAGACCGTGATTTAAAAAACTAAAAACAAGCCCGATAACACCCCAAAAAATTTTTGTTTAATTTAAATTTTTTTTTTTTGGGGTTTTATAGCAAATTTTAAAAGCGCGAAAAAATTTTAAGGATGCCAAAAACCAATGTTACAAACTTTTATTTTCTTTTAATATTTTTTTACAAAATGAATGCCTGAAACAAAGGACCAACATAAGTAAGAACGCACAAGAAAGATAAACAATAAAAAGTAAAAAAACCATAAAATAAACCCAAATGATTCCTCTCCCCTTTTTAAAAGGGGTAAAATAAAATGTAGTACTTACTCAAAGTAACCCTTTAAAAATTTCAGCCCTCTTTAACTAATAGGTTATTTTTGCATTTTTTCTTTTTATTCTTTTTTAACGTAAATGATGTAAAATTTAATATTTTAAAATCCCCAGGGGATTTGAACCCGCAAAAATTTAAGAGGGGGGGGCCCTTTTGCTATTGCGGGATAAATTCTTTTTAAATTTAAAAACAACTGCAAAATTAAGGTTTAAATAATCTCTAAAGAATTCAAAAAGCCCACTTTTTTCTGTATTCCCGTTTTTTAAGCTATTACTCCAGCACCGTTTTTTTACATATTTTTTTGCAATTTCGACTCCTTAAAGCAACGTATTTAAAGAACATGAAAATAAACATCACTTGTGTAAACAGGAAAAAAAAACTGTTAACCATCTCGCATGTGAAAAAATGGAAAACAAATGCTCTAGATATAGGCTTAAATGTTGCCGATCAGAAAATTTTACACAACCCTTTCAATAATGAAAACGTTTGTCCTGATTTTTTTACAAAAGGTAAAAAGATAACGTAATTTAAGGTGACGGCATTATAACACTTTTGACCACAAGCTTTCTTCAGAATTAAAAGGACAAAACATAGACAACTTAAACATAGCTAATTTGCATAACTCTTTTTGAATTTAGAGTTTCTGAAACAAATAAAAATTTTAAAATGTTCCTTAGCTTAAATACGAATTCAAAATTTTTTTTTTTTCAGTACGAGTAAAAGTAGATTGTACTTTTTTGTTGGAGTGACGTCAGTCACACCCAAATTTAGACCACATTCTGACAACCGTTTCTCCGTTAAAACCGAACAAAACCTTTTCCCAATTTTAAAAACTTTTTTTACGGTTCCCAGAACTGATGATCTATGCTCTCATATCTAAGTATAGAACACATTTGGGCCTTATGCAAAATACCTAAGTCGTAAATAATACCTTACTTGTACTGAGCCACTTCAAGGGGCCCCTTTTTGTTTAGGATGATCTGACGGTAAAGGTACCAAACACTTGTCTACGGCTAAGACCGATAATGTTTCGAATGTAACTACGAATATAAAGAAAGCGGGTGACGCGCAGTTAAGACTATAATTAAGACCGGTTTTGAACATTTGTCACTAGATTTAAAATTTTTTTAACTAAAATCGTAGATCTTGGGAAAGGCCTTCGTTTTAAACTTTTCATTCCTATTTTTACAAAGGGCACATCATAAAAACGCCACAAAATACAGTCAAAAAGGAGATAAAAAAAAGTGGGGGCGCAAAGGACAATACTATAAACACTCTATTGTTTATTTTTTCAAAAGTTCCTGAAACTAAATTTTTTTGAACTTTTATGTTATTCTGTTATTGAAAATCGTAAAAAGTTATTGGTTAATTTTAATATGCAAATTTCCCGATTTAAGAAAACGAGCAAAACGCTCCCAAACCCCCCCCCCGAATTTTTTAAAAAACCCACATAATTTTCCATTAAAAAACCCCACAAATTTTCCCATATAAAACCCCCAAAATTCTTAATAAAAACTCACATATATCCCATTTAAACCCACATAATCCTCTATTAAAGGGTTTAAATATAAATAATTTCATGAAAACCTTTGCGAGACACAACAACAAGCGAACGTGACTTTTTGATATTTTATATATAAAAACAATATTATTGTGTACAATATATCATGGTGTCTTTTTACACGCGATATTTATTAAATTTAATAATTTTTAAAACGCGCTGTAAAGGTTGAAAATGCAATGGTTTATGTGAAAGCTCTGCCTTTTGGCAATTTCTCAAAATAGAACATAATTTATATTATGTGCCTTATGCGTGTTTAAAATACTTTTTAAAAAATTCTTTTTTGAATTTGGGAAAAAATATTCCTTTTAAACGCATTTATTCTGCAATTCATGTGTATCCGTATTTGAAAAGCGTTTTACTTTCGACTTGGGGCCCCCCAGTATCTTTTAAAAAAAGATTCGGGGTGGATGGGGGTTCAGTAAAAGAAATGTAGAACGGAATATGATATAAAGACTCTTATCTGTGACCAGGAAAGGATACAAAAAATCGGAAAAAAAAACGTCCCCCTATCACGATCGACGGGTTACCATAAGCATCTTTAAAAAGCGTTTCTGCCTTTCGTCATACGGAGGCGGTAAAACAGAATAAATAATTGCAGATATTTATAACTTTTGATCTGAAACAAATCTCAAAATCACCAGGAAAATCTTTTGATTAAATAATTTTATTAAATTAAAAAAAATATAATTAGTCGAATGTTTAAAAAAAATAAAAAATAATAATGATAAAACAAACGTGAATACAGGGAATTTTCAGCTAATTTTCACCCAAAGAAAATTTATGGGTAACTTGTTTGAAGTGAAAATAGGGAAACCCACTGACAAAAATCGTTAAAACACTCACTCCTAGGAAGGTTAACAGCAATTAAGAACATAAGTATTTGCCTATATTTTAAAATAACATATTCGGGGGGGTTTGGAAGCATAGTAATTTAAAACACGACTTATTTTTCGAATTTAAAATCCCAAATATTTCGTACTTTCATCTCTGCATTTGCGCGTGCTTTTTAGGCTGTTTTAAACTAATTTTTTACCCCTATAAGAAAATTGCGGCCACGTGTAAAAACTTTTCCCCGGTTTTAATTTCAAAAAATAAATAGAAAATTTTATCACTTTGAATGAATAATTTCATACAAAACAAAAAACTTTTCTTTTTATCTTATTTGTTTCTATATTTTTTTCATTAAAATAGTCGACATTACCAAAATGGCGCAAAAATACGCCCAATTATTTTACGTCACTGGAGTCACGGAAATTTTATCCTTTTAGTTTTACTTTGATGTATATTTAATGAAAAAGATCGGGAACCAAATTCTATATACTCACAGTTTTAAAGTTTAGATATATTATATTTCACGATATATTTAGTACTCACTAAAACATAAGACAATTGTTATACGGCACGTAACAGAAAAAACTGGGAGATACATAAAGTCATTTTTAACGAAATCGGGTGAAACAAAACCACTTTAAAACAAAATAAAATCATTTCTTGCTTCAAATTTCATGGACCCCAGGGGCCGCATAAGGTTAAATCGGGTCAGTGAAAAATCGGGGTAAACAAAAAAAAATTTTAGTTCCTTTTACTTTGTTTCCTGTTGATGGTTCGGTTTTTAAAAAAAATTGACCGCATTATCACTACATTATCAAATTTGTCACAAAGTCGTCACCTCAGGCGGTAAACAGACCCCTATATGTACGTCTTAGTAAACAAATTTAAGCCGCAAAACTTTTTTTGTAATATAAACGATATCACTCACTACATGTATTTAATTTTAATTATACAATACAATACAGTAATAAATAGCATGAAAATACTGCATGAAAAAAGAATATTTTAAAATGTAAATACAATGAAAAAAAGTACCTTTTTTTCTAATCTGCCCCAAAAAAAAGGGAACGGAGGAACGATATTTTTGAGTTATTATCGAGTTTCCAAATATACATAAATTTATCAGTAATGTCTTCAAAATCCAACTTTTATTAAACAAGTGGCAAAATATTGTACACTTCAGATTAAAAATAAGAAAAATAAAAGTAGAAAAAATTATTGCTTTTTTTTTTTCATTATATTTCAATAAATATAATTTTTTTTGAATTCCTTTAAATGTACACTATATATCACTCTCTAACAAGTTAAATTATAAAAAATCCCATTAATTTTTTAAAGGTTTTTGTACGATTACCTGAATAAAGCCAAACACATAGACCCTCTTGTAAACAGGGTTTTGTTAAAACATTTTGTTCGTTACATGTTTTTATATGACTTTACTGCTAAAACTGCCCCTAGTTTTAATGCTAAAAAAAGATATGTATTGTATTGATTTTCCCAATTACCCTAAACTACAATAAATTCGTGTTGACAGAACGAAAGGTAATAATTTGGTCATTTTGCTTTCAATAAACCATATGCCGTACACTATTCAAAAGCAAAACTGGGCTTCAAGTAACTAACGGAACATATGGTATCTCTACAATTAGTACAAAAAGTTTGCATTTTGTAAAAAAAGGTCTTGTTTTTTTTATTTCCAGTTTTTTCCTTTTTTAACTATTTTTTATACTTTTTTGTATTACCCCTAATCATATTTTACAAGAACTGAAAGACATTATAACGAAATTTCCTAATGCAAACATTTATAAAGAAAATTTTGTTTAAGGATAAACAAAAATTGGGTAAAATAAATAATTGGGAAGGTCCCATGATTTTTTTTATAAGCGGCTTTTCTTACTCGTTTACGACCGGGGATGGAAATTAACAGCCGTATATTTTATCGCATAATAAAGCATGGGTGGTTTCCTCTTTTTTTTTAGATGGAAAATGGTGCGGGGCGTGTTTGAACGTAAAAAAAAAGCTCGGGGCTAACACGGTTTTTTAGTTTAGCTTATACATGCAATTTTATTTCTTTCAGGGTAAAAAATTGTTTTGGTAAAATCGATTAAAACGAGACTCTCTTTTCCCTAAGGGCCCAAACATCGAACACCCCCACCATTGGCAAAAATTTAGAAATCATTCGAAATGAAGTAACTGACCCGATCCGAAAAGCTAAGACCAAACACATTTTGAAATTGGGGCCCACACTTAAAATCTGAATCAATCTCTTCCCAAAACCCTGGGGGTCTCTACTGAAAAAAAATCTTTTTATTAAAAAAAATTTTAACCATCCCCCCTTAAAGAGGAAATAGTTTACTCAAAAATAAAATTAAAATTACTTATTTAAAAGTTTTTCGCCTCGTCCAAAGTTTTTTTAAAAAAAATACAAAAAAACGGTACCTCCATTTATCACTCAAAATTGAATAGCGATTGCTCTTTTTCGTTCTCCAAGTGAACTTTTAAATTCTTTAGGGGCCCTTTAAAATTTTAAAAGCCACTGGGGGCCTGGTGTTATAACCGGGTTCTTAAGGAAACTGCTCCTGAACGTCGATTTCCCCCTTTGTTCTTTCTTAAATCACAGTATATCAATTGGTTCTTTCATAACATGGAAATTAGCTCATGTCTGTCCAGTTTTCAAAATGGGGACCCCTCCCCTCTTTATATAAATCGTCCAAACCTCTTTTTTTGACCTTTTAAAATCCTGAAAGGCTAGTCCCCTTTAAACATTGTTCAAACCCCTTTTAAAATAACTCATATTTTCTCCTTTTCAGTCTGTTTCATTCCTGGGATAGTACTTTTAAATCAACTTGTTTTTTTTAACGATACATTTTGTAAAGCACTTTATTCAGGGCCCAAAAAGTAAGGGGTTTCTTTTGATGTGTCAAAACATTCGACCGAGTTTGGGATGAGGTCTTTTTCTCAACTTGAAGCTGTTTGTTCGTGTACAATTCTAAATTTGTTCCGTAGTTTCTTTTAAACAGGAAACAAAAAAATTGTCCTCCCAGGGTTTTTTTCGAGTGGCGAACATTAAATCTGTTCCCAAGGTTCTATTCTTGGTCCTTTCTATTTTTACATACAAAATGACATAACTCTCATATTCGTATAACTGATGACACTTCTCGTTTGTAATAGTAAAAATCCTGTTTGTGATGCCGAAAAGTTAATTCATTTAAAAATAAACTGAATGGGCAACAACATTATAAAAATTTTAAACCCCCTTAAAACAGAGTCACTACTATTAGCCGAAAGCTTAATAACTTTCTCACCCACCGCTGTACATGGAAAACCCAATTAATTAAAAAATAACCGAACATAAACACTTGGAACATCATGTCAAAAGATTTTAAATGGCATTCACATAAGATTAATTTCAAATAAACTTTGGGGTGAATCAATGCTAAAGAGACGTTTTTAAAAAATTTCTCTGAAAAAAAGAGCCTAAAATGATATATATATCATTCATTCGCCCATTCTTGAATTTGTGCAAATTTGGAATGACTCTCCAGTATCTCACAAAAGTATTAAAAAAAAATATGCTTCTTCCAAAAACATATTAAATTTACCCTTGTGTGCTGTGGCGAAAAGATAAACGCTAGGCATTATTTTTCATTTTGCAAAATACCTTTACATTTACCATCACTTTTCGACATACTCTCTGACGCCAACCATCCTTGGGTTTATTCTAAAGAAATCCCTTTTCGAAATCGAAAAATATTGCAATTTTTGAAGCTGTCTACTTTATATCAACTATCCAAGCGTCTTTTTCTTGAATTTGGCCTTTTTTTTACCCTTATACCACAAATCTTTTTCTACAATCCTTTTCTTACCTTTTTCCCTTTCACTTAAATTCACCTTATTATTATTCTTTTAAATTTCTTTTTTTAAAAAAATAATTTTAAAATAAAGCCCGAAAAGTCGTCCAAAAGCGGATTACGTCACCGTGACGTTATTTGTGACGTTATGTCTTTCTAAAACCGCACAATTGATGCCCCCATAAGTTTAAAAACTATTGTCAGTTTAAGTTCCAGATAAATTTTCTGCTCAAAACAGTGGGAAAAATCAGGTTTAAAAACACCGAAAAACATTAATTTAAATTTGAATCTCTTATTTCCAAACCATTAACTTTTAAAAAAATATGGAAACAATCTTTTTTAACGTGACATGGACTGACAAAAAAAATGGAGAAAAAAATAAGTCAACCCTTGATTTAATGAACTCGTCTATTATTTCAAACGAAATGAAAGTTTTTTTCCCAATTTTATAACGTTTGTGACCTGACTATTGTTCCATTTGTTACAGGGGCTATTCTAGCTAGCGACACATAAAAAATGTCAACAATTCTGTTTTTAATGCCAAACAACCTACAGTTTTTTAGGCAAATTAATCAAGATAAACCCAAAAAGCTTTGTCCTTCCCAAATGTAGCCCTTGTAATAAGAAAAAAGTTAAAAGAACTGTAACCGACGGTTTTATAGTTGAGAAATTATGGCCAATGTTACAGTTTTGTACACAAAAAAAAGCACGACAACAACAATACCAGGTGATGCAATATCTTTATTTTTTTTTTTTTTGAAAAAAAATGGGGAAAAGTTTCGAACAATTGTTCCCCAAGGCACGTATGTCCGGTATGTATTTATATAAATAAAAGTTAACACTGTTTTCTCTACTTGTTTCATAGAAAAAAATTGCCAGAAATAAAGAATAAATCTAAATAGTTTTAAGCAGCACAGCTTCTGTGATTAAAGACTTGGCGCGGTTAATGGATCAACCGTTTTGCCCATACCCGAATACGCCGTGAGCAGCACTCCATATTAAACTTAAAGGGAAATCCCAAAATGTTTGAAAACAGACTGTTGAGACAAAAGTAAACAACAACAAATTTCACCACATACTACACGTAAATCTTTTTTTTGTGGAGCCGGGGATAAAGGGAAAACAATGATAAAACGTCAAACATTCTTGTATTGTCAAATGCTATTATGATATATACATTTTTTTAATGTAAAATTTTTTACTATTTCCCGGGGGCATGGCAGACAGTTTTCCTAACGTATGCGCTCTGGATTTTTCCTTTATTATCGTATTTAAGTATTCCCTCACATCCTAGGGGTATACCGTGGGAGACTGAGGGGGGTACGGGGCCGGGCCCCGGGCACCAATGCCCCACGTTTTTTAGGCCGCGGATTCATACGTTCCCCCCGGCTCGTCAAATTTTTGTTGGGTTCCAAACGTATCCCTCGTTCTGCTTAAGGTCTTAAACTATGGAATGGTATTTAAGCAAAATTTTCATAGATAATGACATTATGCTTGGTGACAATGGCAAATGATAATGAATTGTGCAGGGGATTTTGCTTATGCTTAGTGGCAATGCAACTGGTTTTTGACAACGCATTGTCTTTTGGGGACAGCATTTTTGTGCTCCGTGCTTCTAAATCTTTAAATATTGAAACACTGCCTTAATTTTAATTGCAAAACAAAGAAATCCCAATCTGTTCGATAACAATGTTTTTAAACAACCATCCGCATTTATCTAAGCTACGCCCCGCATCGTGCATAAAGGATACAGCGAAACTAAACTGGCAAAACCATATTGTTTACGCCCGGACTTTCAAATCAAAGTGGGCCCAACACTACAAAAAAGTATTTTAAATGATTATTTATAGTTTTTTTTTGCAGCGACAGTACTTATTTTAAACATTTGAAAAACTGCTCTCTTTTTTACAGATAAAGTGCGCAACACTGCCGTATCAAAAAACCCATGAATTTTTTTTGACAAATTTCAAAACCATCCTAGACGCACGAGGGCGAACCCATGACCTCCCATTCCGGGGCGTTATTTTTTTAATTTTTTTGTTTAAAAAAATTTCGTCTTTAAATTTGTATATTGTACAAACTTAATAAACACATTTTTTTGGGTGCCAATTATCCAAAAATTTTAAACGTGGAATAAGTTTGTTTTTTAACGACGGCTTATAAAACACTTTAAAATTTTTCCCCATTTTTTTTTTTTCCCCGTCCACTTTGAACAGCTGTTTAAAATTGATTTCAAAAGTCCCCTACGGACCGCCTCCCTTATTTTCACGGTGTTTTCGTACGCTTTGTTTGTTCACCCGTTTATAAAAGACATACTAGGCTTTTCATCTGCACAATGCGCCGGGGAATATTTTTTAAAAGTTAAGAAAAGTTTGTTTCTAGATTTCTCTTAATTTGCACAATAATTTTAATTTGGTATTTTTTGGAAATTAAATTGTTCACCTTTAAAATTAGGGTAATTGGACAGATTTTTATGGTTTATGTTTTTTTCAAACAAAAAAAATAAAATTTTTTTTAAAAACGAAAGAAACGGAAACTTATAAAATGTTGCAGCATGAAAAAAACGTAATAAAATCGAAACAACACCAAAAAAAAAACAAAAAGCAAACGAAATACAGCAAAAAATAACATGACTCATGCCTTGAACCATATTGGACAATAAATTGACAAATTTTTGAAAACCCTTTTAAATTTAGGGAAATGCCGGTAGGCAAAACATAATAAAGATTGGGGCCATTGCCTGAAAATAAAAAAGTTGTACGCAAAAATCATAAACCATGAAGGGAAAAGACGAAAACACGATGATAAAAAAGCAAAGTACACGGGGAAAACAAAAGGTGATTAAAATGCGATATAATTTCGCTTATCGTCACTTATTTTTGGGATTTTCGTCACGATTTCGCTATTTCGTCATGTGCTTTCCCAAAGCATGAGCAAAATAGTAGACAATTTAATAAAGGGGGCAAGAAAAAAAACATTTACATCCGTGCAAACTGATTTTGGGTGAACTTTTACTTATTTAAAAAACAGACCTAAAATTCAAAGGGAGCTACAATCAGCCCACCTTCAGACAAAAATGGTTTTCTTCCTTTTATCTATCCCATCTGTCCCATCATCTACTACCCATCTATCTATTTCTATATCTATCAAAAAAAAAAAATTTTCAACATTGCACTGAGTTTTAATAAATTTAAATTTAAAGATTAATAAAAGTCGGCAAGGTACCAACAACACACACACAAAAAAAAAAAACGCTTCGAGATTTTGAACCAAAAAGACAGTGCGGCGATAACGGATCGCGAGAAATGAAAAACGAAGAACCCGGGGAAAACCCCCTGTTTTGATCTGGGGTCCTGCCATCATCTCACTTACTGTCCGGGGAATCGAACCCCGGGCCCCATTGTTGAGAAGCCAAGCGCTTACCTTTTAAAAAAACCGGGGAAACCCGAAATAATCAAAACTTTTTCCCAAAAAACCAGCATCTTGCTTCGAAAGAAACAAAAATTTCAAAATATTTTCAAATGATTAGAAATGATATCGTTCATAATGGGGCAAGAAATCTATTTTTTTATTCACAAAACGTTACCTAATAATCACATGCAATTGTTGAGTCCATAAATATAATCCCACACAAATCACAATAACACAATTTAAAACTTTTCCCCCCTAGGATTTCTCAAACCATTCAATTTATTTTTTATCAATTTTTCTTATGGAAAAAATTAAAGTTTCAATGTTGTTGTTTTTATTTTTTTATTTGTATTTTATTTCAAACCCTGCAGGCCCGGGACATGCAGGGTGTAGAATTTTTTCAAAAATTAGAAAAATAAAAACCCTTTTTGTATAGAATACAACGTAACACCAACTTAATCCGGAGTGAAAATACTATTTCCATCGAAATTAAAATAATTATGATGAACTCTTTTTTTTTAGATATTATTAACAAAACAAAAAATGTAGTATAAAATCTTTACCAGCCTTCTTGGAAACCCAAATCCCAATCTTACGCAAGGCATAATTTTACAAAAAATTTTTAATAAATACAAACCTTTTTTATAAAGTTGCCTCAACGGGTTTACTTCTTTTTTTTTCGAGAGAAGAGTAAAGGAGCCCTGAAATTTTTTTTGTACACATTCACATCGATATTTGGGAAGAGAAGAGAAGAGAGAGAGACTATTTAAAAAAAAAACCCATGTTTTGTTTTTCTTCTTTATTTAAACAAATTGTTTTTTGAAAGACAAAAAAAATAGGACGTCACTCCTTACTTTCAAAATTTCCCCTTTTAAACCCCCCATTTGTATCTATTTATATCGATACTTATTTAATCAATACGACGCGTGTTAGTTTTAATTTTTTTTTGTATTTCAAAAATAACAATGTTTTAGGTTTTTTTTGATACGCATTTGATTTTTAGACAGAATTGGGGGAAAAGGGCAGATAGTCATTATTTCTTTTTATATAGTATTTTTTTTTCTAAGATAGTTTTTTAAATGTTTAATGATATTCCAACCTTTTGAGAAAAGCAAACCTGTGTTAAACCCTGTCAAAAGCAGAAAATTTCCAAAATGTCGATTGGAAAATGGCTCCCCCCGAAGGGATATTTGTTTATTGATCAGATTTTTATTTTTCAAGCTTAAAAGGGTTATAAATATTTTTGTAAATCAATCATTTTAAAATGAGCACACATAATTTAAAATAAAACAAAATTAACAACAACAAAAACAACAACTAATGGACAACGAAACCCCGAGAAGGCTGGGTCCATACAATTAGACCTTTTTTCCCACTTTAGATAACGGGTTTTTTTAAGTTTGGGGGAACAAAGGGGGGGGGGGGGGCTGGCCCCATACGATTGTCGCTGTACAAAAAAAAAACCAAAGGCCTTTAAATGTTTGATCGAAATAGAAGTCTACGTGATACCGTAGGGTTACCCCTTTATTATCACCAGCTATGAACTTACATAAGTTGAAAAAACGATTGGGGTAAACATATTTTTTAAAAAAAAAGGGACAGCATCTATCCTTTTTTCTAAACATTTTCAAAAAGCCTTGGAAAATCGAAAAATATTTTTGCAAATATCATAATCATTTTCCATTCCCCATGTAAGAAGTTATTTTTAAAAAAAAAACAACCCCTCAGCATCTTTAAATATATAATTTTTTTAACACATAATGCTTCCCAAACAATGTCATAAAATTTTTCAATGGGAAATTTTAAAAAAAAATTAAAAAAAAAACTTTTAAAAAACCATCGACATTAAAATATTATTTTAAAAGGACTCCCCTTTAATTTTCGCATGAATTTAAATGAATCTTCAGGGGAATTGGGGTGAAACATGTAAAATTAAATCTATACCCAAATTAAAACCCTCAAATCACCATTACATCCGGCGAGTTTTGTAACTTGGGGGATGAAAATTTCTTTTTTTTTACCTTGTACCTTTTAAAGAGGGGCCTTTCAGTTTTTGTTTTTCCAATTTTGAGGGTAAAACCCTCTACAGTGGGGGTTTTTTTTTTTGGAATAATGACCCACCCACTATTTCACATTTTTGAAACGTGCCACTTTAAACAGGTTAGTGCTGCCACACGCAATCATGCCGTAACATGTGGAATAACCACAAACCCCTTCACCTTATTCTGACACCGGGGCCCAAACCCGTCCCGGGAAAAACCTTTTATATGAGCACCAAGCAAGGAGCAAAACCATACCATTTTTTTTCCTTTGGGATACGCGGTCGGTGATCGAACCCACTTTTTCCCCTCCCGAGGGTGACGTCCCCAACCACTCGGCCCCCGGGGGACGTTTTTAAAGACTTCCGACAAATGATCTTGAAAGTAAATTCAAATAAACAATAATAATAATAATAATAAAAATAATACAATAATAATAAGATAATTAAAAAAGATAACAAAGTAACTTAAATCAGGGGGCCTCGAAAAATTCATGATTTATTTTGCAAGAAACTTTTCTTTGAATGGTTTTTGAATTTAAATCCATAAAAAACACAACAAAACGATAACCCAATGAAAATTGGCTTCCAATTCTGTGGACTTTTTTATTATAACCCCGTCGGTGAATTTAGGAAAGTCGTTTTTTTTCATAAACTTTAAGCGACACAATGCTATACACTATTAAAAACACATATAAAATTTTAAAAAAACATAGTTTCCATTTTTCCCAAAAAAAGTACTTCAAAAAAATCCACCTTAAATAAAAAAAGATACAGCGATTTAAAAAATCTCCGATCGGGAAAACGCTCCGACAACGAAAAGTCGATCATACCCGTCCTTGCGGAAAAATTCCCATCAAATTTCATCATTCGACCGCGAAAAAAGATATTTTTCTCGAGCCCTCTTTATTTTTCGAAACATTGGTGGTTTTTTTTTTATCACCAAACTTTTTAATCCAAAAAAAATTTTGATTTTGATAATGATGACTTATTTGCGTGAATTTTTTCGGGATTAATTTTAGTGTAAAACGGGGGAAAAAAAAAAAACAGAGGTAGAGCTCTACTGAAACTGAAGTAACTTACTTTTTTTAAAAGGGAAAATACTAAACATTTTCTTATTTGTGACATAAACATAAACCCATTTTTTTTCTTTTTAATGTACTCATACCCTTCTCTTCTCCTCCCCCCCCTTTCTCTCTTTCCCCTGTTTTTTTCATATAAAACAATGTAATAAAAGTAGGAGAATTGTTTTTTCCCCCATTGCTTCTCCGATCAGAGAAAAACAATCGATTTTTTCTCTAAATGACCTTTAACGATGTTATTTTTTAACGCAAGACGTTAATTAATGCATCCTCTCTCTCTCTTTTCTCTGTTTTGTTATGAAAAAATTCGCACCTTTATTTTTTTTCTTTTTCTATCTCTTTAAATTCCCTCTGTTTCTCTCTTTCTTCCCCTCTCTCTCCTCTGCAAGAGCATTTGCGGGAAAGTATCTATAAACATCCTTATTGTTTTTTTAATTAAAACAGAAAAGGGATTGTTTTTTTTTAATTTATTTGTCTAACTACACACTTTTTTTTTTTTATCTTACTCCCATTTTTTAAACTTAATGTTGCCAAATTCAGTTTTTGATGACTCAATCTTTTGAGTCCATTTTTTATCTAAGATTTTCCTTTGCTGATTTTTTTACTAGAGCTTTTCAAAAATGAAACCTAGGGGGAAAAAAGTGCACCTGGCTGAACTCAAACACGGAGCCTACATTTGGGGCACTTACCATGATTCTCTCTATTGGGATTTTTGTTACCGTGACAACTTTCCCCACCAAACGGAATTTGTCCCCTTTAATCCAGAGATCCTCACGCCTTAAAACCCTTTCTCAAAATTTTGTTCCAAAATTTACAGGGTTAGAAAAAGGCAGCCTACTGAGACCATTTTCCCGCACCCCCATTAAATAGCTTCCGGCCTATAGACATGAATTTTTCTTCTAATGTTAGTTATTGATAATGATTTAAATGAGATGTAAAAACCACACCGATTTGAATCTGAATCCTTGACAAAGGGGTGGGGAACACGGACCACATACAAAATCTACCATACATAAATTTATTGTGAGTAAAATGTAAACCCCTCCTGGGAATGAACCGGGGCCTTACCCTTAAAAGGAATTACCGTACTGACTGAACTACCGATCGTTTAAAACAGTTAATATTTTTTCCCTTTTGTAGTTATTTTGTACCATGTCAACTCCCCCGCCAAAATGAACAAAATAATAGATCTCGATCACAAAACGCCCGTGATATTGGGCTTCATATATTCCCCAAGTTTAAAAAAAATGTCGTCTACCAAAACATGAACCCCCAAATCTTTGGATACAGGAAAGCTTTACCCAAAAGAGCAACCCCCACTTATTTCATATTTTTTCCCCCCTATTTTTGATTTTTGTACCATGACAAAAATAACTTTTAGATAGGCATAGTTTCTCCCGAATTCACAGGGCAATGCAGACTTTAAAAATATCCAATTTGACATATTGCATGGGAAAAAAAAAATGCGGTTTTCCACATGCACAAATCAGAGGGCAAGGGGGGGGGGGACTGGGGGTCCCGAAACCCCTCCCCGAGAATTTGCTATTATCATAAAAGAATAAAACGATCCCCTACGAAAGTAATTATTGCGTTATAACGCCCCCCCCCCCCCCCCAAAAGACAAATTGCTGATCCGTGCATATTCCTGGAACACCTCATGACATTACCTCGACATATTGCTATCACACCCGGGATATAATATTTATATAGTGTACCAGAGCATATTTTTAAAACCCCGATCCTGGCTTTATTAGGGGTTTAGCTAACAAAACGTTCCACAAATCCTCAGTACTTTAATAGCCCTTTTCATATTTTTATTTCCTCAGGCCAGAATTCATAGAACAGCACAAATTACTTTGTTCTTGACAAACCCAAGGGGGATATATTTGAGATATATACTCTAACCACTTGACCACTGCAGTGGGTTTCTCTTCTTTATTGCCCTGTATATATAAAGACAGTCCACCAATATCATGCCACTTATCTAATGGCATGACATCACAGACATGTTTGTATCATGTGATGTTGACAATATGAATTTCAGACATGAAATTTCCCTGATTGAGATTATTTTAATGACATTTAAAATTTTGACTTCACATACACTGTATTTGTTAAAAAGAACTTTTATAGACTGATTGATGGATTTGTTAATTCAGAGAGTATTGTGCATGTGCACCCCAAGCACTCTAAGGGAAATCTAAATGTTTTGTGCCCATAAAGACCTTGTGCACTAAAAAATGTTCCAACAGACAGCAGATCTTTGAAAAAAAATGTTTAAAAAGTGCTTTTGGAATGATATAATACTGTAATTAATACCTGTCCAGACTGCTTGCAAATGTTTAATATTTTTAAGGTCTGTCTTAGGCACCTATCAATATTTTGCCACAGGAGGGGTATAGGTTAACCTACCAAGGGGAAATTGACTTTTTTCTTTCATCACAAAAAAAGCAATAGAAATTTGTCAAATGGATATGCTTTGCAGTTTGCACAGGATTTCGGCCTGTTGAGAACATTCTTCTGTCCAAAAGTCCCATGTATGCCCCCTCCCCACAAACCCTGGGGCAAAATATTGATAGGTGCATTGGAAACTCTGAATTCCAAGAGTTACATAATTACTTTAAAGCAGCATAACACATGCCATGTCATAGTCCAATAGCAAAATGTTTGATGCTAAATGTTTTTTGGGAAAAAATGTTCAGCAGCCATGGGAGTCAAACACAAGACCCCTGGTATACTCTAGGAATGTGCAGTGAATTGTACTGTTGTACTGTGACACTATATTCATATATAAATCCTCATTGAGCAACAGATTCAAAGAGATTCAACATGAATTCTTTCACCTGTTTTTTTCTGTGAAAGTTGATAGTTTATATATGGCAAAGTAATGGAATGAAAAATGAATTTGCTGAAAAATTTATTGTTCTCCATTTGTAACCTGACAGAAAGTGAATCTTTTATAGTGTGCATACTTATATATTGTAGTTTATAGTTTTATGCAACTTGGTTCTCATGTTTGTCAGGCACTTCTGTAGAATATTCATTGAGTTTTAGCTCACCTGAGCATAGCTCAGGGTGAGCTTTTGGGATACTTGATTGTCCGTCGGCCGTCGTCCGTCGTCAGTCGTCCGTCAACAATTTGATGTTTACACACTAGAGGCCACAATTTTGATCCAATCTTCCTCAAACTTGGTCAGAATGTTTGTCTTGATGATATCTTGAACCCTTTCGAAAATGGGTCAGGTTGGATCAAAAAGTAGGTCAGTAGGTCAAATCTAGAAAAATCTTGTTGTCCATCAACAATTTTGATGTTTAACACACTAGAGGCCACAATTTGATCCAATCTTCCTCAAACTTGGTCAGAATGTTTGCTTGATGAATATCTTGAACCCTTTCGAAAATGGGTCAGGTTGGATCAAAAAGTAGGTCAGTAGGTCAAATCTTAGAAAAATCTTGTTTACACACTAGAGGCCACAATTTTGATCCAATCTTCCTCAAACTTGGTCAGATTGTTTGTCTTGATGAATCTTGAACCCTTTCGAAAATGGGGTCAGGTTGGATCAAAAAGTAGTCAGTAGGTCAAATCTTAGAAAAATCTTGTTTACACACTAGAGGCCACAATTTTGATTCCAATCTTCCTCAAACTTGGTCAGAATGTTTGTCTTGATGATATCTTGAACCCTTTCGAAAATGGGTTAGGTTTGGATCAAAAAGTAGGTCAGTAGGTCAAATCTTAGAAAAATCTTGTTT
>CM037792.1:1596069-1646069 GCA_021229015.1 Solen grandis | reverse complement strand
CTGATCTGTCTTTTCTGTATACAGACTTGAACACATGTGCCTCAAGAATCCACATAAATGTTCTATCTTGCTTCCATGGGAGGTCAAAACAGCCATTCCATCTGGACAACTCAGTCCATTCTTGTTTCTTGAGTGTGAATCAAATACATAGTAATTGTCTTCTGTTTTTATCACAGCCACTGTGTAACAGCTAAAAGTAAAGAAACAGAATTCACCTAAGTCTTTTAAGGCATCTGTTAAGTTCATAAATGGATACTCAGTAGATGTCCTTTGAAGAGTACCACTATACACATTCAGTGTGTTCATCTTTTTATTAGCTCACATGAGCACAACGTGCTCAAGGTGAGCTTTTCTGATCGCCTTTTGTCCGGCGTCCGTCGTCCGTGCGTGCGTGCGTCCGGCGTCAACAATTGCTTCAAACAACATCTCCTCCTAAACGACTTGGCCAATTTGAAAAATATTTTGCAGGAATGTTCCTTGGATGAAGCTCTACTAAAGTTGTATAAATGGTTCTGGTCCATCGCATAATTAGGTCACAGGAGCTAAAAATAGATTTTAAAAATGAAAATTTAAAAAATCTTCTTCTCTGAAACCACAAGGCCTAGCCTTTTGATTTTTGGTATGTAGCATGATCTTATGACTCTCTACCAGGATTGTACAAATTATGACCCTGGGGTCAAAATTGGCCCCGCCCCAGGGGTCACTTATTTCACATAGGCTAATATAGGAAAAACTTAAAAAATCTTTTCTCCGAAACCACAAGGCCTAGCCTTTTGATTTTTGGTATGTAGCATCATCTTATGGGCCACTACCAAGATTGTACAAATCATAGCCCTATGGTGATAAATGACCCCGCACCAGGGGTCACTTGTTTTACATAGAGTTATATAGGAAAATCTTAAAAAATCTTCTTCCATGAATGCATAAGGCCTAGAGCTTAGATATTTGGTATGAAGCATCATCTTATGGGCCACTACCAAGATTGTACAAATCATAGCCCTATGGTGATAAATGACCCCGCACCAGGGGGTCACTTGTTTTACATAGAGTTATATAGGAAAATCTTAAAATATCTTCTTCCATGAATGCATAAGGCCTAGAGCTTAGATATTTGGTATGAAGCATCATCTTATGGGCCACTACCAAGATTGTACAAATCATAGCCCTATGGTGATAAATGACCCCGCACCAGGGGTCACTTGTTTTACATAGTTATATGGAAAATCTTAAAAAATCTTCTTCCATGAATGCATAAGGCCTAGAGCTTAGATATTTGGTATGTAGCATCATCTTATGGGCCACTACCAAGATTGTACAAATCATAGCCCAATGGTGATAAATGACCCCACACCAGGGGTCACTTGTTTTACACAGAGTTATATAGGAAAATCTTAAAAAATCTTCTTCTATGAATCCATAAGGCCTAGAGCTTAGATATTTGGTATGTAGCATCATCTTATGGGCCACTACCAAGATTGTACAAATCATAGCCCAATGGTGATAAATGACCCCACACCAGGGGTCACTTGTTTTACATAGAGTTAAATAGGAAAATCTTAAAAAATCTTCTTCTATGAATCAATAAGGCCTAGAGCTAAGATTTTTGGTATGTAGTAGCATCTAATGGTTCATTACAAAGATTTTCAAAGTCTTGGCCCTACGGTGATAAATGACCCTGCGCCCAAGTCTTCTCTGAAACCATATGGCCCATTGCTTAGATATTTGGTGTGTAGTATTGTCAGGGGTAAAATGTTTTAGATTAAGTTATATCAGAATCCTTGTCTGTATAAAAACCTTGACATCAGTTGAAGCAATGGTACTCAGGTGAGCGATTCAGGGCCATCATGGCCCTCTTGTTATAATACTGGTTTGGCAGTTCACTTATAAGAAGGTAATCATCTCTGCCTATTAAAACATACAGATCATCCCCATCTTTTAAAATATTGTCAATATCAACTGATGTCCATTGCCTTGGAGGTTTCTGTGTTGCGTGTAACATTGCCATCATACTGTTGGCCACACACTGCCTGCCAGCACCTTTGTAAACTGGGTGGGCCTGGTGTCTAGTGCCTTGTACACTTAACATTCTAAAGTAAAAACAGAAGAAAAAAAATGTGCCAAATAAAAATATTAAATGTACCTGAGTATTTTTGTTTTTATCAATTTAAAATTGTAGTAATGCAACTCAAAATTGTGTTAAATGTTTGGGAAGTGTAGGGTATTATCTGTTAATTATAATAAATTCTGTTTAAATGTTAGAATCTTAAACAGTAATGAATGTAAAATTACTTTGACTGTTATTGTTTAGCTTCTGAAATACCCATACTTGAAAAATTTACAGTATCATAACCCCACCCACTTTTACAGAATAAAATTATGTTATGATTAAATATCCAATAAATGAAAAAAATACTTCTGAATAAATCTTTCCAAAATGCCTTTTTATTTACAATATTGTTCAGTAAGAGGGCAATATATACCTTGATTTTGTTGTTTGTCCATGTATATTCACTGTTTCAAATTTATGGTGGCATCTGACTTTCTAAACCATGTGAATGTGAAGGTCAAAAGAGTTATAATTAAAAAAAACAAAAAACAACAACAACAAACTGAAATAAACCATTTATTTTCAAATCTGATTGACTACAAGCTTTAAATGGAAAAAAATAATTTTTTGTGTTTTTTTTTCTGCGACACTATTCTACATCGAGTTACATTAGTTCTCCACAAAGACAATGTGTACATGAGTGTTAAATTTTTACTGCAGTACTATTGTAAGTAAGAGTTACAATAGTTTAACAGTTAAGAAAGACACATATTTTCAAACAATATACTTGTAAAACTATTGTAACTTGAGATACAGTAGTTTTCCAAATAATAATAATCAGCAAAATTATTCAAGATACAATTATGAAAAAAATATATATTATGTAGTTTCAAATACAGATTCCAAATTTGTCATAAAGTCATTTTCACAAAAAAATGAGTTACAATAGTCTTCCGCCAAGCCATCGATATGTAGATAGACCTCATATGTAGATAGACCTTCATGAGAGGAAGTGCAGTGCCTAAGAACCATAACTCTGCATGTATTTTGAAAGGAGTTATTGCCCTTTGTCATTTTTAATCTTTTGATTTTGTTCGGACCATAACTCCAATACTAAAGTAGCTAGGTTGATGAAACTTCATATGTAGATTGATCTTGATGAGAGGAAGTGCAGTGCACAAGAACCATAACTCTGCATGTATTTTGAAGGGAGTTATTGCCCTTTGTCATTTTTAATCTTTTGATTTTGTCTGGAGCATTACTCCAATACTAAAGTAGCTAGGTTGATGAAACTTCATATGTAGATTGATCTTGATGAGAGGAAGTGCAGTGCATAAGAAAACCACAATGTAAATTCTTAAAGACAGGTTTTTGCAAACAATAAATATGGATGTGAACCATAATTAGACTGCAATTTTATTCTCCTCAGCTACAGATCTTGGGGGCAAATTGTTTTCTTCTGTGTGTCTGTATGTGTGTCTCTCTGTCTATCTGTCTGTCTGTCAAAACTTTTTAGCATTGTCCAAAACTTTTGAACCATTGCTCACACTAACTTTAAACCTTACATACATGTAGTCTTTCACTCACGCAAACTTTTGAAACTGTATTCCTACACATGACAGACTTCCGGTGTGGGTATTGATCACCTTTAGTGATAATATTTCTTTTTGGCTTATAAGCCCAAATCCTATGTGTGAACATTCGTTTTATGTGTCATGTGAATACATCCTGTGTCAAAGATGGGGGTGGGGGTATGAATCACCTTCAGTGATAGTTCTAGTTAGTGTTGTGTTTTTAGCTCACCTGAGCATAGCTCAGGGTGAGCTTTTGGGATACTTGATTGTCCGTCGTCTGTCAACAATTTTGATGTTTACACACTAGAGGCCACAATTTTGATCCAATCTTCCTCAAACTTGGTCAGAATGTTTCTCAAACTTGGTCAGAATGTTTGTCTTGATAATATCTTAAACCAGTTTGAAAATGGGTGGGGCTGGACAGAAAAGTAGGTCAGTAGGTCAAATCTTAGAAAAATCTTGTTTATACTCTGAGGGCAACATTTTTGGTCCAATCATCCTCAAACTTTGGCAGAATGTTTGTCATGATGATATCTTTCGTGGATGGGGTCAGAAAATTCCTGAACATTGTTTCACCTCATCATCTTTATTCTTAAGCAATCTGTTTTGTACAGGCAATGAATGATACTTTTCTCAGGTGAGTGATCTAGGGCCATCTTGGCCCTCTTGTTTTTTAGCTCACATGAGCACAACGTGCTCAAGGTGAGCTTTTCTGATCGCCTTTTGTCCGGCGTCCGTCGTCCGTCGTGCGTGCGTGCGTGCGTGCGTCCGGCGTCAACAATTGCTTCAAACAACATCTCCTCCTAAACGGCTTGGCCAATTTGAAAAATATTTTGCAGGAATGTTCCTTGGATGAAGCTCTACTAAAGTTGTATAAATGGTTCTGGTCCATCGCATAATTAGGTCACAGGAGCTAAAAATAGATTTTAAAAATGAAAATTTAAAAAATCTTCTTCTCTGAAACCACAAGGCCTAGCCTTTTGATTTTTGGTATGTAGCATGATCTTATGACTCTCTACCAGGATTGTACAAATTATGACCCTGGGGTCAAAATTGGCCCCGCCCCAGGGGTCACTTGATTTCACATAGGCTAATATAGGAAAAACTTGAAAAAATCTTCTTCTCCGAAACCACAAGGCCTAGCCTTTTGATTTTTGGTATGTAGCATCATCTTATAGGCCACTACCAAGATTGTACAAATCATAGCCCTATGGTGATAAATGACCCCGCACCAGGGGTCACTTGTTTTACATAGAGTTATATAGAAAAATCTTAAAAAATCTTCTTCTATGAATCCATAAGGCCTAGAGCTTAGATATTTGGTATGTAGCATCATCTAATGGTTCATTACCAAGATTGTTCAAATCATAGCCCTATGGTGATAAATGCCCCCGCACCAGTGGTCACTTGTTTTACATAGAGTTATATAGGAAAATCTTAAAAATCTTCTTCTGTAAATCCATAAGGCCCAGAGCTTAGATATTTGGTATGTAGCATCATCTAATGGTTCATTACCAAGATTGTTCAAATCATAGCCCTATGGTGATAAATGCCCCCGCACCAGTGGTCACTTGTTTTACATAGAGTTATATAGGAAAATCTTAAAAAATCTTCTTCTGTAAATCCATAAGGCCCAGAGCTTAGATATTTGGTATGTAGCATCATCTAATGGTTCATTACCAAGATTGTTCAAATCATAGCCCTATGGTGATAAATGCCCCCACACCAGGGGTCACTTGTTTTACATAGAGTTATATAGGAAAATCTTAAAAAATCTTCTTCTGTAAATCCATAAGGCCCAGAGCTTAGATATTTGGTATGTAGCATCATCTAATGGTTCATTACCAAGATTGTTCAAATCATAGCCTTACGGTGATAAATGACCCCGCACCAGTGGTCACTTGTTTCACATAGAGTTACATAGGAAAAGACCTAGAGCTTAATCTATAGATTTGATGTGAAATATTGTCTAGTGGTCCGTACCCACATAATTCATATAGACCAATCATAAAAAAAATATTTTGCAATATTACTAGTTTGAGAGATTATGACTAGATAATGGTTAAAATTTGGCCCTTGATTGAATCACTTTTTACTTTAAATTACATACTTGATATATGTTTTATTAGCTCACATGAGCACAACGTGCTCAAGGTGAGCTTTTCTGATCGCCTTTTGTCCGTCGTCCGTCGTCCGTGCGTGCGTGCGTGCGTCCGGCGTCAACAATTGCTTCAAACAACATCTCCTCCTAAACGGCTTGGCCAATTTGAAAAATATTTTGCAGGAATGTTCCTTGGATGAAGCTCTACTAAAGTTGTATAAATGGTTCTGGTCCATCGCATAATTAGGTCACAGGAGCTAAAAATAGATTTTAAAAATGAAAATTTAAAAAATTTCTTCTCTGAAACCACAAGGCCTACCTTTTGATTTTTGGTATGTAGCATGATCTTATGACTCTCTACCAGGATTGTACAAATTATGACCCTGGGGTCAAAATTGGCCCCGCCCCAGGGGTCACTTGATTTCACATAGGCTAATATAGGAAAAACTTGAAAAAATCTTCTTCTCCGAAACCACAAGGCCTAACCTTTTGATTTTTGGTATGTAGCATCATCTTATGGGCCACTACCAAGATTGTACAAATCATAGCCCTATGGTGATAAATGACCCCGCACCAGGGGTCACTTGTTTTACATAGTTATATAGGAAAATCTTAAAAAATCTTCTTCTATGAATCCATAAGGCCTAGAGCTTAGATATTTGGTATGAAGCATCATCTTATGGGCCACTACCAAGATTGTACAAATCATAGCCCTATGGTGATAAATGACCCCGCACCAGGGGTCACTTGTTTTACATAGAGTTATATAGGAAAATCTTAAAAAATCTTCTTCCATGAATCATAAGGCCTAGAGCTTAGATATTTGGTATGAAGCATCATCTTATGGGCCACTACCAAGATTGTACAAATCATAGCCCTATGGTGATAAATGACCCCGCATCAGGGGTCACTTGTTTTACATAGAGTTATATAGGAAAATCTTAAAAAATCTTCTTCTATGAATCCATTAGGCCTAGCATCATCTTATGGGCCACTACCAAGATTGTACAAATCATAGCCCAATGGTGATAAATGACCCCACACCTGGGGTCACTTGTTTTACATAGAGTTAAATAGGAAAATCTTAAAAAAATCTTCTTCTATGAATCAATAAGGCCTAGAGCTAAGATTTTTGGTATGTAGTAGCATCTAATGGTTCATTACAAAGATTTTCAAAGTCTTGGCCCTACGGTGATAAATGACCCTGCGCCCAAGTCTTCTCTGAAACCATATAGCCCATTGCTTAGATATTTGGTGTGTAGTATTGTCAGAGGTAAAATGTTTTAGATTAAGTTATATCAGAATTCTTGTCTGTTTAAAAACCTTGACATCAGTTGAAGCAATGGTACTCAGGTGAGCGATTCAGGGCCATCATGGCCCTCTTGTTATTTTAACTGTGGGGAAACAACAGTGAAAATAATAAAAAATAATAAATGATAATAATGAAATCTTGTTGTTTGAGTTGGGTATTGTAAAGTTAATTTTGGTCCTGTGAATCTTGTAAAATCACAGGACCAAATGTCCTGTGAGCCCTAAAAAATTTTCGGAATGTCTGGAATTTGGCATTTTTAGCTCAACTATTTGAAGAATAGGATGAGCTATTGGAGTCATGTCGGCATCCCAAGAAATGTTAAGGTTTTGTTTAACATGGCCATTATCTCAAGTTTTACTTATTGGATGTCTCTCAAACTTCACATGTCCCCGCCTTTTACAAAAGCTACATTTCACAGTTCCAGTTCTAAAGTGATCTTCCATGGGCTCTGGCCCATTGTTTGGACTCTGCCTTACCCTCAGATAATCATCCGAACAAGATCTTCCTAATCTTAAATCTAATCTAGCCCAGAGATTTTGTTCACTTACAGCCAATGTGACTGCTGCTTGAAAGGTGAGAGGATTATCCCGCAACACTTTGATTTTCAAATGTTCTTTGTTTAGCCCATCAATAAAATAGCCAATCATTTCACTTTCGATATCCTTTACCCCATCTGCTGAGTCATCATACGCATCCTCCACTAAAGTAAGAAGCCGCTCTGCAAATAACTGAACACTTTCATCGGCTGTCTGTTGTATGTCCCTTAAAAGAGCTAGAGCATGTTGCAAGTCCTGTATTTCCCCGAATTTTAAGGTTAATTCTGTTTTAAAATCAGCCCAGGTGACATTATTTTTTTCTGCCAAATAACGTTGAATGCTATCGCTAACTGTCCCCGAGCTTGTTTGGTACGCGACCATTTTTTTCCGCTCATCGTTGGCATTGGTGAGCAAAGCATATTTTACAACATTATAGATATGTACTCAATTAAGCTTTTAACGACAATTTGGACAATGAACTGAACATCAACGTGTGATATGTCAGCGGGAGCCTCGACGCTGTTTATGGAACCATTTATAGCAATTATCGCATTGAAATTTCTGCATGTGGCCTTCAGCTGACTCTCCACTCTCATAACTGCTATGCCTTGAGCCTGTAAATGCAGCAGCCATTCTAGTAGCTTCTTCTCTATATCGTAGTGGGTAGCTCCTTTCTCACATTTCTTGGCCATTTTCTGTAGCCGTTTCCCCGATGATGAATTCTCAGCCAGTGGCACAATTTCCATGTTCTTATACTTAACAACAGCCAATTTCTCAGAAGCTGTATAAGCATGGCATACTCTACCCCATAGCCAGAAAAAGGCATGTTATGAGGGTATTTCCAGCTGCAGCCAAAAAAAGCATTTGGAGGTAATTATAGTTTTTTGCTTTTGATATAAGCGTTTTGATTGACAAATGAAAATTACAGATTATTACAATCAGAATATTTCAGAAAATATCTTGATTTGCAGTGTAAAAATAATTATTCAGTATGTTGATACAATGTTGTTTTTCTCTTTTTGGAACCAACTAATGATGTTCCTTGAATTAAATGTAAAATTGTATATAGAACTAGATTTCTTTCGTTGATTATGAATGACAGGGCTTTCTGCTAGCTTTGTCAAACGTAAAAGTTTAATGCCGTTAGAAAGGATATCAAATTCCCTACCTTCTTTAACTTGCTTTTGTATGGACTTATCTTCCATGAACTTTGCAAACCAAAGACAAAATTACAGATACAGTTTTATATACTAGACAGTTCATATAAAAGCAAACTACATATAGATAAATAGAACAGACAAAGTAGGCCGTGGTGCCATATTTGCATTCAACGTGTTTAATTTGTTAGAAGCGTTGTGTTTCTGAGTCAAAAAACTTGTTACTGTAATTTCTGACAAGAGAATGGTCAAGAATCTCTTAATAAACACTGACTAACTTAGAGTTTGCCCCGCCCTATTACTGCCTCACACTGCTATATTAGGAAATGGTGCCATATAGGTGTTACAGCGTGTTGTTAAAGTATTCACATACGTGCATGTGTTTTCCAAATATGGATGTAACACATAAATTTTGCGCATTTTTTTACCGTTGGCTCATTTTTTTTTCAGATTTCAATCAAGAGGTACGGAAATTTAATTTGAGTGATGACTGTTTTTTATCTATTTATTTTTATCTTGTTTTAATTAGTTAAGACATCAGAATACAGCAACTGATGGACGTTAAGGAAAGAACGAAATTTGTAAATGATAATCGTTTAAAAAAAAGTCACTGTCAGCGAAAGATATCAAGGCTAAGAATACCCTGGAAAAAAATAACAAATCAAACGAGTTAATACATGATCTGTAAGTTGTTTATGAACGTTATATCAATTTCAATTCTTGTATTTACCAAAGTCGTAAACATAGGTACTGGTATAGCTCCCTTGCTTGGCGCTCAGCATAATAAGGGTAGTTCCAGGACTGATGGCCCGGTGTCCGGATAATGTGACTGGGTGTAACATCATGCCAACGGTCTTCGACGTGATACTGTGCAGTGTGACAGCACTACATCTGTCTCAAGTAGACATTGTCTCTAAATGAATTAAATACTGTCGGTGGGACGTTAAACCTAATAAACAAACTATACTTTTTAGTATTTTAGTATTTAATTAAGCATCTTATTCTTTCCTTAGGAGTCCATTTGAATCAAGATGGTAATCATCCCTTTGCAAAAAATATTTCCCAAACTCCTCATTCTTATGTTAATGTTTATCTATAAACATTATTATTTAAGCAATTTTACTAAATGTTTAAAAAAGACGTCAACATGCGCCAGTGTGCACGCCTTGTGTGTAGGGATCGGTGTAGTAAACACTGCCATATATGACTTTCACGTGAATAGGGCAGAGCATAATTTGAAATAATGACATGCACAGTTCGCCGTAAACTCTTAACAGTTAAATTACAATTAAGTAGACAAGTCTCGCAAAATCTCGAACTCTTAACAAATTAAATCGACCAGGAATTTGAAATTTCGGGCTCAAAGATTGGATAGAAATAGTGGGCAAACTCTAAAACTTGCAACAGGTTACATTGTATATTGGATTGAGTAGGCCTAGTGAAAATAATGTATCCCCCATCCAAGCATTGTGTGAAGGATGGGGGACATTAATGAGAATAGGCGGAGAGCAGAAAGTCCTAATAATTGTACATAGATGCACATATTTTTAATAAAGGATTAGTTTTGTTTCATTTCATTTTATAAATATCTATAATTATTTATTGTGACTTTGAAAAGTAACTTATCAAGATAAAAACATGATTTTGGTTTGCCCCAGAAAGGAAATGTCGATCAGACATTTGACCTACTGTTGGGTGTCTACAGTACAAGAGTGTTCTTTGGAACATGTGTGTCACCTGCTGAAGCATGACGGAAAACGTGTGATGAACAGACATACGACGGGATAGTGATCCCTCTGTGTCACCTCTGCTTACAGCAGGTGACACAAAATGGTCCATGCTTTCATGCATGGTTGATCGTGGGAGGTTTCCACCATAGATGTGATTGTCAGGTGTCAAGAGGTAAGCTGGTTTGATGACAGTCACTCGTGACTGGGTGAAAAAAGTATGGAAATCTCTCCTGGTGCTGGATGTGTTTCATTGCCATAAGAGTAAGGAGATCAAAAAGATCTTACAGTTAGACCGGGCAACAACGCTGACCATCATCTTTGGAAGCCTGACTTCTATATTCAACCCTTATATATTCTATATTCAATTTTTTTTTCACTCTCAATAATAATGTTAATCTTCATAATGTTATAAGAGATATATATGTTAAACACTGAAACACCTAAAAACCATATTGTATGACAAGAAATTCATTATTAACATCAACATATCTTTTTAGCTCACATGAGCACAACGTGCTCAAGGTGAGCTTTTCTGATCGCCTTTTGTCCGGCGTCCGTCGTCCGTCGTCCGTGCGTGCGTCCGTGCGTGCGTGCGTCCGTGCGTGCGTCCGTGCGTGCGTCCGGCGTCAACAATTGCTTCAAACAACATCTCCTCCTAAACCGCTTGGCCAATTTGAAAAATATTTTGCAGGAATGTTCCTTGGATGAAGCTCTACTAAAGTTGTATAAATGGTTCTGGTCCATTGCATAATTAGGTCACAGGAGCTAAAAATAGATTTTAAAAATGCAAACTTTGAAAATCTTCTTCTGCAAAACTGCAAGGCCTAGAGCTTAGATATTTGGTATGTAGCATCATCTTATGGGCCACTACCAAGATTGTATAAATCATAGCCCTATGGTGATAAATGACCCCGCACCAGGGGTCACTTGTTTTACATAGAGTTATATGGAAAAATCTTAAAAAATCTTCTTCTATGAATCCATAAGGCCTAGAGCTTAGATATTTGGTATGAAGCATCATCTTATGGGCCACTACCAAGATTGTACAAATCATAGCCCTATGGTGATAAATGACCCCCACCAGGGGTCACTTGTTTTACATAGAGTTATATAGGAAAATCTTAAAAAATCTTCTTCTATGAATGCATAAGGCCTAGAGCTTAGATATTTGGTATGTAGCATCATCTTATGGGCCACTACCAAGATTGTACAAATCATAGCCCAATGGTGATAAATGACCCCACACCAGGGGTCACTTGTTTTACATAGAGTTAAATAGGAAAATCTTAAAAAATCTTCTTCTATGAATCAATAAGGCCTAGAGCTAAGATTTTTGGTATGTAGTAGCATCTAATGGTTCATTACAAAGATTTTCAAAGTCTTGGCCCTACGGTGATAAATGACCCTGCACCCAAGTCTTCTCTGAAACCATATGGCCCATTGCTTAGATATTTGGTGTGTAGTATTGTCAGGGGTAAAATTTTTTAGATTAAGTTATATCAGAATCCTTGTCTGTTTAAAAACCTTGACATCAGTTGAAGCAATGGTACTCAGGTGAGCGATTCAGGGCCATCATGGCCCTCTTGTTTCATTTTTGTGTGACTATAAGCTTAACAATGGTGAAAGTAAGACTATTGCGAGAAGGTGCGAAAATTGATGTAGTTTTCAAGAGAAAGACACTTCCAAAAAATATATACAGCTTTTTCCTGTTAGCAGTGCATGCTAAAATGACCTTAACCCTTTCCCTCATATAGACTCATTTTGACGCACTCAATAGGTACCACATAAAGCCTGATCTGCAGAAAACCACAGTTAAACCTTACCAAATTTAATTATAAAGTCCTCATTACCAGACCACTGAGGAGCAGCGAACAGCATAAAACCTGATCAGCCTGCGAGTTCTCGCAGGCTGATATGGTTTTATGCTGTCCGCATAGGTCTTTTCATGGTTTCCTCTATGAGGGAAAGGGTTAAAGCATTTTTTCCTGTTCTTGGTCATGATCCCTTAAAGTTGACTGATATTGTTGAGGGGAAATCAAATGTCCTCGGAGTCTGATCCACATTCCTGATCTGTGACAAGGCATAGTTCTTCTACATTAGCCGTCAAAGAAAAAGTTGAGCTTTTAAGATCACTGAGTTGTTGCTGTCATCATGTAAGAACTTTAATGTAGCCCATTACTCAAACATTTTTATCAGACAAGCGTTGACATCAGCATGCAGTGCTCGTTTTAGTTACATTACATCAAACACTTAAATTAACTTGGTATGCATATACCGGTATATATATATATTTGTAATAATTAATGTATTTTTTTTTATAGATGCATCAGTCAATCACATTGCCACTGGCGTTCCATGTATCTAACAAGCTTGTGTGTTTGTACATGTACTTTAATAAGCTGAAGGTCCCAGGCTTGTGACATTATGGTAGGACAGGCAGGGCCAGCAGCTGTCTGATGTAGTAGTTCACGGCAGGCAGATGTTTGTATGCTGTCACTAGACCATTCTTCTGTACATTTCTCCATACTGCCTGTTTCCAGTGGAAAATGCACCCCTTGATTGAGACCCAATGGAAAAAATGTATTTTTGCCAACCATGCAGCTGGTAACAGAAGTGTATACATACAAATATACTGTATTATTAATTTAGATAAAATCAAAATGAATTATTATTTATTAGGTTGTACATGTACATCATTGATTACATTATTTGTTATCATAAAGGCAGAATAACTGTTAAAACATGTATAATTGATAATATTAATTGTTTTATTTTCACAGCATAAACTTACTCTTATAAAGTCTGGTACAAATTCCATCAGCGTTTCCATGCCGACTGTCTTTTATGGCAGCCAGGACATCCAGGTAGTCCACCTCTGCCTCTTGCGGCATCAGTGTGAAGACCAGTGGAACATGCTTCCATACACCACCGTCCTTGACGACAAAGGCATGGATACTGAGTTACTGCTCGGCTTTGTTGAGTGGATCCCCCCACCTGAAGACATTTATTTGCCATGCAAAATACTCCCAAAATACACATTTGTCTTTGTTCATTTCTTGTAATTAGATAGAAACCATCACTTAATATATATACCATCTCACTATATATACTTTATTTGATTTAAAAAAAACAAAAAAACATGAACATAAAATTCATCACCTAATATATGTTGTATATGTTATTACTTAGTTTTAAGTAATCCATATTTCAATTTTAATATATGATTACATTTTATTCTTCCTACTCATTATTTGAACCTTTCGTAAAGCATCGGGCCACTTGATGCAGTAAATCCAGCTGGGACTTTGTTGCAAAGACGAAATTTCTCTGGTTGTCCACGTAAGGTCAGCTAGTGAGAAATCCTCATAGAAGTTGTCCTCACATCGTAGAAGTTGTGCGTTTAACAGAAAATATAAATATGTATATGAAAAAAAAACCTGCAGTGCGTTCAGTGAAGGCAGTGTGTTGGCTCTGGTCAGCTAACAAGTGCGAGTTAATACCCTGCTTACATTCTATACACTGCAAATTTTGACCGGAGCATAGCTTGAAAACTATCAAAGGAATTTACTTGAAACTTTAAATATTTAGATATAAAAATTGAGCACCGATAGTTGAAGTGTCTTGTCAAAGAACCAGAACTTCATATGATTTTTTTATCTCCCTTTATTGTATAATTTAATATTTGAAGTTTTTGATATGGCCGGTGCTTTTTTTTTCTGTAATAAAGCAATATACAGGGGGTATTCCATCACCTTCATTGATAGTACTTGTTTCATGATGATAATTTTCTAGTTAATTTTACCATAGAAAAAATAAAATGATACGGTACCTGTAAATTGTATTTTTTTGGTCAAAAATCGTTCAGATCAACCGTCCATTCTTCAAGGCAGATGATTTTCTGGTAGCAGACGTCACTTTCAAAGACCACTTCTACCTCATATTCGCCACATCAGCTCAGATGACCTGCCTGTCTAGGGGAAAAATTGTTTGTAGACATTGTGTGGAAGCCCATGCAGCTCTAGTCAAGCCATGCCACAGCGGTGACAGAGTGAAACAAGTCCCTCTCTGTTTCATCCTGATGTCCAGTTGGCAAAAGATGGACTATGTTGCAGTATGTATCGCAGAACAAAAACAGAACAGACTAGTTTAATTGTAATTATTTATTGTAAAATGCGTGTACTGCATTTTATTTTCAAATGTAAATAAAGTAAAAGTATGTACTATTCAAATACAAGTGTGGACAAATGTCATAACTCTTGTTTTTAAATGAATTAGTACCATTTTTACAAATTATGTAGACCTATAAATTATGAGTGTGGGCAATAAATACATAAATCAAGTCGAAAAACATCGATGAGCTACCCATCACAAGTAAGACAAATTATTTAAAGAATGTTTTTATTCGTCAGTATCACAACTCGGACATCATTTTTTAGTGAGAAAACCAGTTGAATTGATGTTTTGTCATGACACATTTATGACGTCAAATTATGTTGTTGTACAGTTGATAATTTTCAGACCGCGTGTATTTGAATAAAGATCATCTCTCAAATGATGCCTGATGAAAAGATGAAAACTAGAGTGATAAAGGAGTGATCTGAATGGTCCGTCCATTTGTTGGTTAGTCTCTTGGCTTTGTCCGATCAATAACTTGTGAACCGGCTAACAGATTTAAATAAAATTTGGAACACATATTTTTATGCCCCCAACCTAAGCGGGGGCGGGGTGGGCGCACAAACATTTTTTTCCTTTGTCTGTCCATATGTATATCCGTCTGTCCCGAAACTTTGTGACACTAATAACTCAGAGAAAGTATTTGTACTACAGACTTGAAACTTCATGGATATATTATTCAGGACGTGAATTTGCGCACCTGGGTATTTTCATCGAACCACAATCTGGAATTTTATGCTTGTGACACATGTAACTCTGAAAGTGTTTGTATTCAGACTTGAAACTTCATGAATATATTATTAGGACATGAACATGCGAACCTGGGTGTTGGCCTTTCTTTTGGAAAATATGACGAGTGGAGGCATCTGTGTCCTCTGGACATATTTCTAGTTTCTCAGTGAAATGAAGGCTGATGTTGACTTTGGGCTAAAGCTGTTTATAATTGATACAGTTATGGCCCTTTTTCAACTTAGAATTGGTAGAAATATCTTGCCCGATCGGTAACTCGTCATAGACAAATTTAAATATATTTTTTGGAACACGTGTTTATCTCCGTAAAACAAAGGTTAAGTTTGACTTTGGCCAAATCTGTGAATTTTTCACATAGTTATGGCCCCTTTTTAACTTAAAATTTGTTAAAATATACTTTGTCCGATCCATAAGGCTTCATATTCTGTTTCAAAGTGGTGTTTGAGGTTTTAATCACCTTCAATGATATTTCTAGTTACTTTATATTTTCAGGATACCACAACTGACTGAACAGGCAAGCTAACAGATGCCATTCTAAGTCCCATTTCTGTTTGTGGAGGCCAAGATGTTAGAGGTCAACATCAGATTGGTGTCTGAACATCTACTGACCAGGGTTCAATGAACCAGGTGTTTGGTAACCCACAGGAAAATTTTCTGACTTTGATAATAGTATGAAGATGAGGAGATAATCAACCTCGCCGCTGCTACATTCCTGCAATGGCATCCTCAGATTGGCTGCCAGTTCATGTACATCAAGGAAACCGGACAATCCAGAGGATGAAGAAATCACTGCTGTCCAAAGAATTCTGTTTGATCCAAATAACTTGTAAATAGTAACCTTATAGTCTACTTAAAAAAAGTCATGCAATAGCTTCTTGAGCTGATACTTTAAAATACTGAATATTTATACATACTTTTAACTGTATACCACAACAAATTGTTTTCTTCATTACTGTTGTATGAGTGTAGGGGTAGTAACTTTCACTTACTACAGATCTGTGTTATTAAAATTTATGAAACTTAGGCATCTTCTTCTTTCTTTTCACATACATGGTCCCAAATTTGTTAATAAAAAAAAATATATTTTCAAATGGTGTGCTATTGTCATTTGGGTGTGTATGTGGTTAAAATGTTATGAATCTTACACATCTTTTTTGCATCACCTGCTGTAAGCTGTCGCATTGAGCAGGTGGTCACTAAAAGGGGTGAACTATATAGGAAGCTATGTCAAGCAGTTCTGGAAGCAGTTGTTCAGGGCAGGTAGTCGCCAAACACAGGTGGTCATAATGACAGTTTTGACTATATTTCACAAACATACATGTAACTTAAAGTATGGATTTATATGGAAAGCCGTGGTTGTCTTATACCATTCTTTTTCAATAAATCAATCCAAAGTAGCAATATGATACCATTTTGACATTAAATGATCACATTCCTTTATATGATTCCATTTGAACCATGCATGGAACCAAGTGTCCTTATATTACACCAATTTAACATTGTATTGGACCAAATATCAATATATAATACGGGTTCCTATTTTGGAGGCAAAAATAGCAAGTAATGTTTACTTCTGTATTGACAGAAATTGTATTAAATTGAAACTAGAGCTATCACTAAAGGTGATGAATACCCCCCACACAGCCTTTGTTTACAATCAAGCGCCCAGCTATAGGAGGTAAGTCCCAGTGAATTGATGTTTTCAATTGACATATTACACAAAACTATTTCACAATGATAATCTTTTTATACCAGTGGCTGTCTTTAACAAAAAATTCCAATATTCATCAATTCAGTAAGGGCACCGTAAACAAATTAGTCTGAACAGCATGCACATGCAAAAATAAAATTAAATAAATAAATAATAATAATAAAAAATAGATTTAAATGATCAGCTAATTTAAAATTGTATATGTAATAAAGTTCTAAGTTCATCAACAGATAAATGAGATGAGGAAAACTGTAGCTAAAGAAAGTAAATTAGTTATTGGGAAATAATGCAAAGAAAATCAGCAAAGGGCAATAACTCAAAAGAAAATCAGTCAACCGTAACCATTTCATAATATGCACATCTGTGCTTGATATTGAAGCTTCCTATGATGTTTGTTTGAAATCTATCCAGTAGTTATTGAGAAAAAGCTGGACAAAAAAACCAGTGAAGCTTCCTATGAAGTTTGATTGAAATCCATCCAGTAGTTATTGAGAAATAGCATGGACAAAAAAACTACAGACGGACGGACGGACCGACCGATATGGTGACTCCTATATACCCCCCCAAACTACGTTTGTGGGGGGTATAAATACAATATCAATGAATCTAGACATAGAACATTTTCACCATCCTGCTGATCATTTTTCGGTGTTGGCATAAAATAGTCCCATCAACAATATGAGGAAACGGTTTCATATAAAGAAAGGACATTTCATTCAGGAAATAAAGGACAGCTGGTTCCATACAAGGTTAGACTGGATTTATATAAAGGAATGTTCGTTTTGATATGTCAAAATGAATTTATATAATGCCCCTTCAGAATGATATATTGACTATTTGGTTTCATATATCAACGTTGTCAATTGATAACATTATGAATCCATATCATGTATTGATTTTTTTGTTCAATATGCTGTACAATTGGTGTGATATAAAGACAGCTGCTTCAGTACGTGGTTCGGCTGGAATCGTATAAAGGAATGTTCGTTTAACCCTTTCCCTCATATAGACTCATTTTGACGCACTCAATAGGTACCACATAAAGCCTGATCTACTGAAAACCACAGTTACATCTTACTAAATTTAATTACAAAATCCTCATTTCCAGACCACTGAGGAGCAGCAAACAGCATAAAACCTGATCAGCCTGATCAGATCTGGTTTTATGTTGTTCGCATAGGTCTTTTCATGGTTTCCTCTGTGAGGGAAAGGGTAAATACATTGTCAAAATGAAGTCATACACTGCTTTGGATTAATACATTGACAATTTGGTTCAAGAAATTGACTTTGTTGATGGGAGTAAAATTCTTCAAGTCTGAATCCAATACTATATGCTACGAGTTGACTCACTGATTTTCTGTTTATTCTTGACTGCTTATTTCTAGTTTTACCGTAATTGGAATAACTGTGTGCTAACATTACCAAGCAATCAAAGCTCTATCAAGTATGTAATGTTTATCAAGAAGATCAGTCCTTTATATGTGCATGTACCGTGTGTGATATTGAACACATATTCTTTTGACACTGGGTTAACTAACCAAGAGATTAGAGCGTCTGCCTGGAATCCAGTTGTGTGTTTGATCCCTGGCCTCAACATACCAAAATCGTAAAGAATTGCTTGGTGCTCAGCATGTAAGGGTAGTTCTAGGACTGGTTGGCCTAGTGTCAGGATGATGTGCAGCACTATATCTATCTTGAGTAGACATAGTCTCTAAGTGACTCAGATGCTGTCAGAATGACATTGAACCCAATAAACAAACAAATATTACTTCAAATCTTAGAGCTTGCATAGGTTTAACAACTTAACACTACTTCATTTATTTTCATTATATGTTGCAATATCACATCAAAGGCAAGTGGCATGCTACCACATTCAGTCACATTATCCTGACATTGGAAAAACTGTCCTGGAACTACCCATATTATGCAGTGCCTAGAATTGGAGATTTTTGTTGTGGCTCAAGATCTTACCCATGACCTCTTGATTGTAAGGCAGATGCTCTTACCACGGACTAGTTGCCACTAATCAGGATACCTTTGAACCAGATGTTAGGACAATGTAGGTGTAAATAAATGTGATCAGTTGAAGAAACTCAACAAGCAAAATTTTAAATCAACTTTTTATTTTCATGATATGGAATGATGTATCGTATAATGCCATAAACTTGCTTTTTCTTTTTGAATAACAAATGGTTATCTACAAATCAATATTAATGCTGAAATCTTCCAACAAAAGTTGATAAACATGAACTGATAAATAACCTTTAACCAGAACACAGATAACAGTGGTATGCAGCTTCAAATTACACAAATTAAAATGTGTGTCTGCTCAATTAGACCATTATGTAGAACATAAAACTTAACATTTTTCAAAAGCTTAACTCCTGATGAAAATGTCAAAAGATTTCAAAAGTTGTTTTTGCTCTTTCCTACTAATGTTAACCAGTAACTGGTTAAAAAAAAAATGTGTTTGTGTGTTTATTTGTCCCATTAACACTAAGTCATTTTGGGACTCTCTCACTGTACTATCACGCAATTAACTATTATCCAGACAGTGGGCCGACCAGTGATGGAAAATTCTTACATGCTGTACCCCCAATCAATAGAGATGTAACCATACTGGATATGGCACAACCAGGGATTTAACCCATGACCTCAACAACCTCTTTTTCAGCCATCAGGACTGGTCCCTGTTACTAGAACTAGTACCCAGGCATCCCACCTTGTCCTATAATATAAACGAGATGGGACTGAACGCAACAAACTTGATTTCTATAAAGCTCCAACTTCTGTTCTGATACAGCTACAGATTCATGTTAAAGCTTTCAAAAAATATATCTGTGCATGTACAAATAACAAGCTACATTACTTTGCATACACACTATTCCATTTGAGCTGCTAATCTCTGTTACCTATGTCTAAGTCAACTGAAAAACAAAATATCAATAAAACTCAACCCGCATTCAATGTAATGTACAAATGTATGATTTGAAAGATTTCCTGCCCTGTGTTCAGTTAACGCAACTATTAAGGATTTTGGTTCCCTGCTCTTTATGCTATACGATAAAACTGGGATGCAAATGCTAAACATAGGGACTTTCAAGGTAATTGAACGCAGGGCAGATTCAGTATCAACACAAAAAACGAAAACAAATGTGTTCCTACAACTGTATTCCTTCTCTACAACAACTTTTGCCAGTGACATGGTCAATAGACTATTGTAATTGTAAGTATATACATCGAAGGGGGCCATTCTGACGTTTAGATATCATATATTAAATGTTTCAACTAGAACTATCATTGAAGTGATGAATACCCCTGCCATAGGCATTTTCATAGAACAAAAGCTGAAAAGATTTTTAAAAGTCCAACCATAATGTGTGTGTTTTTTTTAAAGTCAATTCAGGGACCATAACTCTCATTCTTTGGATGATGCAAATATAAATTCTCACAGTACATCTATAATTACTATAAATGCATAATCTCATCTCAAATAATGTCCTGTAACATGCATGCACGCTTGAAAATCACACATACAGACACATGCTCACGTAAATGGTAGAAGACTTTAAAACAAAATTATACAATTCATGAATTTGAAACAAAATCATTAACACAGTTTACTTTCAATCACAGTTCATCAGAATTCCTTGAATGAGTTTGCCATACCAGCTACTAGGAGTTGTGATTTTGGTTTTCAACAGTGTTTAAGAGTGATTTTAATTTTGCTGACAAAACATTTGAAATAAAATTACTTTTTCTTGATCCAAATATGGCTAATCCTTTTCTCCAATTCAAACTAAAATGATTCCCACCCACAGATCAGCATTAATCCTGAAAGCTTAGCAATTTTGTTTAGTTTATTGACAAGGTTGTACATGTACAAAACATTATCTTTCCAAAGCCCTTTTGGGAATATTTAAGTAAAAAAAAAGACAGTATGTAAAAATAGTTACTGTAGAATAGTAAAATAGTTAATAGAGTCACTGTTTCATCTATGATGATAATAAAAACATGTGTGAAATTTATGGGACATCCATTTTACTAAAAGTTGAGATAATGGCAATGTTATACAAAACATTACACAACTATATTCAGAGTAACTCATCCATAATATACATTAGGTAGGATTTCAGGTTGAAGTTTCAACGCAGATATGACGTGCTACACAGTATGTATTTTCATGTGATTAAAAGACAAATTGTTCCTGTAACAGAAATACCAGTGTACATTTCTTGGCCATCAAAGAAAAACTATTCCTGTGACACAAATATCAGTGTTCATTTCTTGGCCATCAAAAACAATTTGTTCCTGTGACACGAATATCAGTGTTCATTTCTTGGCCATCAATGACAAATTGTCACCATGAAATGAAAGTTTTATATTATCAAATTGCAAATTCTGTAATCAGCCACAAAATATCTTAAGGTGAAAAGGAAACTGATGACTTTGGGTGAAACCCAGACTTTCAAACTCCAAACCTAAACCTTGTATAAAAGTAGACACACCTTAGGAGCTAGCTGTTACTCAGGCTTTTTTTTTTTCTAAAGATGTGGAAGGGGCCTTTATACCCACCTTTTTTTTTAATGCCATAAACTTGTTTCGGGAAAGGAAATTCCAGGGATATAAGAAATTTGGCAAAACTGCATGAATTTATTTCTTTTCTGAGGGGATGATGCCCATGAATGGCCCTTGATAAAGAAGGGGAAAAAAAGCCCTGAAGTTAGTGACTGGCAATCTCGAGTTGTGAAAATATACATAAAATAAGCATTCATTTTCCCTGAAAATACCCTATAAACCACTGTGTTTATTGTATAGCAAGGGCTGCAACCAAGATGAACTTTTTTTCTAAACTTTCATTCTTTTCAAATCATTCTTTAAAACACCAGTGCAAGTTCTGAATATTTTAAAAGTAGTTATTGAATACAAGCATTTGTAACTTTGAAGAAAACTAATTCACCTTACATGGCATAAACTATTTGAATGAATCAAGACACTTGACAAATGCAAAAAATCACATACAAACGATACATCCAACTGATCCTAAAACCTCTCACATTCTCCCTCTCCATACAAGCTTACTATGTACCAAGTCTTGATCCAAGCAAAGGATTCTAAGCATAATCTTTTTTTCTACTTTTAGTGAAGTGACTTTAAGCACCCCACTTCCTCTAAACACAGGTACCCATGAACAAAATTAAACAAGAAACTGGTGTTGCACGCAACACATGAGTCCCCTAAGTTTCATAATATTATCTTAAACGTTTTTTAAGTTACTGCAGGATCCAGATTTCCGGGCATCCAGACAGTCAGACAGACGGATGGCAAACCTATAGTCCCCTCCAGTGTAAACACCAGTAGGGGACTAACAGTATGTCTCACTCCTAATTTCAAAACAGAAACCAGCTGTCCAATACTCCTGCAATAACATATATGGTACACTTAAAACCTGCATGTTTTTAAATGGCACAAACCTATCATCATTAACCTTTCACAAAATTCTGGAATAGGCTTGCAATGTTTCCTGTCAAATATGAATTCTGACTTTTCTTAATCTGAAAAACAACAGCCATTGTCATGTCTTTTTTTTATCCTATTTTATTGATGCAACATTTGAAGTAACTGATGTCAAACAAGCTAAATTTTCTAGAAACTTCTGCAAATTTCTTGACAATGAAATGAAACAAACAAGATCATCGCCTGTCACAAAATAAACCTATTCTACTTGTTTGACAATGACAATAATTATAACTCCAAAATGAAAGGGGCTGACTACTTTTCAAATTAGCCAAAATATTGTATAAATAGACATTGTTTGGTGATAACTGATCATCATTTAACAAAGAAAGTGGACACTGTCATATATGTAAAACAAGAGTGCCAAGATAGACCTGAAGACACTCGCCTGAGAAATATTGCCTTCATTGCCTGTACAGGTTACATTATGATTCTAAAATTTTTTATGAAACTTCAAAATGATTGCTTCAGAAATGAAGATGCAAATGATTGCTTCAGAAATGAAGATGCAAATGATTGCTTCAGAAATGAAGATGCTATACTAAAAGGACTAGACACCTGACCTAATTGGCTGATATCAGCCATAATAAAACTTGGCCTTGAGATTATGGCTATAAACATTGCCATAAAGTTTGAAAATGATTGCTTAAGAAATGAAGATGCTAGAGTGCAAAGTGAAATCTGGCTTTTTTAATATTAAAAGGGACTTAACTCCTGACCTAATTGGCCATAATCAAACATGGCTGAAGGATTATGGCAATAAACATTGTCAAAGATGCTCGAATGCAAACAAACTAATTGTGGACGATGGACGTGTTGACGACGGACATTCATCGATTCTTATATCTCATCCTGAGCACATGAACTCAGATGAGCTAAAATTATCAAGTCAAGGGCCATAACTCTAAAGTTATTTTGGCTTTCTGGTTTTACTGAACTTAGTTGAGATACTGAAACAATAAAACATGTCACAATGTCTGCACATGAGTACTCAACAATAGAAATCAGACATTGCAAGTCGATGCCAATCCCAGGGAAAAATATTTTAACATACAGCAACATTTTATCCATTGACAAGTTGTGGCTTAGGTAATCCAGCCATCATTACATTATAATCATGATCCTTCTAATGCTTAAAAAAACTTCAGTGTAAATGCATGCATCCAATGACTTGGGAGTTATAGGATCTTTTGCTCGAAGTCTATAAAGGCTTGCATATACTATAAAATTCAAACAATCACTTGACCGACTATGATCACAATTTAATGATGGATAGATTACCTTAAGACATTTATCTTTGGCAAGACTGGCCCATGAAAGACAAAATGATTATTGTCCTATAATTTTTTGGGACTACCTTATCAGTTTTCAAACACATGGCTGAGGCAAAAATATTTGGAGATAAAAAAAACAACATGAAGTAGCTTTAATAAAAGTTGAACACAAGCAACTGCCATTAAAGTAATACAAAATACATGTTATCAATGAAGTCTAATACAGTTTCCCACATATTCTTTCAGGCAAGAACAAACTGTCTTACAAACTGATCCAAATAAGAAACGTCTTATATCAAAATATAAACACAAAAGTGAAAAGTAAACAAGAGGCCCATGATGGCCCTAAATCGCTAACCTGAGACAAATAGGTTGACCCAAGGAACATCTGTACCAATTTATTTTAAAATCTGGCCAGTAGTTTTGAAGAAGATGATTTTTAAAGTTTTCATTTTTATTTATTTTTTGTTGCCATGGCAACCAGAGTTCTATATGGATCAAGTTTATTTTAGGAACTTTTATGAAGGTTGACCCAAGGATCATTCTTGCCAAATTTAATCAAATTCTGTCCAGTGGTTTCAGAGGAAATGATGATTAAAGTTTTCCCAATATACATATAAGGCAAATAAGCCCCGCCCCTGGCGGCCATGTTTTTTACGGATAGGAAATTTTTTTTTAGCAACTTTGGTAGAGGTTGACCCAAGGAACATCTGTACCAAATTATTTTGAAATCTGGCCAGTAGTTTTGAAGGAGATGATTTTTAAAGTTTTCAAATTATTTTTCTTTTTGTAGCCATGGCAACCAGAGTTCTTCATGGATCAACTTTATTTTAGCAACTTTTGTAGAGCCTCAACCAAGGAACATTCCTGCCAAGTTTCATTAAATTCTGTCCAGCGGTTTCAGAGTAGATGTCGTTTAAAGCAAATTGTTGACGACGCACGACACACGAAGGGTGATCACAAAAGCTCACCTTGAGCACGTTGTGCTCAGGTGAGCTAAAAACAACATTTTATGCAAGTTGTCACTAACTTCAGAATATAGACAGAATATTTTCCTACATTTTTTGTTACAATTCTTATTGTTCAGTATAAAATCAAAATAAATATAAAGCATCCATTACTATTTTTGTTTACTGGCTCTTGAAGACTGGGCCCCAACACAGACATATACATCTTTATTGATCACAAAAAAGGAATGTTTTAGTTGTCAGCACCCAACAAAACAGGACTGTTTAAGTTGTCAGCCCCTCTTAAACAGAACTGTTTTAGTTGTCGACCCATAACAAAACGGGACCGTTTTTGTTGCTGGCCCCTCACAAAACAAGATTGTTTTAATCACTGGCCCCTCACAAAACAAGATTGTTTTAATCACTGACACCTCACAAGATTGTTTTAATCACTGGCCCCTCACAAAACAAGATTGTTTTTATCACTGACACCTTACAAGATTGTTTAAATCACTGGCCCCTCAAAAAACAGGTCTGTTTATGTTTTCACCCCCTGTGTATTCACACTGGTACACACAAACCCTGCCCCCTATTCCAGCCACAAGCACCGCCCCCTGCCTATTGCAGCTGACACAAAATGGCTTCTCCACGATGGTTTTCCACTGTTTCAGGAATACTCCTGCAGCTGATAGCAAGATCAAGCGGTTGTTCATGCGGTCGGTGACAAAAATGTTGTCATACTGGTCAATACACAAACATCCTGGCTCCCAGCTTGCCTCCCCATACTCTCCTGCAATACACAAGCACCGGAATCAGCAAGTTTTGTCTCAGTCTCCCGGGGACTAGCTTGTGCAACAGACTACAATAAAGTCTGCAGACAAAAATAATCTGAAATGCCTTCGCAAAGCCAATTTAAAACAGGACACACATCAAGGTCAGACTGCAAAGCAATTCCATCTCCTATTTCTATATGCACTTAGAACAAGTTTCACAGTTGGCCCTACACACATCTATGTATAACTGTGTACCAAGTTTTATTACATTCATTCAGTCCGGAGACTCGAGTCCTAAAAGGGTGATTCAGGTTAAAACACTATTGTAGACAGCTATATGGTGATTATTTATGTTTGTTTGTTGTGTTTAACATCCCAATGACAGTATTTAAGTCGTATGGAGACTATGTCCACTTGAGACAGATATAGTGCTGTCACATTGCAGTATTGGCATGATACCACACCTAGTCACATTATCCTGACACCAGGCCAACCATTTCTAAAGCAACCCTTATATGCTGATCACCAAGCAAGGAAGCTATAGCAGTGCCATTTTTTAGGGTATGCTGCAGCCACAGATTGAACCCACGACTCGCGTTCCATGATGATTGTTTAGAACTAAAGAATTTTTAGCAAATTTGGTAAAAGGACCACAGGAGAATCATACAAGCTAGGTTTAATCAACCTCTACTGACTGGTATCTGATCTACCAGAAAATTGTGACACATAATGAATACCAGGGGATCATTTGAGAAGTGAGTACAATTTGCTTTATGTCAGCATTGAACATGTCCAAGGGGGCGACCAAGAAGTATTATGTAATTAAGATAAAACTGAGTGGAATGCTTCAAATAATGCTGGCAACTTCAGACAATATATTAATCCTATATGCTAAGGCTATTGTACTTTCATTTTCAGAAAGTAAAAAAAAAAAAAAAAAAAAAAAAAAATCACATTCTTTTTATGCTCTCTAACTTATTTTGTAGCTACAATGAAAAAGTGGCCAAATTCCATAAGGATACCACTTTTGAGTTACATAAATGGATAGAAATGATGTTGTTTAACTTATTCATATTTTTGGTACTGTTTTTAAAATTAATAAATCGAATTCCACAAGATGACCTGGAGCTGAAATTCTATGTTGTTTAAAAAGCGTATAATATTTGGTTGACTTTTTTTGCCCTTTCTCCTACTACAGAATTTGATTCTGGCTGTGCATAAACAAAGAATAAAAATTAAAGCTCTAACAACCTTTATACAATGTATTACCTATACATTATTATTTTAAACTTTTTTTATTTAAGAAGATGATCACTAAAATATATCAGTATTACAATATAAATTCTACTTTTGAGTTTACCATTCCTGCAATAGTATTTAAATAATGCAGTGACAACCAGCTAATCACAGGGATCAATGAAGACCCAGGGTGCTCAAAAGGTATTTGTGAGGAATCCCCAACCAACCACAAGGTGATTCCATCCCCAACCTCCCACAAGGTAAGGAATCCCCAACCAACCACAAGGTGAGGAATCCCCAGCCTACCACAAGGTTAGGAATCCCCAACCAACCACAAGGTTAGGAATCCCCAACCAACCACAAGGTTAGGAATCCCCAACCAACCACAAGGTAAGGAATCCCCAACCAACCACAAGGTCAGGAATCCCCAGCCAACCACAAGATTAGGAATCCCCAACCAACCACAAGGTTAGGAATCCCCAACCACAAGGTAAGGAATCCCCAACCAACCACAAGGTGAGGAATCCCCAGCCTACCGCAAGGTTAGGAATCCCCAACCAACCACAAGTAACAGAGTGACTTCCTCACATGAAAATTCTGTACAAACCTATGTATTTTCCATCAAAGTCATTGATGACCACCTTGTTCTGGTGCAGGTCCAGTAAGGCCAGATGATCTTCCTTGTAAGCTGCTATCTGGGTGACCCTCCTCAGAACCTCACCCTGCCTGTCACGTGGAGCCAGTGTCAACACCATTTCACCTGAATGTTGAAATATATAATTATGTTACAATAATGTATAAGACAGACAGACAGACATTATGTGTATTAAGATACAACAAGAAATGTTTGTGAAACATATATGCCCCCCTCATATGCCATAATATGTATATAGCTATATTACATGCAAGGAGTTTGCCTTCATAATGTTGGCTTGTCACAAAAAATTCTCAAACTTCAAAAATTTGAGTGAAAATATAATGTGCTAAAAAATTAACAAATCAGCCTTGCTAGCCATAAGCACAAACATCCACAATAATGAAAGAAAATGATACATCATCCTTCAAATATCTCAAACCTTGTGACCTTGACCTTTGAGGTATTGACACCAAAATTGATAGGGGTCATCTACTAATTATAAGCAACAACCACATGAAGTTTGAGACTTAAAGGTCAAATAGAACTTAAGTTATCACTCGGACAAGGTCTGGTCTACCGACAGACCGAACGACATGAGCAAAGCAATATACCCTCTTCTTCGAAGGGGGGCATAAAAATTATTTTTCCATTCATTGCTACAAAAATTGCATCATTCTCATCAACTTCATCAAATAAGGTACCGGTATACAGCCTTATATTAACACGCATACCTCAAACTATTCCTTATCAAATAAAAGCTATCCAGACGACTTGCAAGTGACTCACAAGCTGATCAGGTTTTATACTGTTTGCTACCTCTCAGTGCCTTGATAATGGGAGGGAACACTGTAAAATATGTGAGCACCTCTACCTGTCTGATCTGGCCTTTCAATGACATAAGTATTTCCTTGCAGTGATTTTTTTAAGATTTTCTTTTACAACCTGTGGCTTATTGAGAAATTAGTGTTATAAATCAAATCTTAGGATAATGAAAATGTTTTAAATTAACAAAACATTTACCTAATTAAAGGCGGTATATGTCAACAAGAGGGCCAAGATGGCCCTTGGTCGCTCACCTGAGAAAGATGATTGCTTAAGAAATAAAGATGCTTGAGTGTAAAAGTGAAATCTGGCTTTTTTTTTTTTATGGTGAAAAGGGCATAACTCCTAAATTTACAAGTCAATATCAGTTATAATTGAACCCGATTGTGAGGATATGGGCATAAACATTGTCTTAAAGTTTAAAAATGATTGTTAAAAAAATGAAGTTGGTAGAGAATAAACAAAGTGAAATCTTGCATTTTTTGTATTAAAAGGGGCATAACTCCTGACCTAATTGACCCATCTCAGCCACAATTGAACTCAATCGAGACATTATGGTCATTAACAATGTCATAAAGTTTGAAGATGATTGCTAAAAAAAAGGAAGATGCTAGAGTGTAAACAACGTGAAATATGGCTTTTTTTATATAAAAGGGGCATAACTCCTGACTAATTGAGGATCTCAGCATTAATCGAACTCAATCGAGACCTTATGGTCATAAACATTGTAATAAAGTTTGAAGATGATTGCTCAAAAGATGAAGATGCTAGAGTGTAAACAAAGTGAAATATGGCATTTTTTTATATTAAAAGGGGCTTAACTCCTGACCTAATCAACTGATCTCAGTCATAATCAAACTCAATCGAGACATTATGGTCATAAGCATTGCCATAAAGTTTGAAGATGATTGCTCAAAAGATGAAGATGCTAGAGTGTAAACAACTTGAAATATGGCATTTTTTGAATATTAAAAGGGGCATAACTCCTGACCTAATGGTACGATATCAGCCATAATCGAACTTGGCCGTGATTTTATGGTATAACATTATAAAGTTTGAAGAAATTGCTCAAAAATGAAGATGCTAGAGTGAAACAATTGAAATTGGCATTTTTTGAATATTAAAAGGGGCATAACTCCTGACCTAATGGTACGATATCAGCCATAATCGAACTTGGCCGTGATTTTATGGTTATAAACATTGATATAAAGTTTGAAGATAATTGCTCATGAAATGAAGATGCTAGAGTGCAAACAATGTGAAATCTGGCTTTTTTGAATTTTAAAAGGGGCATAACTCCTGACCTAATGTTCCGATATCAGCCATAATCGAACTTGGCCAAGATTTTATGGTTATAAACAATGTTTGAAAGTTTGAAGATAATTGCTTATAAAATGAAGATGCTAGAGTGCAAACGAACAAATTGTGGACGACGGACGACGGACGGATGGACGGACGGACGACGGACATTCATCGATCCTAAAAGCTCATCCTGAGCACACGTGCTCAGGTGAGCTAAAAAGTTTCAAATCAACATTAGAATAACATAAATTTTATCAAAATTCCATTAATAATTTATGGATTTTTTTTTTTTTTGAGAAATAAAAGCTATTTCAATGGGAAATAGATACTATAGTTATTTTGGGGGGAAAAATACCAGTTTTGGGAGGAAACCACCTGTCAAAGGTAGTAAATTTACCCCCAAAAAATCACTGCCTTGTGCCATCACATGACTGATCACATTCACTCTTCATGCATGAGGTCACTTCACAGGCTGAAAATTTTAATAGCTCTTAAAATTTGTTACATGGTACTGGTAAAAACGCCATGTTGAGGAAAAGATCACATGGTAAAGCAAACACCTGCTTCATTAATACCATATTCTATATTTAACTGGAATTCACCAAAGTGTGATTACGAGAAAATACATTTTCTTGTGCAATGTGACCTACACAAGCCAAATTCATTTGTCTGAAAACAAAGATTTCACCAACATTAACAAAGGAGAATAGAAAAAAAAACTCTTTTTTTCTACTAATCAACTGTGAACAAGCTGCATCAGCAAAACTACAAACCATATCCTCTTCACTGCAAATACATGTACTCAAAAAATATGGCACAAGTTTTCATTACCACACAATTCTCTTTGAAAAAAATATAACTAGACCTATCACCAAGCTACACTCCCTTCAAAGACATCACAAGATATTTAACTTTTCATGCAAAGGGATACGATGAGAGAACTAGGATGGTTCTTATATAGCCTCCACTTCAATTTGTACAGAAGAGGTATAATAACTGTAAAGTTAACCCTTTCCCTCATACAGACTCATTTTGACACACTCAGTAGGTACCACATAAAGCCTGATCTGCAGAGAACCACAGTTAAACCTTACCAAATTTAATTATAAAATCCTCATTTCCAGACCACTGAGGAGCAGCGAACAGCATAAAACCTGAGTTACTCGCAGGCTGATCTGGTTTTATGCTGTTCGCATAGGTCTTTTCATGGTGTCCTCTATGAGGGAAAGGGTTAAGAAAGAAGGTGAGCATACCCTGCACTGTGTATGCCTCCACACTGAAGTTGTTTATGTTGGCAACCAGATATTTTACATCCCTGTAGGAAGTGACCGGATGAGAGGACATTGTCGACAGCTTCCTTTTCCCCACAATCTTCTTTGCCTTCAGGTCAAACAGCTGGGCATAGACAAAGAAAAGAATTTAGATTTTTTTTATTTTTTTTGGCATCAAAGCAGGTAAGTAAACAAATTACAATACATATCAAATAGGAGCAATTTTTCATCTGACAGTTTCAGCCTAACTTTTAACCCCAAATGACACTGTGATCCAGTGATAATGTACCCAAATATAGGGGTTCGAACCCCTTTTAGGGCAAAGATTTATTTTTAACATTACCTTCCCAGGCGCAAAATTCAAGCCCAACCTATGTTCCATCTAAAGGGATTAGTATAAGTTTTTATTTTAGGACAGTTTTCTAAATTGACACAAAATAAATAAGTTTCAATTAAACCCAACTTTTGACCTATCTAACAGACCAATTAAATGTGTAAAACATTATTAAAGGTTAAATCAGTCCTGAAAAAAATATCACCTTTTCATAGGGTGACACTGCACAAAAAAAAATTATGTGATAAAATTTGCTACCATGTATTTATATGGAGTTCCCAACTAACTTTTGTATTGATTTTAATTAGCATATTGGTCTGTCTAGGACATCAAAGAAAATAAATAAAAATAATTAAAATGTACTTAATTATTAGTATGAACATAAATTGCAATGATAAAATTTACTCTGAAGTACAGGGGCCATATATTTCACCTTTGTACTATAATAAGTTATTCCCTGTTGCAGCGTCCACTATACAAAACATGCTTTGTAAGATAAAAATGTGGGACATATTTCATTTCTACTAGCCCTAATAATATTTATTTTAAATTAACATGAATTTATTTATTTTATTTTTCAATGTTAATGAAGTATTTTTCTAGGAAGTGCATTAATTACCAAAAGTTAAATAAAACTGAGGGTTTTGTGTGAAATACTGACACCTCAATAGGCAATTTGGCTAGAATAATTTTGTTATTTCTTGAACCTGACCTAGATTTTATATTGTTATACATTTTTAACAAGTTTAGTGAATATCTGAATAAAAATGTTTAACTGCGAAAGCAGACAAAGCTAAAATGTTCAATTCTGACTAATTCAAGGGCCATAACTCTAAAGTGCCTTAAAGCAATTTGGCTGGATATCAAAGTATCTGAGTTCGAGAGCCACCAAAAAAAGTGTGACAGAAGGACAAATATCACAGCTTTGTATAAAATTTCATTAATCTATTAATTCATATTAACTCATTGGCAAACAGGGCAGACCCAGATAAGACTTAAGGAGCAGTCTGATCAGGGTCATCTCTGTTTTACTCATAAAAAATTGTAGCTCATATTCTACACACAGTCTACATGAAACAGTGTGATTCCCTTTACACCTCTAGATGGGTTTCTAACAAAAATTCTATAAAAACAAATCAAACAACAAGAGGCCCATGATGGCCCTAAATCGCTCACCTGAGATAAATAGGTTGACCCAAGGAACATCTGTACCAATTTATTTTAAAATCTGGACAGTAGCTTTGAAGAAGATGATTTTTAAAGTTTTCATATTTTTTTTCTTTTTGTTGCCATGGCAACAAGAGTTCTATATGGATCAAGTTTATTTTAGGAACTTTTGTGAAGGTTGACCCAAGGATCATTCCTGCCAAATTTAATCAAATTCTTTCCAGTGGTTTCAGAGGAAATGTTGATTAAAGTTTTCCCTATATACATACAAGGCAAATAAGCCCCGCCCCTGGCGGCCATGTTTTTTACGGATCGGAAAAATTTTAGCAACTTTGGTAGAGGTTGACCCAAGGAACACCTGTACCAATTTATTTTAAAATCTGGCCAGTAGTTTTGAAGAAGATGATTTTTAAAGTTTTCATATTTTTTTTTCTTTTTATTGCCATGGCAACCTGAGTTCTTCATGGATCAAGTTTATTTTAACAACTTTTGTGGAGGTTGATCCAAGGATCATCCCTGCCAAGTTTAATCAAATTCTGTCAAGTGGTTTCAGAGGAGATGTTGTTTAAAGTTTTCCCTATATACAAATAAGGCAAATAAGCTCCGCCCCTGGCGGCCATGTTTTTTTATGGATCGGAATAATTTTAGCAACTTTGGTAGAGGTTGACCCAAGGAACACCTGTACCAATTTATTTTAAAATCTGGCCAGTAGTTTTGAAGAAGATGATTTTTAAAGTTTTCATTTTTTTTTTCTTTTTGTTGCCATGGCAACCAGAGTTCTACATGGATCAAGTTTATTTTAGCAACTTTTGTGAAGGTTGACCCAAGGATCATCCCTGCCAAGTTTAATCAAATTCTGTCCAGTGGTTTCAGAGAAGATGTTGTTTAAAGGTTTCTCTATATACATATAAGGCAAATAAGCCCCGCCCCTGGCGGCCATGTTTTTTTACGGATCGGAATAATTTTAGCAAATTTGGTAGAGGTTGACCCAAGGAACATCTGTACCAATTTATTTTAAAATCTGGACAGTAGTTTTGAAGAAGATGATTTTTAAAGTTTTCATTTTTTTTTCTTTTTGTTGCCATGGCAACCAGAGTTCTACATGGATCAAGTTTATTTTAGCAACTTTTGTGAAGGTTGACCCAAGGATCATCCCTGCCAAGTTTAATCAAATTCTGTCCAGTGGTTTCAGAGGAGATGTTGTTTAAAGGTTTCCCTATATGCATATAAGGCAAATAAGCCCCGCCCCTGGCGGCCATGTTTTTTTACGGATCGGAATAATTTTAGCAACTTTGGTAGAGGTTGACCCAAGGAACATCTGTACAAATTTATTTTGAAATCTGGCCAGTGTTTTCAAATTATTTTTCTTTGTGTTGCCATGGCAACCAGAGTTCTTCATGGATCAACTTTATTTTAGCAACTTTTGTAGAGCCTCACCCAAGGAACATTCCTGCCAAGTTTCATTAAATTCTTTCCAGTGGTTTCAGAGGAGATGTCGTTTAAAGCAAATTGTTGACGACGGACGACGGACGACGCACGACGCACGACGCACGACGACGGACGCCGGACGAAGGGCGATCACAAAAGCTCACCTTGAGCACTTTGTGCTCAGGTGAGCTAAAAACAATCATGCTACTGACTTTGAGGTCTGTGCCCTGGCTATTACAGATCAGGTGACCGGCACAGTAGGTTACAGAGGCTGGATATTCATCACGGATAGTGTCCAGGTATGTGCCTTCCAAGTTGAACATCTTCAGCTTCCCATTTCTAGCATCACACACAACAAAGTGTGAGGAACTTCCAATAAAGGTCATCCCGAGTATTTCTGGTTCATTCACCTCCCTCTTGGCCTTGACTGCAATACTTGACTTAAGTTTAAGTACAACACCTCCACTCATCTGTCTTTCATGAAAATCTCCTGACTCGTTGATTTTGATATCTGAAGTATGTTGTGAACATGGGTCACAGTCAGTCTTTTTTCTTCTATTCATGTTTCTTGCACCTGGATGATCTGCCTGAACTCTACCTTGGTAACTAGTTTGGTGGTGTTCATTATTGTAGTAATGTAACAAACTCTGGCCATACATTGGTCCACTTTTAAAAATGGAATTTTGCTGATAAGTGTTACCCATTTGTCTCACAGTATTCTGCTGGTTACCATAACAGCCATATTCACCATTCTGGTTACCATGGAAACCAGGCTGGACAGCATAATTCATGTGCTGGTTCCTCCAGTTGTCCATCCCCACCCCAGGGTATTCCCCTAGAAGTGACTCTGAAGTCCGCTGATTAAATCTCCCCCTTCCCTTTGGAGTTGCAACTTGCAACGGTAACATCAATAAAGGTTCTCCAGTCTTCTTTGAACAGCTTTTTTTCTGACCAACAACAATCATGGCACTGTGCTTCTGTCTGGCTTGCCCATCAACTTTTCTGTTACTTTTACTAACTTTCTCTTTCTCGACTTCATCCTCAACTCTAAAATATATCAACTCATTCATAATCCTTATGTTTTCATCTATTGGTTCAACTTTTGGCAGCTGTGAAGCATTCTTTAACTTTGGAAATGTTTCTGCAAACCTTGTTTTCAGGGAGTCCATACGTGCGATCATGATTTTTTCCAAAGCCACAATTTCTGAAGCATTTCCTTCATCAAGGAAGAACTGCATTATTTCCAAAAGATCAGTGGCTCTCTCTGTCTGCTGATAAATGTGACCTTCCCTTTTCTCACAATACCGTCTCTTCCTGTCATATTTCTCTTTCAGAATTTCCAAATTATGACAAAACTTTTTTTCAATTGCTTCCTCAAGACGCTGCTTAATAGTTTCAAGCTTTTTAATGTTCTTTAATTCTTCTGACTGAACAAACGCAAGGCTGTCTCCATTTGAGTCCTTACTGAATGCAGTGACTAAACATTTTAACTGTTCAATATGTTGTTTTATATTAGACTTGGTTTTATCAAGCACTGAACTTAACGGCACACATCTGTGGTTACTGTGATGCAACAAAACACAATCCCTACAAACTGACAGGGAACACTGCTGGCAATAGAACTTCACCTCCTCTCCCACATGTTTTTGGCAATTTATAGTATGTTTCTCCCTTAACAAAGCTTTGTTCTGCTCCATTCCACCTTCTTCATTAGATATGACATTGTGTTTAGCTGTAAGGCGGGAGAATGTGTGTTTCTCACAGCATTCTGCACACAGGCTGTCTCCACATTCAATACAACTCCCAGAGCTTGGCTTCTCCTCATCATGCAGTTTGCATACGACACAAAACAATGTTGACTCACTTTTTTCTTGTAGCTCTGCCAAACTGCCCAAAACTGAGCTATTTTCAAGCCATTGGAGACCTTTCTTTGGAACTGGAACTCTATACTTGCAAAATGGGCATAAAAAAAAAACCCGTCTCGTTTTGAATTTCTGCTCTAAACAGCTTAAACAAAATGTGTGACAACAAGGCAGAAGCTTTGGGTCTTTGAAAAGGTTTCCACATAGTGCACAGTGAAGTCTTGATTTTGTAGAGATGAGAACATCATCAGCGGTACTTGCATCCCCAATAGTAGCAGTTTCATCTGTATTACTACTCTCATCATCAGATGCTCTTTTAACATTCACTGGAACCGCCTCATGATCATCAAGAATGGCCAATTCATTCTGGTTTACATTAATACTAAGCTCCAATTCAACCTCACTGCATTCATTTTCCACTTCCGCCTGACTTCTGTCATTTTCAACACTTTCTTCATCATCTTCATTTGTTTGTTTCATTGATTCATCAAATGATTCAGGGTAATTCAGTTCAGTTTGGTTTCTTCTTGAATTCATTAAAGCTGATAAACAAGACTGCTCTGAAGCAATTAGAGACATGCATTTTTGGATGTTTCCTTCTAAATCTGCACAAAGAACAGCAGATGCTTTACTATCTTCATGTGAGACAGGCACGCCATTTTCTGATACTTTAACAAAATCACAAAAGCTGTCAACATGATCAGACTTAGTTAAAGCATCCTTTTTGTCATTTAAAGCACTTTTAATGTTGCTATTTTCAATATCCATAGATGCTTCCTGTGATTTGATATCTTCTATTTCAGGACTGTCCATACTTTTATACAATCTAACATCAACTGAAAAGAGAAAAAAAAAATTCATTATTAATTCATAGCTTAATATACCTCTAAATTTCATGCTATGGTGGTAGGTCTTCTTCCCTTACAAATTAAAATAAATGTAATTTTTATGATTCTTTCTTAACATATCCTAGCTAATTGTGGTTATTTTCATTTTTTTTTTTTGTTAACAAACGCATGAAGAAATAAGTCAGGAGTGTGAATGTATCAGGACACAGTAGGTTATGAACAGTTTCAATCTCTCTTTGTCAGTGAGAAAATTTATCAAAACTTGGCTTTCTCAGGGACATTTAGTAAAATGGAACAATAATTTGTTATTATGGTGTACTGTGGTCTAGTGATAGCCTATGGATATAAATGGTTGCACTTTTCATGAGTCAAAATAAAAAAAAAATATTTGGAAATCATCTGAACTGGACATGTGACAAAAAAAATTGCATAGTTTCTCAGGGGTAATCAACTTTTCAAATGCTATTCATGCAGTGTGATTTTGTTGAAATATATACAACTAAGTACATGACACTAACTCCCGAAAATTACAAGTAATACTATTACCAGGTCCCAAATATGAATGCCTCATACATGTATAATCATAGGGACCTAATCTTAAGTCCTTAGTGTTTGACACTTTAGTTTTATTTCTTAATTTTACAAAACCAGGAAATACCCAGAGACCCGTAGGATTTTACACCTGTATCTTTTTCCATCGTTGAATACCCACAGCTGATCAATAGGTCATCTATAGGCTGTGGGATATTATGGCTGAATTTGGTCATTTTAGGGTATGTCAAAATAGAACTGCCATTGTCATGTGCAAAAACCCCCCACATGCTGCTATGTCACAGGGATTTTAAAATGACGCGAATGAGGGTAATAGTTCTTGGGCTCTGCACTTCCCTTTTATGAGATCTATCCACATATGAAGTTTTATCTTGATACCTTTTCTACATTTTGAGGTATGGCCCAGACAAAAATTAAGTATGAAAATTTACAAAGAGCAATTACTCAAAAATTATGCAACAGAGAGCTATAGCTCTTTGTCACTGCACTCGTTCTCAATGAGATCCATCAACATAATTATGAAGTTTCGTCTTGATACCTTTTATACTTTTTAAGTTATGGCCCAAACAAACAAGAGCTGTCCGAAAGACAGCATGCTCAACTATTTGATAGTGACGCAATACCATTGTATTAAAATAATTTATGTGACTCAATTTAGCAGCATGTTCTCTTTAATTCTCAGTAAAACTCAGGTCATAATTCAAAAAAAAAATCAAGGAAAAGTTCATCTTTCAGACAGCTCTTGTTAAATTAAATATTATTTAAATTAATATATTATAGTTATTGTATTAAATAAAAAAAGTTAATGCAATTTTTTAATTTTCTATAAGTATTTAATAATTATTATTAATTTAATTAATTAAATTTAATTAATTAAATTTATTAAAATTTTAGTTCTGCAGGTTTGGTTCATGTCTGGGATGACTTGTGTGAAGTTAAAATCCAATACACAAAGTGCTTACTGAGTAATGACATTAATTTAGTTGCAAAAAACTTTAACCAAAAATGTTAACGCAAATTTCTAGGTCGAAAAAGGCCCATGATTTGAGAAATTCTAGCATGAGTTGTTCATCTTGGTTCTGCAGGTCCATTTCATGTTTAGGAAGACTTGTGTGAAGTTTAAATCCAATACACCAAGTGCTTACTGAGTAATAATATTAACTTAGTTGCAGAAAAACTTAAACCAAAAATGTTAACGCAAATTTCTAAGTCGAAAAAGGCCCATAATTTGAGTAAAATTCTAGCAAGAGTTGTTCATCTTGGTTCTGCAGGTCCATTTCATGTTTAGGAAGACTTGTGTGAAGTTTAAATCCAATACACAAAGTGCTTACTGAGTAATAATATTAACTTAGTTGCAGAAAAACTTTAACCAAAATGTTAACGCAAATTTCTAAGTCGAAAAAGGCCCATAATTTGAGTAAAATTCTAGCAAGAGTTGTTCATCTTGGTTCTGCAGGTCCATTTCATGTTTAGGAAGACTTGTTTGAAGTTTAAATCCAATACACAAAGTGCTTACTGAGTAATAATATTAACTTAGTTGCAGAAAAACTTTAACCAAAAATGTTAACGCAAATTTCTAAGTCGAAAAAGGCCCATAATTTGAGTAAAATTCTAGCAAGAGTTGTTCATCTTGGTTCTGCAGGTCCATTTCATGCCTAGGAAGACTTGTGTGAAGTTTAAATCCAATACACCAAGGGGTTAATGAGTAATGACATTAATTTAGTTGCAAAAAACTTTAACCAAAAATGTTAACGCAAATTTCTAAGTCGAAAAAGGCCCATAATTTAAGTAAAAATCTAGCAAGAGTTGTCCATCTTGGTTCTGCTGGTTGGTTTCATGCTTAGGAAGACTTGTGTAAAGTTTAAATTCAATACAACAAGTGGTTACAGAGTTATGATATTAACTTAGTTGCAGAAAAACTTTAACCAAAAATGTAAACGCAAATTTCTAAGTTGAAAAAGGCCCATAATTTGAGTAAAATTCAATCAAGAGTTGTCCCTCTTGGTTCTCTAGGTTTGTTTTGTGCCTAAGAAGACGTGTGTGAAGATTGATTGCAATACACCTACTGGTTTCTTAGATATGACTGCCAACGCCGACACCGACGCTGACGCTGGGGCGAGTAGAATAGCTCTCATATTCTCCGAATAGTCGAGCTAAAAATGAGTATGAAAAAATACAAAAGGCAATAACTCCAAAATAATGTAACAGAAAGCAGAAAGTCATGGTTATTGGTCACTGCACTCCCCCTCAATGAGATCTATCCACAAATGAAATTTCATCTTGATACCTTTTATACTTTTTTAGTTATGGTCCAGATAAAAGAAACCGACGGACAGCTGGATGGCCGGACAGACAAGCTGAATCCAGTATACCCCCTTACAACTTTGTTGTGCAGGGGGTGGGGGGGGGGGGTTATAATTATGCCACTTCATTGGTTACATAATAATTATGCCACTTCATTGGTTGCATCATGTTTTTAAAACCAGTCATAAAGGCCATTTTGTACTTGAGCTGGACTTGTGTTTTTTTTATTGTTTTCATGACTTTCAAGCCTCTAAGCCAGAGAGTGTTGCATTTACAAGTCCCATTTTCATTGGTTGATAATTTAATCAATAACTTCTGTATTACAACAGTTTGCTTGACTATTTCCCTAAAGCATGATGTAATGTAGTGAAACGGAATAAGTCAGCCAGGGGTATTCAGCATGAGTGAGCTCCAGATTGGGACTGGTTTTATAAATTGTTTAAATTCTGGATAAATATAATTGTTAACAATGAATTAACTTATTGCACCAACAATGAAATAATAGAATATTTCAGGTTAAAATTTAACTCTTTTTTTTTTCAACTTCTTATAAATTCAGCAGTCAGACCCGGATTCACCGGGGGGGCCGAGGGGGCCTTGGCCCCCCCAGCTGCCCTGGTTATACATTTTTTTCTAGGCTATAAAATCCATTGATTACATAATGTCTGAGCTGTCTAGAGGAAATCCCCATCGTTGGCCCCCATACTGAACCAACCGCATAACCACCTGACCAGCCAGACTCCTATTGTCTTATGCCCCCCTGCTGTTAATGTGTAGGTAATCCGAATCGGCAGTCATCCATGACTTAGTGATAAGCATGTGTTTAAGGTACTGTGTATGCAAATTGATTGACACCTTCACTGATTCACAGGCTATTGTCGAGTGATACATAAGGACATCTCGTCTGCCGAGCGATCTAATGATTGAAGAAAAATAGGCAATTACAAAAACTTTATATCAGTAAAACTATTCTAGACAGGTGATGTTTAGGAAATAACATAAAAATCGATTAGTATAAAATTAGCCACTAAAAACAACAACAAAGTTGGACATTAAAATGTAATTGCTATCGAAATATTTTCACTAGAGCCCAAAGAAATTATTGATTTAACAAATAAATTTGACTAAATCTAATCAACGAAATTTTAAATTCACTTTTCTCTACATCTATAAAATTTAAATCTTGAATTAAAAGCGGGCAATTTAACTGCCAGGTTGATGAACTTTCAGGTATGAAAAATTGCTGATTTTATTTTGGAAAAAAAAATTAAAAAGCTATTCTGCGGGGAAGATGCATACCTATCGCTAGCCATGTAAATTAAACTTTATCAGAAATGGGTTGTGTTTCTAAATGTCATCAGCTATACTATTTTTACATAAATTGTAAGTATTATTTTAAAGAAGCAGTTAAATTCTTCTTAACTCTCTCAATATAATTAAGAAATGAAAGAATTTGAAAATTGTTAACTGCCATATTTTGGGACAATGCATGTGTAGATTATGATAACTAATTCAAATCAAATCCAGGTAATCAGTTATTGTTCAATGTTACTGATAAGTCAATGAATACTAATGCACAGAATACACAATTTATGTGCAAAATAAAACAGATATTAAAGATTTTATATTAAATATCAACATCTATTGTTTGTTTTGTCACTGATTAAACATTTAGACAAGAGGGCCAAGATGGCCCTTGGTCGCTCACCTGAGAAAGATGATTGCTTAAGAAATAAAGATGCTTGAGTGTAAAAGTGAAATCTGGCTTTTTTTATGGTGAAATGGGCATAACTCCTAAATTTACAAGTCAATATCAGTTATAATTGAACCCGATAGTGAAATTATGGGCATAAACATTGTCTTAAAGTTTAAAAAAGATTGTAAAACAAGGAAGATGCTAGAGTGTAAACAACGTGAAATATGGCATTTTTTTTATATTAAAAGGGGCATAACTCCTGACCTAATTGACCGATCTTAGCATTAATCAAACTCAATCGAGACCTTATGGTCATAAACATTGTAATAAAGTTTGAAGATGATTGCTCAAAAGATGAAGATGCTAGAGTGTAAACAACATGAAATCTGGCATTTTTTTAATATTAAAAGGGGCATAACTCTACCTATTGACGATCTCAGCCATAATCAAACCTTATGGTCATAAGCATTGCCATAAAGTTTGAAGATGATTGCTCAAAAGATGAAGATGCTAGAGTGTAAACAACGTGAAATATGGCATTTTTTAAATATTAAAAGGGGCATAACTCCTGACCTAATTGACGGATCTCAGCCATAATCAAACTCAATTGAGACATTATGGTCATAAACATTGTCTTAAAGTTTGAAGATGATTGCTTAAGAAATAAAGGTGATAGAGTGTAAACACTAAAAATTGTTGACGCCGCACGACGGACGCTCACGGGATCACAATAGCTCACCCTGATTTTTTTACTTCACTGGGGATTTCAGCAATGGTGTTAAGTAGTGACAATACAATATTCAAAATGAAAAGCCATCTTAAATGGTGATACTTATGAAATAAAAATAAAATACTACAAACGGGGTCGTGATTTGAACATTGGTTACGAAACAATGACGTGCGAAACAAGAAAACAGTTTTAATATAGTATATATGGAAAACATACATCCAAGGCAATGACAGCACCAGTGACTTCATGGAAATACATTTAAGCATTAGACATTCATTTAACAAGCTCAACAAATCACAAATGATGGTAAAAAACAGATAGATTCCATGTGTTTTTTCTGTGACTCGAATTTACGATAGACACCGAGTCTTTCCAAACACTATATCCGGTCGAATAATTTTGGTCAGAAACGCGGGAAAATCTAATTGCCCTGGCCCGGATCCAGAATTTTTCCGCTGGGGGGCAAAATCTGAATGTGATGTGAGTGCTAGGGGTATGCTCCCCCGGAAAAAAATGTTTTTAGTGTGACGGAAATGTGTTCTGAAGGGTATCTGGGAATTAAAATGAATGTTGTCTTTTTTGTTTTGTTTTTTTAAACTTGAAAACTTTGATCTAATGCATAGGTCCCATTGGAAAGTTGTGGATTTTTTCCCGATGGCATCAGATGTTTGAGCCAAAAAGACGGAGCAGTCCCATGAGAAGCTTCGGGACTGGTCCGTTGAAACGTTCACTGATGTTTCGGCTATGGTACAATGGCCTTATATTAGCGGGGATGGCTCCCGATGCCCTGCAATTTCTCCGATGATTGGGGAAGGTGCCCCACCGAATTCGGGGCTTCACCGAATTTGAAACATCATCGGGGGAATGTCTCCGTAGATTAGGGGATGTATCGTTGTATCGAACCACCCTAGGTGGCTCGGGGAAGATTGTGAAGACTGAGAATTTGTTGATGAAATTAAGAGACAAAATCAAGGGTGGACCTTTGGGGGTTTATGAGGATGCCCCCACCAATGTCCCATGGCTTTTTTGACCGTCTCAGTCTAAGGGTGACCAAAAAGGCAGCACATTTTAGAATGCGCTTGTCGAATTTTTGCGAATATTCTGAGATTCTATCACAAGATCTGGAATGTGTCACAGAAAGGTCGCCGAACCTTCGAGACAACACCGAAACCTAGGGGATTCCTCGGTGGAAAAAAATATTTCGCGGAAGCTCCGTAAATTTTTCCCAGGAGCTTCCGGGAATCTATGCGTATATTTCCCCGGCCTGTTTTCCCCGATAAATCTTCGAGAACATATAAGGAAAGTTTTCAATGTAAGCAATGAAGTTCTCCCGAGGCCTCCCAATGACTCCACGTGGCTCGCGACGCTTTCAAAGCTTCCGCGGGACACAGGGGAACCTGTTCCCGACGCCTCCCGAAGCTCATCTATTTCCATCGGGAGTACATCCTCGAGGCAAAAAAAAATGTCAAGTGGGACTGAGTCTTGAGCGATATAATTTTATATTTTACTTCCGCAAAGCCATGTTATTGAATAACCACTTTGCAATAGTTTATTACTACAGTTGTATTTAAAAAAAATATCATATTTTGTCAAATATGTGGAAGGGAATACCGGATATATGTTGTATTAGGTTCGAACTTGGTAATCTTGACTGACTACTTAAATTGTCGATCTGGAAGCAGCCTTTACATACAGACTTCCCAGATAAAAAAAAAAAAAATCAGGCGCACGTTTTAGGGTCGGGCGGTTGCAGAAGGTTTGGACCCTTTCTGCGTGTCGACTTTTTGTACAGTTTCTTTTCTAAATGTTAAATCATTGAAAAAATTAAAAATATTCAGTAATAAAAGCTGTTGATATTTAAAATAAAATTTTAATATCCGTTTTATTTCGCGCATAAATTGTGTTTTCTGTGCATTAGTATTTCGTATGGCAGATTGAAATTGTCAAATTCTCTCATTACTTATTCATATTTTTATAAATTTAAAATACACCAGGGTGTCTGTATTAAGAGACCATGAATACACATACATGTAGATTATTATATTCGTATATATTAAAAAAGTGAACATGACGATGTATCGCCGACTGTTTGGATTTATTTCTTGCAGGAAAAAAAATTAGAGGAGTTAGTTTCATAAAAAATAATACAAAATAAAAAGTTATGTAAGAATAATAAAGCTGATGACATTTAGAAACACAACCTTTCTGATTAAGTTTAATTTGCATGGCTAGCGATAGGTAAGCATCTACTCTGCAGAATACTAAGATTTTTTTGATTTTTTTTTTGCTACAGCAATTTAGTAATCGCCGATTTTTCCCAATTGTAAGATCGCTCGGCAGACATGAAAATGTCTCTCAATCAGTGAACGTGAATTTGCTTACGCAGAACCCTAAACACATGCTTATCACACAGTCATGGACGACTGCCGATTCGGATTACCTACACAGCAGGGGGCCATAAGACAATAGGAATCTGGCTGGTCAGGTGGTTACGCGGGTGGTTCAGTATGGGGGCCCACGATGGGGATTTCCTCTAGACAACACTACTATGATGTAATCAAAGGATTTTATAGCCTAGAAAAATGTATGAGCAGGACAGGTGGGGGCAAAGGCCCCCTCTGCCCCCCCCCCCCCGGTGGATCCGGGCCTGAAAGCTGTGTTTCAAATTAGCGCTTGTCTCAGTGTGACGGCTTACGCACTCTAATTATCTATCTTTGCACTGTCATATTCACAGAGTCTTGTCAACACACATGTTATAGTTAAATAGTTATACAGCTGCACAATGTTATATGATCTCTTTTACTCATAATTATATACATCTATACCAGAGTAATTACATATATCAAAACGTCGGTGTTATCGCATTACTAGTGTTGTGTTACATAACTGTCTCTAATTTTTAGTCATGATGTTTGTAGAGTTTATATAATACCAAATTGTACATCTCTTACGTATGGTTAAAATCGTATTCAAATAAGTTAATTTGCATTTGTTGTCTTGAAATGTCATATACAGAAAACTATTTATTCATCTTGCATCATAAATATTATTTATTGTACATGTATAAGGTGACTTATAGGCCCGTTGGGCCGGGTGTTCAATGATTTTGTAAATTATTTAACTTTATGTAATTTTGTATACACAAGTCACTATAATAAAAGATTATCTTATGTAACGGGCAGTACGCCTGGAAGGACGCAGCTCACTCTCGGAAGATAAATTGGGGCCTCTGCTATAAATCACACCACGTACGGTTTTGTCATTTACAGAAAAAAATGTCTGAGATTATTAAATGGAAGATCTAGATCTAGGCCACGAAGCTACATTCTGGTACATCTAGGTAATCCCTGACATAGACTGTCCAGACTGCATTTTAAGAGTCCCCCCCCCCCCCCTGAGATTTTAAGAGTTCGCGAATTTCAGTTGCAAGTATGGAAAGTTTCCCTGTCGGACCCCCGCCCTTGAGAAAAAAAAACCCACTTGGATCCGCGCATGAGACTGTATATTATAGCGCTGAACTTGGTCTAGGCCTACTCAAATCAGAGATGTGAATACCTAGATGTAGCTTCGTGCTCAAATTAATGAATCTAAGCGAATTTCATCATTCATGTTGCTCTGGTAAGACGTACAACACATAGATCTAGATCTAAAGATTTGTTTATTTTTTGTTTAGTTCTAATTTCTTTACACAAATTGTTAACTGGAGATTATTGTGGTGACATTTTGTGGTCGTGACCAACGTAGATCTAGTCCTGTACATCGAAGATTGGGGGGGGGGGGGGGGCCCCGGCGCGCGCCCCCTCTAAAATCTCGGACCATACATAAATGCAGACACATAACGCCCAGAAAGCACTATTTAACTGCTTTAGATTCGCAGGAGAGTTCGCCTGGACTTAAATCCAACCGGACTATACACCCTTCTCACGCTTCGGGCAAAGCAAGCGACAAGCCACTTCATTATCATCACTGCCTACATTTTTTACATTTATTGTGATCGCCTGTTGTCCGGCGTCCGTCGTCCGTCCGTGCGTGCGTGCGTCCGGCATCAACAATTTCCTTTCAACATCTCCTCCTAAACCGCTGAGTGGATTTTCAGCAAACTTCACAGGAATCATCCTTATAATGCCCTCTATCAAAGCTGTTCAAATTATTTTGATTGGCTGAAAAAGCAGGTCACATGAGCTAAAATTAGATTTTAAAAATGCAAAATTTGAAAATCTTCTTCTGCAAAACTGCAAGGCCCACAGCTCAGATATTTGAAGTGTAGCATTGTCTTATGAACCTCTACCAAGATTGTTCAAATCATGACCCTGGGGTCAAAATTGGGTCCGCCCCAGGGGTCACTTGGTTTTACATAGGCTTATATAGGAAAAAATAGAAAAATCTTCTTCTCAGAAACCACAAGACCTGGAGCTTAGATATTTGGTGTGTAGCATTGTCTAGTGGATCTCTACCAAGTTTGTTCAAATCATGACCCTAGGGTTAAAATTGGCCCCGCCCCCAGGGGTCACTTAATTAAATTTAGACGTATAGAAAAAAAAAACTAGAAAAAATCTTCTTCTCAGAAACCACAAGGCCTGCAGTTACGATATTTAGTGCGTGACATGGCCTTATGAACACCTACCAGGTTTGTCAAATCATGGCCCTAGGGTCAAAACTGGCCCTGCCCCAGGAGTCACTTGATCTTATATAGGCTTAAATAGGTAAATCTAGAAAAAATCTTCTCAGAAACCACAAGGCCTGGAGTTTAGACATTGCGCCTGATAGACATCTATCAAGTACGTGCAAATCATGGCCCTGGAGTCAAAATTGGCCCCGCCCCACGGGTCACTTGTTTTTACATAGACTTACATAGGAAAGAATTTTAACTTACATAGGAAAGAATTTTAAAAGATATCCTTGTTAGAAACCACAACATCATGGATTTAGACATTTGGTATGTAACATGCCCTTGTGGACCTGAAACAAGTTTTCAAATCATGGCTCTGGGGTCAAAAATGATTCCACGCTAGGTTTAACTTGGTTTCTTTGACAACATGTAAACTTTTTATGTGGAATTGAGATTATTTGCTGTTTTTTCTGCAAGGATTTTGTATTTAGTATGACTATGTTGTAAAAGGCAATGAAAGCAATATTTCTCAGGTGAGCGATTCAGGGCCATCTTGGTCCTCGTTTAGTATTGCGCCACTTACCTGACTCCTGGATCCGGCTCTGCTGTAGATCTAGATCTAGATGAATATCTAGTAAAATATCTTTGAATGATGGAATGCGCTTCTATACTTTAATTAAGAATTCAAGTATTCGATCTACTTACCGATTACTTGCCATATTAATAGCCAGTAAGCACATGACATTAAGCACTAACGTTACACACTTGTCATTTTAAAACCGTCTAACAGTTTTAATGCAATAATTAAGGCAACGTGGAACATGTATATATACATGCATGCACAGTGACATGTCATTTTTTATTAAAGCATTTGGAAGTAAGCGAGTTGTAAATTTTACATAAATAATCTTCCATAGTTCGATTAAAGTTAGGGGAGACCGCGCTAGTTGTTACATAGGGCAAGTTGTTACACTCAGCCTAACGTTTTTAATGCGTAAAAATAATTGAATATTCACGCGCTTTTTTTAACCACGTTGTATGCTTCAAGGTATTAGACGAAGTTAAAACTTCAAAATTCCGATCGTGAAAGTAAATTACAGGTGTTGTTAGAAGATTTCATCTATACTGACACGCAAAAGAAAGTGTGCACTTAGTTACAGAGAAATTTTGTATGCTTATTTTAGCAAAATATTGGCATATTTTGTATCAAAATTTGCAAAATTGTATAAACTACACGATGAATTTTGTTTTACGTGTAAATAACGGAAGGGTGAAAAGTAAAGTGATTTTTATAACTGCGTTTTGTCTTTGGAAACTTGTCTAGTTACGTGACAGTTAATCAGTATATGTTGTACCCACCTCGTCTACGGATCAACGCAAGTATTCTAGACCGCATGGACCTGACGTAACGTCGTATGACGTCGACGGGAATGGCGTTCCATTCATGTACTAAGGCTGCATACAAGTTATTGATATTGTTGATTACATGGTTTTTCCTTGCTCTTCGACCAATCAAATCCCATAAATGTTCAACGGAGATCAAGCCGACCAAGGTAAGACGTTAACGTTATGTCTATCGAGATAATTCCTTGTAAGTACAGAGATGTGTGGTCTTGCAGATGTATGCTTTTTTTTTCTTAATAATGTAAATTTATCGGGTCTGAGACATTTCATCTCAGTAGAAAATATCGATTAAAATGTCAGACCAGGCTTTGATTGAAATACTTAATATGATAATATCCTACATACAATGTTTAATCTGATCGAGTCTTGAATAACTAGGACAGCTATGTTTTGCTTCATTCTGAATAGCAAGGACTGTAATAGAAAAGATTTTTATCATTTTAAACTAGTTTAATTTAAATATAATTAATCAGTTTAATTGCTCACTTCTCGATCTCGTCTATTTAATTGTCATATTTCTTTTTTAATTTATTGAATAATTATTCATTCAGGTGCAGTAGGGATTGCATTTTATGTATGTTAATTGAGTTTAACGTCCCGCTGACAGTATTTCATTTAGAGAATATGTCTACTTTCCAGAGACAGATATATTGCCGCCTCTGTGCAGTATCGCACCGTAGACTTGTGATATGATACCACGCCTATTCACATTTATTCTGAAACCAAGTCAACCGGTCGCGAACAACTCTTATATGCTAAGCGCCAAGCAACGGATATATATCGGCACCATTTATTACGAATACCGTTTTGTACTTAACTCAAACTCAGCCCACATCAGGCCCCGAGGTTATAAAACTTTTTTCCAGCTCAACTCAGTTTGAGACTGAAACCTGGTTTGTTTATTTTATGTATATCAAAACAAATTGAGTAACTTTGATTGTGAATTTATGTAAATTGTAGTAGGGACTAACTGTGGAACAGAGAAAGTATAGCAAAATTTGAAAAACTTAACTAGAGCAATTTAAATTTGAGCACAAACCCGAGTTGAGCACGAAAAATGTTTATAACCTCGGGGCCTGATTCCTCACGGCCTTTATCACAAGTTTAATTAGGATCTTGGGCGAAATTTTTCTTTTTCTTGAATATTAATGCAAATAATAAGGGAAAGATCTTTTAATATAACAATACCACGTGCTTCATTATTAACATTAAATTCACTGAAACTTCTTTCACTTTGCAAAAGGCGTGTTTTTCTCTTTACAATACACCAAAAAGAATCTATAAATAAGGCCTGTGAATGCCCAGTTTTTTTCACTCGAGGACAAAGATGTTTTAGGAGATTTAACAGATATGAACAAACACAGAAGAGGTTCAAGCGAATATCCCTACAACAATGATTGAACCTTAACAAATAGAAAGCATGAATAGCTCAATTCTGAATCAAATTTGATCCAGATACCATGCTGTACACAAACTTGACTGTCTATTTCAGGGGGGTGTACACAAACTTGACAAACTGTGTCAAATACTGTATACAAACTTGACGGTCTGTGTCAGGAGCTGTACACAAACTTGACAGTCTTTATCATGGACTGCACAAATATTTGACATTTTGAGTCATGGACTGTACGCAAACTTTTCAGGCAGTAATATAGGTTTTGTAAAATCACTGACTTGATTGCACATATGAATAGATAAGGTCGGTAATGACTTAATACGACGTATCAACCTCTCTGCCTTTATAACTTAAGGTAATCAATCATTAAATTATAATCATGGTCCTTCAAATTCTCTAAAAGACTTCATGTAATGACATGGAGTTATATTCTTTATGCTCAGAGTCTTTATTATAAAATTTTAAAGCCGGATTACCTAAGATATGTGTACATTTTGCTAGTAACATCTACTATCAGGTCCGGATTCACCGGGGCCTCCCCCATCTGTCCTGGTCATACATTTTTTCTAGGCTATAAAATCCTTTGGTTACATAATGCTTGTGCTGCCGAGAGGAAATCCCCATCGTGGGCCCCCATGTTGAACCACCCGCATAACCAACCAGGCTCTTATTGTCTTATGGCCCCCTGCTGTTAATGTGTAGGTTATCCGAATCGGCAGTCGTCCATGACGCATACGTTTTGGGTACTGCGTAAGCAAATTCAATGACACGTTCATTGTTATGTCGTTTGCCTAGCG
>CM037792.1:1576125-1589530 GCA_021229015.1 Solen grandis | reverse complement strand
TTATATTAATATTGTGTCGATATCATGAAGAAGATGACACATTTTTGTAGAATATATAATTAATAATCAATAAGTAGAATATTTGTCTTTATTTATTCAACCGCTTCTTTCTATAAATACAGAAAGGTAAACGAAATAAACAAATAGGGTTACAACAATGATATAGATCGAAAACATACGAACTGCATCCTATTAATAAAGAGCACTTATATACATGCACAATATTCAAAGCACTTTGCACAACGCCAGATTACTCAGCGCTCATAGATGGACAAGTAGGTTCTAGAGACATTGTGAATTATGACCTGAGTTTATTCTTCGATAGTATTTAAAAAAATCTGGCACATTTTGAGCAAAGATTGTCAAGCACAACGCCTTGTGTTTTGCCATATAATTACCATGCAAATATTTCGTCAAAACATAATCTGGTAATTATTGAAAGCCTTAAATCACGATTCGTCGTACAGATAGCCCCGTGCAAAGCTAGTGTCACCAGTTTACTGATAGGTGTGAAAAATATCGGCGGGCTAATTAGCGTCTCTGGAATTTGAGATAAACAAACAAATATGCATTGTTCTATAGGGCGAGGGTCCAAATTTCAACTTTGAGATAGCAGTAATTTGAAATAAATATTTTTTGAGACACACGAAGTTAATGTATATAGCCAAAGAAGTGAAAAATCTGGACCAAGTAAATTAATTTGACATAGCCAAAATTTCGATATACGCCAATTGGAGATAACGAGTACCAACTGTACTTTAATTAGAACCATGATATAAATTCATAATAGAATGTACTGTATGAAAAAATTAAGGGAAGACTGCGGACAGTCAGTATATATACTTGACGAAATGTTTATAAGGCTTCAGTACGGAGTAACTGAAGAAAATTTCATCTTCTATGTTATCGTAACTCATTTATTTATTGTCTCACTTTCTAAATGAACTATTGATCTTAAATTTTTGGCTTACATTGAACTGACTGTATGACAATCACCTATATGAATATTTAAGATTAGGCAAAGGGAATAGACTGGTTGATATTTTGCGTGGAAATATTATTATTCTCTTTTTCAATGTTCAATATCTTGTTCATGAATGTCATTTAATTTCTTTTAAAATATTCTTCCATCATATTTTATTTAGAATAAAATGATAATGATGTTAAAATAATTATTTACATATTTATATGCAATAAATATAGTAGTATTAGAGTATAATGTTTTGCTGTGTGTTTATAATGAATTGTTAAAAAAAAGAGTACGGAGTAACTGAAGAAAATTTCGTCTTCTAGTTTTTAGATTACTCCCTGAAACCCGATAGTTGTTCGGGGGTGGGGGCGGGGGAGTTCCATAAATTCCCCGGGACTACCTCGCGACATTTATTTGAAAATGATCATGGACTTTTTCATTCTATTTCATTTTTGTATTCTGTTATGTATTGTAAATGAATTGATTATAAACTTGAAACTTCAAAGGAAAGTAATTGTTCAATATTTTCAGTTTCAACAGAAACCTTCATTCTATTTCATTTTTGTATTCTGTTATGTATTGTAAATGCATTGATTATAAACTTGAAACGTTAAAGAAAAGTGATTGTTCAATATTTTCAGTTTCAACAGAAACCTTCGAAAGAGGCTGATTTCCAAAATAGCTTTAAGAGGACGCCGGCGATTGTCAAAAACTCTAAAAACGCTATCGTGATACCGGTATCTCATAGCCTGAGGCGCCATAGAGGAAGCTTGATCGAGGCGTTAGGCGGAAAATGATTTGAACAATAGTTTCCTCTATGATATAAGGTGATAACATGCGTGTATCCCATATTATAACTGATTTATCGCATTTGGTATATCAAAGTTAAAATTGCATTTATACCTCCCTGCTTGGTGCTCAGCATAAGCATAGGGTAGTTCAAGGATTGGTTGGTCACTTGTTAGGCTATATTGACTGGATGTGTTATCATTTCCACTGTCTATGACGTGATATTGCAGTGTGGCAACACTATATCTGTTTCAGGTAGACATAGTCTCCACATGACTGAAAAACTGTCGATGGGACGTTAAATCCAACAATCACTCAAACGCATTATCCTACTACCGTAATGCAAAGCAGTCCTGAAACTTCCTTTATATACAAAGTTTCAAACAAGGCTGTTGTACCAACTTAGGTATATCACTCACTGCTGCTGATCGAACATTTAGCCTTCCGTTCCCGAGGCTAACGCACTTATCATTAATAAGTCACAAAAAACAAGAGGGCCATAGTTGCCCTTAATCGCAAACCTGATATCAATTGCTATAGAAAAAATGATTAATCATGTTCTGTTCAGTTTCATCTTTTGAGGAAATGTCATTCAAATATATTTCTATGCTTAGACGGTTTTAAATGTAAAGTATGTAATGTTAATTTAATTTTCATATTCAACAACAAAGCGCAAAAGCTCAGTGGAAGTGTCCGCTTTCATATTCACCAAAGGCTATATGTTATTGCGTGAAATATTAATAATGACATCAACTATAGGAGAGAAAGCTTTGTTTAGATTGTTTCGTTTGGTTAAACATCCCAATGATGGTATTTTAGTCATTTGGAGACTATGTCTTATAGTGCTGCAAAACTGCAGTATCACGTAGAAGATACGATATCATGACACAGGGCCAACCAGTTCTTAAACTACCTTGTATATATGTTGAACTCCAAACAGGGAGGTACACGTACTATGTTTAACCATTTTTGTATGTCGCGGTCGGTGATTGAATCTACGTCCGAAAGCAATGTAATTGGGGGAGATAAACAATAAGAATAATCTTAATGCTTAGATTTTTTATTTTTGAAAATCTTAATAAATAAAGAGTAAAATTTATTTATTTAGATAAAATTAAGGATATAATGAGAACATAAAGATATTCTCATATTATTTCTTATTGAAATTAATTATTTATTTATGATAGTCTTTTACAGCTTATGGAACTATGGACCCAACTCTTGTATGCAACACTTCGTCTCATTTAATCAAACCATTACTGTCAGTTATTTAAAAATCCATGGGTGGGGCCAAAATTAACACCAGGGTCATGATTTAACAAACTTGGGAAAGGTCCACTAGACAATGCTACAAAATCAATTGTAACACGACCTAGGTAGTTTTCTGTAGAAAAGTACCCATGTTTAAACTGGATACCGTACACATTTTAGTGGGCGGAGTTTCCACGCCCATGCATTAACTGATGAAAACCATGCAGATAACCGCACTGTGATGGCGGACAATGCAGGTATCCAGATAACCGCACAGTAATGGCGGACACTCGGTTTATCAAATATCTAGATGTGAATACCTAGCCCATTACATATTTTCTATATTCAACCATAAAATATTAAAATGAAGTAACATTAGCAGTGTGGCCATACTAAATGGTATGTTACGTCATTTTAAACTGCCACAAGCAGAAATTTTGCCTCTACTCGGAGATGAAAAATGCTGAACTTATGCTCATTTTTTTCTTCACCCTTTTTAATGGGATATAGCGCATTCGAAGCACAAAATTGCGCCTTGCTCATAGGTCCTAATGATTTTTTTGTTTGATGTAAAGGATTTCCAAACATTCGGGAAACTCTTCAAAGCACACCACTAATAATGTTCTCCAAATATTAGAAACTGACCGGTTTGGTTTCACTGAATTAAGACTTTTTGAAAAAGAAAAGTTCAGTCGTTCAGATCCAAGGTCAAACGCGAAACTATTTCAGTACATCAGTACAAATGAGAAGGTTTGTTAGGAAAGAGTTATTTGATTGGTAAAGAGAATTTTTCCTTTCATTGATTGGTCATTTTTACGGGGTTTCTCTTTGATAGCTACGACGCTCTATATTTGAGATCATCTGCATAAAAAAGTCACGAGATCGTAATACCGCCTTCTTCCTATATTTGGCCATAATACAAGACATATATTGCACATATATTTCATATCTAAGCTCTAGCAAAAGAAGAAGTCTATTTTTAGCTCCAGTATCCTATTTTTTCAATCAATCAAAATAATTTGTACGATTTTGAAAGTGGGTCTCATAAGGATAAATGCTGTGAAGTGTGGTCAAAATCCACTCTGCAGCTCAGATGGAGATGTTGTTTAAAGGAAATTGTTGACGACGAGCAGTCGGACGCACAGTTGCAAGAACGACGAACACAGGGTCTTCCTAATTGCTCACAAAGGTGAGCTAAAATTTACGATGAAAATATGAAATTGAACATTATACCATGATCAGTTTCTTACTTCATCACCATCATAGAATCATAACTCTTTTGCGAAATCATAAAATTATTAAAGCTTTTGTGTAAGCATATTCTGTAAAGCTTTGAGAGAGAGAGAGAGAGAGAGAGAGAGAGAGAGAGGATAAACTATATAGTTATTACTATTAGCGTAGATATATTATGGAACAGATCAGAACATGTACGTATAACATGTTTCAGCATGGGACTTTATAACATTACAAGGTACTCATCATTTCAAATATAAATACATCTATGTGATTAATATTATTTGTACAATTCATTTTAAACTGTCTAATAAATACAACACACGTCAGGCATAAGCTATTTTGTTTTATGTATTTTATCATAAATTGACTTGAAAAACATCTAAGACACAAAAATATTCATCCCAAACAAACAATAATGTTATTTAATTAAAGCACATCCATGATGATCTCATGAGCGCAAGCATATCTTTTCAGTGCTGAAGATAAAATATATTTATTCAACATCATGGGGATTTTTATAAAGACCAGAAAATACTAAATTTAACAGTTTCTGTCCACTATGTAATTATATGTAGTTATACCTTGACATATTTCAATTTATTTAGTCCTCCTAAAATGAATTCATCGAGTTTTATCCACACACATCCCATCAACATAAGAATATGCAAGATGCAGAATTAAAATTTGAATTTTGAAGTCATTTGTTTTTATGAGGAATACTCCACTTGAAATGTTGAAACTGAAGTAAATGTTAACGAAATTTAATCTAACCTGGCGCTTTCGTCTTCGCTTGAATATCCCCCGAATTGAGACTGGTCAGACGAGCTCCCCATGACTGGAAATATTTCAAATAGCAGGAAATATATAGTTAGAATATTTTTTTCTCCGTTATGTATAATTATAATCCATGATACACAATTTCTTTTTGAAACGTCCTATAACGGAAACAAATATTATTGTATAAACTGAATTACATCCAACTTTCTTTAAAACTCGATGTTATGGCACAGGTTTAAGTTTTTCACTGTTGTTTTTTTAAAGGGAGATAAGTTTGTTCAAAATGGACCAAAGACTTATGGCCCTTTGTGAAACTGTAGCCCTCGTGAATGAAGTTTGATGACATAAGATTTAATATTGTTTCAAGTGGTGGGTCGGGGCCGTGAATTGCAAATGATGTTGTTATAAAATCCGGCGTAGAGGTTCGATCTCCAAGTCCGGGGTTGAATGAGTTCCCTGGTAGCGGGCAGCCTGTGGCCACCTGGTAGCGAGTGGCCACACGTAACTTATCTCCGAGCTATAGAATGGATGAAGCAGTAAACAGTTATAATGATTTATTTTGAACTCTATTTTGTTTCATTCACATAGTAACATACAGTATATATATTCAATTTTAGGCTGTCAGACCTCGGCCGCAATGGAGATGTAGAATTATTTATAGGCGTGGAATTCTTGAATATTGTGGAATAGATCTATTAACTTTATATCAGATCTATTTACTTTTTGATGGTATTACCTTATGGTATCTCAGCCTTTATATTCTGGGTAATCTGGGGACGATCTAAAATGGCGACTGACTACATGGAAACCTGAATTATTTGAAGCGTTTGACCCAAAACTGGACAAGAGCAGTGGTAAAATAGACCCGGTATATGCAAACATACACCACCACCTTGACCCGGTAATGCGCAAGCGCACTTGCACCGAATGACCCGGAGAAGACGACGATAATAACTTGTGAGTCGTCAATAAATTATACCACGACGTACGCGCATAAACAACATGCAGACTAAATAACTGGACAGATCGCCAGGAAGCCAGAAAATAGGGAATACAATGAACGACAGGAGATGACAGGTATCATACACGAGGGAATATGAAAGCAGAAGATGAAATATAACTGTACGTATCACAAATCGCGAGGTCTGACATTCTAATACTGTTCCAATAACAGATTAACGTGCAGTTGAGAACATCACGTGGATCTGAAGCAATAACATTGTAAACAATTATGATATACAGTATCATTAATGCAATAATTCATGAAAAATTTTAAATAATATATATGTGTGTGTGTGTGTGTGTGTGTGTGTTTTAAATATATACTGGGGGTATACACTTGGTACTTGAAACCTCTTATATTAAGCTGATAAATCAAGTTTGACGTTTGTAAATAAATAGACTGTCATAGCGGTGTCTAACATGATAATATGGCCGCATTTTAAGCTTTGCTTACAATGCTGAATTCGTTTATGTTTTTCTGTATTTTTTTTAATGAAACATGCTATAAAAACTGAGAGTCCTTATGTTGCGTTAAGCAAATTGGGCGTCTGTGTATTCATATGCTGCAGGTAATAAATTATATGTCATTGAATATTCTTCTCAAAAAGATATACATGTATTTCAGACAACGTTAGCTTATATAACGTCGAGGACGTCATATATTCGACAAAAGTAGATTTCATTTAGAACTATCGATTTCATTTAGAACTATTTAGCATCACCGTTTAGTAGCAAGGAAATGGCGCAGAAATGGGCGTCTTTGTGTTTACATACGCTAAAGGTGCTGTCACATAGCACCGGCTAAGTCCAACGGGCCCATACCGTTTAATTTAAATGACAAACGGTGATAAACACTCCGTCCGCATTTTTTTTTATTTTATTTTTTCAGCCATGTACTAAACGTTTCCATTCCAGACCGATACCGCTTACAATCTTCCTCGTACCAGCCAGTGTCACCGTGTTGACTGTTTTCTTGCCGGGTCTCGCCGGGTCCATGCTGGGTCCTCACCGTGTGGCTACCGGATCCTTACCGCCCGGAACGTTCCCATACCGTTCGCTTAACGTTCGCGCCGCCTCGCTGATGTCACAAACGGTATATAAAAGCTGGGAATTCACCCGTCCGGTCACACATCAGTTAACGAATTTTACGTACATGTACTCTTCATATTTTCTTTGCTCACAATTAGTAGCTAATGCCAAAACGTGGAATGGGAGCTGCTGGCAGAGGGGTGGGTAAAGTAAGAAAGCTTCCGGAACCGCAGGATCCTCCACCCAGATCCACAACTTCAAGGGTAAGAAGCCCAATTCCAAGAACGAGTCCTCCGATAATGCGGGAAAGTTTCAGTATATTTTGTCTGTATGTTATTATTGTATGTTTGTTATTATTGTCTGTAAGTAGATTCGTTACGACGTTGAAACGTTTTGTGGCTAAACCTTCGGTCCCCCGACGTTACTATTCCATGTTCATAATTTATTGGCCCAAAATCGACTCGAGTAAATACGGCTTAAAAGCGGCATCAGCTACATAGAATTGGTATATTTTGCATTACTGTTGCAATTTATGGCAGCTTTTTTCGTTGGAAAACCTTATTTTTCTCTTCAATACACGGTATTTTTTCAAATTTACCGGGTTTCTCCACCGAGGTTCGCCATGTTGATTTGAACGAAATAACATGTATCGGTTTGTGAAAAAGTGCTAACAAACTCAGTAAATGACACGAACAGTTTCTCGCCGTTAGGTATGGGATAATATGTCAAAGGAAATCCCAGTGTGTTTTTAGTTGCATATTTTTGCTGCATCTTCTTAAAAATTCAGCGGTTGTGAATCACGACGTTATGAAGACGGTGGAACAGTAACAGGACGTTATTATGTCGTAAAGAGACCGGTTAAACATTAAGAGACCGTTAAGGGGCCGGTAGCTAGCCGGTGTGTAACCGATATGAGATGGTGAGTCAACGTTGAGAAAATGGTGAGAGCCCGGTATGAACACGGTTAATACGTCGTCATCGCCCCTTGAACGGTTCCATAACGGCCTCGTACCAGCCCACCGTCCTTATACTGTCCTCTTATCGTCCTCATACCGGGTTCTTACCGTGTTCCACCGCTTGAACCCACACGGCGTAAGTTTTGGACATGTTCAAAACTTTCGTCGGGTCTCGCCGGCCACTCACGGGCACAAACCGTGTTCACCGATCGCTCAACGCCCCGCCGTGTGCTCTCACCGTGTTCCACCGTCCGCACGAAATTTACCAAACGGTAGGTTTACCCGGCACTATGTGACAGCTACATTACGCAACGTTGCAGAGTTATCGTTTGTTGTGTGCCGTGACAACTTCAACAAGAAAACTTTTGACGCAAGCGTCAGAAAATCGGACAGAAGCTGTTGGCGTGTGGGGAAAAATCCTTTCGCCCTGTTCTACTAAGACCTAAACCAAAACATACGCTACTCGGCGAAATATCGTATATTATCGACACGAATTCTCGGAGGTGCGCGCCAGAATGCTCTACCGACTGAGCTACCCGGCCGCCTACAAACCTTAATGGATAAAAATAGCCCGGAGGTAGTCTTTTCATTAGGTTTAATATTTGTATTAAAATTCTGTTAAGATGTTACGGTACATGGCTGATGTAATTGTAAAACCCAAATTTGAATATGTTTGGATTTTACAACATTCCCACGAATTGAAGTAAATTCTGCAATCAAAGTCATGAATGGTAATCAAATACCGAAATAGAGCAAAATGTAGTTAATTTATCTGTTTTTGTTTTGGTAAAACTAATATTTGCTCGTCGATGTTATCATTACGAAATATAATGTATTATATAATATCTGAAACAATTGCCGACCACTCTGTCTCTTGGTTACACATATTTATTAGAGACATTTGACTGCTAACAGATATGATGGTCTAAAGATTTTCGTGGTGCTAACGAGATTGATCCATATTTGCATGTCAAATATCAATTTTCACTTAATAGGAATTAAGTGGTGCAACAATCAGCTGTATCCTTGTACACATTTGCGATCGACTACATCAGGGCAGCGTTCATTCCAATGTAGGTCAGCGGTGACAACATAAAAAGTTACTTACAAGTTTTCGGGGTATTCTCAAAATAAACATAGCATCAGCTTAATTTGCACCAAAATTAAATTTCAGAGAACTGATATTATCATGATAGAATATTTATAGAGTCTTTATTTGTTGTTCTGATACTGTTCTGTTATTTTTTTTCTGATTGGCATTCACTGTCGCAAAAAAGTTTGCAACTCTATTCGGGAAAACTGCTGACCTTCCACCTATCCCATTCGATGATCGTTTTTTTCATTTAAAGCTTAATGACAGTTTCCACTGATGGCACATATAGGTTATTGAAGTATTTTTACACATATTCATCATTAAGCATATGCTTTACACACCTTTAAAAGCTTCTCGCACAAGTTATTTTCCAACCCCCTAATCTGCCATATTTTTATTTAAATTAGGCCATCATGTGTCTCATCATCCAGGCACATGGCGTTTATTTTGCGGTCTACGTAAAATATTAATCTGCCGTTTGTGTGAAAAACTATTTGAAGGAAGTAGTGGGATTTATTTGAAAAAAATGTCAATTTCAATAATACAGATACGTTTGACCTACGAAATAGCTATTCAAATACGAGTTCAAGATTTTAATGAATTGGACCGGCATCGTAAACATTGCGCTGAATTCGCACAAGAAGTTACATGATGCCTTATTTGAATATTAGAGCATGGCTGACTTTTGTTTTTATCATATGGGACATCGAAAACAACTCGTTCTCACGCGCAAACGATGTAGAGGTAAACTGGTTAGTTGGCAAAGTGGGAATAGGGAAAGGTGTGAAGGCATAATATTGAGCATACAAGGTTTTATTATTATGCGGATTAATGTGAACAAATTTCAATTCGCGTTAATACGCTTTTTTTCGCGTTATTACACCGTAGATTTGCGTATTAGGTTCGCATTATAATGTCTGTTTTATTTCGTAATTTCGTATTCATACTTTTATTCCGCGTAATAACGCTTTATGTTCTTTTAATAGAGCTTTTTATTACGCAACTACGCGTTTCCCGGGGCTAGTTATTTCGCATCATAACGACTTATTTAGTTTGTACTCCAAACATGTTCAGAAATATTTTGCATCTCAAAGTAGAAGATTGTTGTTACTTACCATCTGATGTTCATATTCCTATTTAATGTTTATGCTGTTTTTCAATAAAAACAAACAAACAGTATTTTATACAATACAGTTATTACCAGTAGTAAAAAGGGTTCACCATCAAAGTCATGGACTGAAGAAAAAGATGACTGTCAATAATATCAACTTATATCGAGAAACAGTACATCAAACAGTTTATCCTTTATCAATGAAATCAACGATCTAAATATTGAAATATCGATATTATTGTTTAAGGTATGAACATTTATTCTTGGAAAGAAGTACTTTTAAAGTTTCGAACTGATGAATGCTTAAGAAAAGAACGGACAAGAATTTTTTTCACAAACATAATCCCTTGTTTTAATACAGCCTCCTGTAACATAGCAAGGTCAGATCCCATAAAACTAAAGGTGTATAGGAATCTTATATAACAAAGGATAATAATAAGCACTGTGACACAGAGTACCAAAGTGGTCCCACAAACAAAGTTCAGATCCCATAAAACCAAAGTTTCTTTTGCGCAGCTTTTGAAAGCCCTGAACGTCACAAAAAATATTCATGGTATTTGTCCTTCTACCAGTCAAATGCTATAAAAGATATATGCTTTAAACTTAGCTGATTCATCAATCCTTTTGTCAAAAAAAAAAAAATAAAACATGCAATAAGTAATTCTAATACATATACATACACACACAAAACAACAACAACAACAACAACAACAAAATTGTAGAGCTATAGATTAGCCGATTACTATTTGTAAATACAGTATAAGATATATGTGTATATGTAATTATAGAAGATCGTAAGACATTAATTCATTAATTCTAAAGATACTTATACATGTATTTATCTCAAAAGTCATCGAACTCATTATTAATTGACATATTCTGTGTTTACATGTTTCGTTTCGATGGAGACATTGTATCGGGGTATTTATTGTCTTCTATTCGTTGTAACATAAATATGTATGCATGTTCGCTTCCCTCATCTTTTCTAATATGTATTTCCACGAAGCTAGGTAATTCAAATCTCTGGTATTTCTTTTTCAGTGTTAATTTTTAGTACAGTTCTTTTTGTTGTCCATGTTCATACTCGTCAATTATGTGGCGGAATAAAGATATATATTTATATGTTACTGCTATGTTACAGGAGGCTCTATAAATATATAAATGCAAATTGAATTTTTTTTTTTCATGTTTAAATAGAAAGTAAACTGTTATTTGCAAGTTGAAACCATAAAGAAAGAATTGGTTGTGACGGACATGAAAAACAACAAAAAATAGACTGTGTCCCGAATTTTCGTGTTAAATGAACGCATATTTACCTATTTGTATGAAGAAAGAGTCGCAAATGTTAAATGTGTTGACATTGTGTATTAAATATAGCGCCCCCCCCCCCCGCAATAAAAGAGGAGAAATAATGTTTAGTAATTATTAAAGACACTGTCAAATGTCTGTTGCAAGCAAAATCATAATAAATAATAAGTAAGTAAATTTAATAAACGAGGACAAAAGTTTTAAGCGTGTATACGGTCGTGCCAAGAAAAGAACGCAAAATTTTTATTAATGGACTGCTTACAATAAGCACATTAGCCCCTCTTTTTCGCTCTGTCTCTCTTTCATGCAGTTCAAGATGTAAGCATGTACGTTATCTTTTTTCTTTCATTTCATATTTTTTATTCAATATATGAAAATTGAAATCAAATTTAATCTTACAAGAAAGTCACCCGGCTGGATTCGAACACGCGATCTTTCCGCTGCGCAGATAAAGTGCTATCGAAGCAATTGCGTTGGTGGGTACGGTAAATTACAGGGCCTTTCTACTGATGGAAATCTAGTCAATGAAGGTTTAAATAATCTCCAAATGAATTGCGATCGACTCGCTTGTGAGCATCGTATGTATCTTTAATGTATATTCTTCAAGATGATACCAATAAATAAACCTTTTCTTAGCCCTCCGCCCATCACACATTTAGTTTATGACAGAGAATGACTGGTAAAATTGTAGAGAGCCTGCAATGTAGCGATTTCTGAGACCGCCGATATGGTAATGCACCATGAACATAAAACCATGACCATTTTTTTTATTCAAAGTTGAGAAAATTATTGTTCCTTCCAAGAGAAAAAAAAAGTAATTCCATAATAGATGCCTTTTTATGGGGGCGCCAATAAACACATCAATTTCATGTTTATTATCATTATTGATATTTTTTATACATGTAGATTATTCGTATCATTTTTAATTTTGGTCAAAACAACTGGAATAGTGGAATAATAAAACTCACTTACAAAGGCAGTGGGTCAGATCCGGGGAATTATCGACCAATTACACTTCTTATTTACGATAATACTGAACATATATTAATATAATGTCATGTTATATGTAAGCGATTATCAGGAAAGATTTAGAATGACTTATTCAATTATTGATAATATGCTTGTACACCCCACCAACCCTACTCCAGAAAATAAAGTCCAATGATAATGCCACTATCAAAACAAATCGTAAGTACGACACTAGTGTTCATATCTCTAAATCTTATTTCAGGCTGTAATGACCGATTATCATGGTGCGCAGATATTTAAACTACATGTTTTTTTTCTTGTCAGTAAAATTTATATCACAGTATCAGTGTTTCTATTGATCACTTCATGAGGAACACTGATCAATTTAATGTAAATCGCTGTAAAGAGTACCTGGAATTTCTATCCGCATTCTGATGTCATCTGGATACACTGTAATGTACGTCAAAACACGATCATCCTGAAGTCGACCATTGAATAGCCTGCCTACGTCTTTTCCGGCAGCCGCTGCTGCAATTTTCAGTACTTCGACAGTGATCGGAATACGTTTACTGAAAATAAACCAGTAGTATGAAACATGGCCATACTTCAAATTCTTTATATTCATATAACACATATTGCTGTTACCAATAACTGGTATTGACTGAAAGCTAAATCTTCACACGTTTCAATCTTTGACAACATTATGCATGTGTGGATTTTGCTTTTTCAAAATGCTACAATCAAACTGAGAAGTATGCTTCATATAGCCTAGATCCATTGTTTTAAAATGCTCATAATAAGATCAATTTTTATCCGAAACTAAAAAATTATGCAGAATCGTTCGACAAAAAAAAATCATAGTGTAAATGATTCTCAATTGTAAAAAAAATACCATGAGGACCTTAGTGGTCCTT
>CM037792.1:1544556-1576025 GCA_021229015.1 Solen grandis | reverse complement strand
AATGATAGTTTTCTCGCCTCCTGTTGAATGAGTGACAAATTTAATGATCTGACGTCTGCCACCACGTGTGCAATTCTCGTGAAGTCCCGCAAAATCTCGGAGTTTTGTGCACGCGCAGTCACAATTTAATTAATATGCAAGTACCGGGGCAGCATCAGTCTGACTAATTCTTTGCTGTAACCTTTCAACTTTCGTTCTCTACGTCGATGACGTCAGAGAAACGTCATAATTATATATTACATACAAATTTTTCTTTTAACTCTAATGTTTAGTAGTTATGAAAATATCGTCCTAATAAACCAAATATAAAGGAAATTAGTAAAACACATTTTTAGCTTTTTGAAGGAGAAAAGTGTAAAAGTATTTCACTAAAAAAATAAAATAAATAAATAAATAAAAAAAAAATAAAACAGATTTTCTGCAATAAAAGTACTATTTCTTCGAAAAATGGCAGTCAGTCGAAATGAATTTTAAAAGATAATGAAAAGGGGTTAAAATATCCATTTAATTAAAGTTATTAAAAAAAGACACTAAAACGGATGTAAAATTAGACGGGACCTATTTCCTGAAAATCTGAGGTAGATTCGTGCAAAGGTGTTGAAGTGTATGCACGTTTATGAAAGCCCATTGAGCTCATTTTCGTTGATAGGAAAAAAATGATTCTTTCGCGTTAAAACGCAAAACTTTCGCGAATAACACGTGAGTTTCGCGTTATAACGCGAAACTTTCGCGGATAAACGCGATACTTTCGCGAATTAACGCATTAGTTTCGCGTTTATCAGCGAAACTTTCGAAACCAACGAAATGAGCTCAATGGGCTTTCGTACACGTTTAATGATTACGTGGAACTCCTGCCGGTATTGTCCCATTTTCTGAAAATGCAGCTAGCAGGTTATGCAATACAGTGTTAGATTTGTTTCGTATATGAGCTGTGCACAATGTCGGTTTTCTCATCTGTTGTAGGATATATTGAACTGTCACCCAGCGATATATATTATTCGCAGGGTTCTATATCTTGTAATTTCGACAACAACAAACGGATTGGAGAAACGCTTGATGATATTGTTGAGGGCAGGTAAGTAATAAATCTCTAGTTGATATTATTTATTAACTGAATCTAGATCTAAATATACAACTTAAAAAAAAGATCTATCTGCGTAATTTAGGCCTAAAAATTTAACTTTGTGATGATTCATCTCTGAGTTTTGGATGTGTTATAGGTAGCCTAATAATCATTCTCTGTTTCGTTGTGAATTTAACCACAGTTTCGATTTCAGATGCATATTTTCATATCACCAGGACGACTGAGTGATATAATTTATTTAAACCTGAATGAGGAACCTTTGGTTCAACACGATTAGACATTGATTATTTCGATTCTAACCGAAATTTTTATTTTTTGAAGAGGAACTTATAAGTTAATTCGGTTCTTCCAAAAACTAAAGATATATTCGATATTCTTTTTTTTTTTTTGGGGGGGGGGGTTAACGAATGAAATATTTGATTGTGACCTCAAAACGCATGTTTGCAAAATGACTTTAAATAAAGTCATGTTACGAATCTATACATGTACTTTTCTCGGAGATTGCCATTGTACAATTTATCATATTCACAGAACAAGAGTACGTGATATTCCACTTATAAGGGTTGTCCGCCGAAACAATCGATGGGTTACCCTAGACAACCGTCGCCTGTGGGTGTTCAGGCAGCTTCAAGAACTGGGACTGTGTGACGTCATCACTGTCAAGGAGGTTACGTCCATCCCAGAAGAAAAGCTGACTTCAACAAGTGGTGGGACAACAGTCAAAATTAGAGGCAACGACCCTGGTGGAAAAACTTGGAAATACTATGGACAAGTTCATTGTGGTAGATCTAGTAAATCTAGTAATGATAATGATTCTGGCAGCGGGATGATGAAGCTTGTAGGGATTGGTGTGCTTTCATATCTTGCATATACGCTTCTCAAATAGCTAACACTATACACTTACCTTCAAAAAATGTAGTTTGAAAAATTTAGACATTTAATTGAAACGAATAGCTTAAACTGGTCCATGTTAGTGTGTCTTATTAATTTTCATGTTTTATTAAAATGTTAAAAATGAGTTTATATGTTCTATTCTGTTCAATAAACAATACAAAATCTAAGCTTTACAATATTGTTTATTATGTATTGCAAACCTCCAATTTATTTTTTTTTATTCTCAGAATAAGGGAAATATATCGCATATTTACACGCTAACTTTCTCCGCAGTTACCTCCGCTTTGTTTATCCTGACCTAATTCAAATTTTCCGAAAATGCACCAGTGGCTGTGTGTAAGAGCACTACACATGCAACCGCATATTGTACTGCGTGTAATCGTGTTGTTGTTTTAAAAGATGTGGGACCACTCCTCAGTTCTTGGATATATTAGACTGTCACCCAGTGAAATATATTTTTCACAGGATTCTGTATCTTGTTTTTTCGATTCAAAATGTAAGCACAGCTTCAAACGGATTGGAGAAACGCTTGATGATATTGCTGAGGGCAGGTACGTTCAGACAAAACTAGAAGTTTACATTATTATCATTTCTTCAATTCAATTATTCATATAATATATCATTTATTTATTTAAGTAACCATTAATATGTCTATATAATCAGTCCATCTCAGAAGAGAGAGAGTACGGATCAAATCGATTTACCGTGAATGCAATCACAGAGACCCCACACACTAGAGTTTGAAAAAAATCGGCTAAAAATCATAATTGATGATCGAGAAAAGCAGACAAGACATTTCGATCAAGCATCGGTTATGTAATCAATTTGTTTGTTAACCATTACTTGAATATAGAATGTGACTTTGAGAGAAAAAAAATCTTAATTTATTAGACAAGGATACAATCAAAGAGTGTAAATTACAATAGACAAGAACTAGCAGGCTGCGATTAATGCAATATTCTTTTTTTTTTCCTTTCATTTCTTGGTACACATACTCTTTATTACCGGCAAGGAGAAAAATTAGAGAAATCGATTACTATGGAACACAAATGATGATCGCCGGCCTCAGTATCTTTCGCTCAATCATCGATTATAATCGATCATCGTTTAATCTCCACCACACACACATACTATCAAGAGGATTTATTGAATGTTTAACATTTTTGTGAACAAACACTACAAGCGTTTTAAAGACTAATGTATACTTAAACTGGATATAAACAACTTTTTGCAAGAAAATTAAGGATTTGATAAACAAGCATAAATTAAAGACTAATGAGAGAGAGAGAGAGAGAGATTAAATTATAAGAAATATACTATACATTTCACGTGCTCCCAGAGCCGATTAGTCATCAGGTCGAGCCCCGGCCGCGGCATACCAGAGTTTAAAAAAAGGGTACTGCTTGGAGCTCAGGACTGGTTGGTCCGGTGTCAAGATAATGTGACTGTGTGTGATATCCTGCCATACAGCAGTGTGAAGATAATTTGACTGTGTGTGATATCCTGCCATACAGCAGCGTGAAGATAATGTGACTGTGTGTGATATCCTGCCATACAGCAGTGTGAAGATAATGTGACTGTGTGTGATATCCTGCCATACAGCAGTGTGAAGATAATGTGACTGTGTGTGATATCCTGCCATACAGCAGTGTGAAGATAATGTGACTGTGTGTGATATCCTGCCATACAGCAGTGTGAATATAATGTGACTGTGTGTGATATCCTGCCATACAGCAGTGTGAAGATAATGTGACTGTGTGTGATATCCTGCCATACAGCAGTGTGAAGATAATGTGACTGTGTGTGATATCCTGCCATACAGCAGCGTGAAGATAATGTGACTGTGTGTGATATCCTGCCATACAGCAGTGTGAAGATAATGTGACTGTGTGTGATATCCTGCCATACAGCAGTGTGAAGATAATGTGACTGTGTGTGATATCCTGCCATACAGCAGTGTGAAGATAATGTGACTGTGTGTGATATCCTGCCATACAGCAGTGTGAAGATAATGTGACTGTGTGTGATATCCTGCCATACAGCAGTGTGAAGATAATGTGACTGTGTGTGATATCCTGCCATACAGCAGTGTGAAGATAATGTGACTGTGTGTGATATCCTGCCATACAGCAGTGTGAAGATAATGTGACTGTGTGTGATATCCTGCCATACAGCAGTGTGAAGATAATGTGACTGTGTGTGATATCCTGCCATACAGAAGATAATGTGACTGTGTGTGATATCCTGCCATACAGCAGTGTGAAGATAATGTGACTGTGTGTGATATCCTGCCATACAGCAGTGTGAAGATAATGTGACTGTGTGTGATATCCTGCCATACAGCAGTGTGATATGCATAATAATTGTGGCAATGATGGCCGTTCTAAATTATTATTGTTTTTATTAATTTGTGATTTTAGCTGTTTGTTATGTGAAATCACTCTCTCTCTCACTCTCTCTCTCTCTCTGTTGTTTTTTCTTTCTATTTTCTTTACGTTAGTAATTTAGTATTACATGCATATCAATATGATTGTATGATTTTTCATAGTACTGAAATTAGTTACGCAAGAATATCTTATTTCATGTATTTTACCATAACACAGACACACGGAATAAATTTTTGCAAAGCACATGAAAAAAGAATTTAAATATTTATTTTAATATAATCATGTCTGTAAATACCACCTATATCCAATATCCTATAATATTATTCATTCATTTAATAATGACGACGAAACTCGACAAGTAGTTTTTAAGCTCACGATATGTAAAAGAAAAAAATGAATATTAAAGTTAAATTTAAATGAAAGAAAGAAAAAAAAACAAAAAAAAAACTAACATTAATATCTCCATACATAATCCATGTCTTACTTTTATAAAATGCGGACATAAAAACTACTTTTTTTCCTGCAATTGTTTTATCATTTTATCCGAAAGGGAACCGACTTTCTTGCCCTTGTTTGGTAGACATTTCACTCTATTATGATAAATGAGACGACACGTGCATTCTGCCAATCCAATCATAATATTTTATCGTATGCGTTTGAGTGGATTACTGAGATAAAAATAACACTAATATTTGATAATTTCACAGTGAACATTAAACAAATATTATTTCACTCTTTTCAAGCAAAAAATATTTTTTGTGGAAGATTCAATATTCTGTTTCATCGAGTTAACTTCGAAAATTGTATTGTCACGAATGGCATAGCAATACATTTATCGAAGTTCACTCGATAAAATAAAATTGCTTTTTTCACAAAAACGAACAAATATCCTTTTTGTCTTCTTTCGCATACTGTTTTTTCAATGGGGCATATCCTTTTTTCCAAAGTATTTTTGTCCAATTTCCTCCAATCTCTAAGTTGTTAGTGGCTATCGGTTCAGCAATTGACATTTTGCCATTTACAGAAAAAAACAAAACAACAACAACAAAGAACCCCCCCCCAAAAAAAACACAAAAAAAACAAACAAAAAACAACAACATAAGTTTAGATATGACCAAGACGTGTAAACATACAAATACAAAATTTATCACACACACACACGTGTGTATGTATGTATATATTTATATATATATATATATATATATATATATATTTTTTTTTTTTTTTTTAAATTCACAACGTTATAACGGCAGCTTTCTCAGTTCATCCTGTCTTAAATTCTGAACAATACTTATGTATCTATTTATTTAAAGCAAATTATAGTAGTTTTACGATTCTGACAGCTTCATTTACCAAAATTATGCATGTAAGGCCAGCTTGACTGAATAACAGGGGTGTAGTTATGTTATCAAGTAGAAGGAAAAAAGAGAAAAGTAGAAGGGTGGTCTGGGGGTCCTTCCTCCAGTGGGTGTTAATGGGGCAACGCCCCCTTAAAAGGGGGGTTGAGGGGGGCAAAGTCCCCCAAGCCGACAGCGATTTTAACATATTTGAGACACAAAATTAATACATCTGGGGCATGGTTTCATCATTTGTTGTCATCAAAATAAAATCATGTTGATACAACATTTAATGAAAAAAAAAACAACAACAACAACATAAACAAACAACAAAATCAAAAATAGTTAAAATTATCTGATTAGACTTGACATAACAATTATTTACTAGACATTTTAGTTGCTAATATACAGCAAATCATAATACTCACTGTCATAATTAGACTCAGAGAATATGCAGCAAATCATAATACTCACTGTCATAATCATACCCAGAGAATTATTCTCTGAGTATGATTATGACAGTGAGTATTATGATTTGCTGCATTTTCTCTGAGAATAATTATTCTCCGAGTCTGATTATGACAGTGAGTATTATGATTTGCTGCATATTCTCTGAGTATGATTATGACAGTGAGTATTATGATTTGCTGCATTTTCTCTGAGAATTATTCTCTGAGTCTGATTATGACAGTGAGTATTATGATTTGCTGCATATTCTCTGAGAATTATTCTCAGAGTATGATTATGACAGTGAGTATTATGATTTGCTGCATATTCTCTGAGTCTGATTATGAGTGAGTATTATGATTTGCTGCATATTCTGAATATGCAGCAAATTTAATCATAATACTCACTGTCATAATCAGACTCAGACAGAGAGTTTGCCCCTTTTGCCTCAAGACAGCAAGCTTTGTCATAAGCTAACAATTCTGTTCTGATAATATCAGAAATTTTCTGTCTAGTTATGACACTTTCAGCTACTGAATCAGTTTTGACCTCTGCTTCTGAAAAGCATTTCACTACACTAACAGGATGTTTAGAAATTTTGCCTGTTGGTAGTTTTTTAGCTCACCTGAGCAAAGCTCAGGGTGAACTATGGTGATCCCGTGAGCGTCCGTCGTGCGTCAACAATTTTTAGTGTTTAAACTCTATCACCTTCACTCATCTTCAAACTTTAAGACAATGTTTATGACCATAATGTCTCGATTGAGTCCGATTATGGCTGAGATCCGTCAATTAGGTTAGGAGTTATGTCCCTTTTAATATTCAAAAAATGCCATATTTCACGTTGTTTACACTCTAGCATCTTCATCTTTTGAGCAATCATCTTTAAACTTTATGACAATGCTTATGACCATAAGGTCTCGATTGAGCCTTATTATGGCAAAGATCCGTCAATTAGGTCAGGAGTTATGCCTCTTTTAATAATAATAAAAAAACGCCATATTTCACTTTGTTTACACTCTAGCATCTGCATCTTTTGAGCAATCATCTTAACTTTCTGACAATGTTTTATGACCATAAGGTCTCGATTGAGTTCGATTATGGCTAAGATCCGTCAATTAGGTCAGGAGTTAAGCCCCTTTTAATATAAAAAATGCCATATTTCACATTGTTTACACTCTAGCATCTGCATCTTTTAAGCAATCATCTTCAAACTTTATGGCAATGCTTATGACCATAATGTCTCGATTGAGTTTGAATATGGCTGAGATCGGTCAATAAGGTCAGGAGTTAAGCCCCTTTTAATATAAAAAAAATGCCAAATTTCACTTTGTTTACACTCTAGCATCTTCATCTTTTGAGCAATCATCTTTAAACTTTATGACAATGTTTATGACCATAATGTCTCAATTGAGTTTGATTATGGCTGATATCGGTCAATTAGGTCAGGAGTTAAGCCCCTTTTAATATAAAAAAAATGCCAAATTTCACTTTGTTTACACTCTAGCATCTTCATCTTTTGAGCAATCATCTTAAAATTTATGGCAATGTTATGACCATAATGTCTCATGAGTTGATTAAAGCTGAGATCTGTTGATTAGCTCAGGAGTTATGCCCCTTTAAATATAAAAAAATGCCAGATTTCACTTTGATTACACTCTAGCATCTTCATTTTTTTAGCAATCTTTTTTAAACTTAAAGAGAATGTTTATGCCCATAATTTCGCAATCGGGTTTAATTATAACTGATATTGACTAGTTGATTTAGGAGTTATGCCCTTTTCACCATAAAAAAGCCAGATTTCACTTTTATTTTAATATAAAAATTTCCCAAATTTCACTTTGATTACACTCTAGCATCTTTATTTCTTAAGCAATCATCTTTCTCAGGTGAGAGATCAAGAGCCATCTTGGCCCTCTTGTTTCAAATGGTCTTTTATGGGTGACAGGGTAGAAGATGGTGTTCTAAAACCTCTCTCTCTCCATCTTGTCTAAAATGCAACAGAAAATCAGAGAAATAAAACTGAATTAATCTTGTGCTGAATGAGAGACACTCTGTCCTGTAACCGGTTACTCTTGTTTCTTTTCTTCTTTGATAGCCAAAGTTTTACTAAAGCCTTACAAACATCAGGACCATTTATGCTGACATTCATTAAAACTTGAAGCATGTCATTCTTTAGACTTGACCTTAACCTAGTTTTTATTCTCTTTACTGCACTTGGCCCACGCTCCGGCCAAGCATTGGAGACAGGGAGTGATAGTACAATATCAGCAAGGTCACTCAAAATTGGATAGAAATATTTCATACCCAATAACCTTTGCAGGCACTCTTTCTGAGTTATGGCATTGTCCTCAGAGTTCCATCTTAACATGTCATATTTCAACTTGACCCATTCAACAGTCAGCTCATCTAAGTCAAGTTCAAAGTACTCTGCAATAGCCTTCATGTCATTATCACCATGATTTTTGAATGATGCATTATTTTTATTGGGGACCTTGTTTGCATCAATGACAACCAAAGATGACAAAATGGGCACGGTATCACCAAATCTAGCTTCAATATTCTTTTTTAATGCATCTGTATATTTCTTACATAGAGATTTCATGCCAGTAATATCATGTTCTGTGGGATTTAATTCTAGCATGTTCAAACAACCATCAGTTTCAAGATCTTTACACAGTTTTTCTACTGGGGACATACTGCCTGCTATTTCATCAAGCTTGTCATTTGTGAATTGGATAGAAGGAAGTATTTGGCAGAGGCCTATGGTTCCTAGCTGAAAGGTCTTACTTAGCTGATCAAGATGGGGCGAAACTTCTGCTAAGATGTAAATGGCGCTTACAAACTTAAAACTTTTTAGTTTTATGAACAATCCTAATGCAGCTGAATCACTGCTCTGAAGTTTGTTCAAAGTTTCCAAAACTGCAGGATATTCCTTAAGTATAGCTTGTACTGAGCTATTAAAAGACAGCCACCTAGTTTGGCAAGCTTTTTTTAACTTGCGTGTTGCCATTTTCTTGCTTTTTTCAGCTGTAAAAAGTACTGATTTTATTTCAGTTTGAACTTTGAAATATATTTTTCAAATAATTTCCACAACTGAACTAGCCACAACTGAACTTGTTTAAAGTAAGTGGCATCTTGTAATGTGTCAGTACAAGCTAAAACAAGCCTATGACAAATGCAGTGAATGCCAATTAACTTGGGATTGACTTCTTTTTTAAGTTCGGCTGCAACTCCATTTTGCTTGCCTGTCATAATAGATGCCCCATCTGATACAAATGATGATAGTTTTTATTTGCTAAGCTCAAAGTCAGTCAAAGTTTTAACAGCCATTTGTGTAATAGCTGGGCATTTGCAGAGTCAGACTCATCTAACAAATTATCTATGGAGAGAAAAAATAGTTTTTACCTCTTTCTCAACTATGTCATAAAACTGTACAAATGTAACCATTTGCTCAAAAACAGAAATATCAGTGACATCATCAAAAAGGTTACCAAAATGTGATGCTTTCTTTAGTTTCTTTAAAAACGAACATTCAAGAGCTTCCCCTAATACCAAGAACATTTCTCTTAATTACGGCCTAGATTTTTAATCAAAATACTTCATTTCCTCTAACCCTAAGTTCTCTATCAATTGTAAAAAAGACTTAGCTTTTTTGTTAGGTATTTCTTCTTTAACAAGCCAGTAAATTGTTTTGAAGACTTTGAACTAAACTGTTTCAGAAACTTTATCATGCTCATCAATTTCCTTTTGGAAACAGGAGACTCTTTGCAAAAGTTCAGTAGTTACAGCATTTTTGTGCTGCTGGGTCATCACATGGTCATCCAATGCCTGTAAGCGTAATCTTGAACTGGCTTCCTTGTTGAAAGTCTTAGATTTGTTCTGGGGGTTGAAACAATCATGTGTCTTACACAACAAACAGTATATGCCCTCACCTTCAACATAAGTAGCCCACCAAATACCTGTTTTGTCACAATATGACACTTTTCTGTCCAACCAACTATGCTGAAACTTATATTTCATAGATGACATACGACTCTCTTCATTCATAGAAAGGCTACAGCAGCCCGAAGAGAAACATTTATCATGATAGTGAGTAACCTTTGGAGAAAATAGATCATCTACCAAAGAAATGACTTCAACTGCCCTATGTATATTTGAGCCATGCTCTGATTGCACTTCTACATCCTGACTAGCTCCAGCTACTACTGAATAATCAGAATCTGAAATAAAATAACATTATAGTTGCAGAGAGAAAGTATTTTGTTGCATTGGTTTGTTGTTTAATAAGCTTAATAAGTACTGAATTTCTTTCATTTAAGACAAATTCTAGACAAGTTCCGTCTTTGTACTTACCAACTGTACACTTTGGTATCTGACCATTTTCAGCTGACTCTTTCAGTCTCTCGTCATCAACAGTAGAGTCGGATTGATTTGGTTGATCAGAACCTAAATTACAACAATTTTAAATACATGTATTAATTTATTCATATTCATTGATTAAATCAATGAACTATAAATAATTTATCTTTGATTAAATATACACATTTACAAATATAAAACGTAAAAAAAATGTTCCAATTACACAAAATGATTTTGATACGAATTTTCAGTCATTGCAAAACCATGTCCTTTTTTACTGCCAAATTTGGTCGAAGAATAAATCAATAGTCGTTTATAAGTAGTAATGATTAATCTTACACTTATTTTTCTTAGCCATCTCATGGGTGTTATCGTCGGAGTTCAAACCAATTGGCTCCTCTGAAACAGAAAGCAAGTACAATATATGAAAATGTGAACATCGTTCTGTTCTATAGATAATCATAAAGTATAACAAGAAATATATTTCAATATTTTGAATCTCAGTGCGATAACTAGCCCTCTCAATTTAGTGAAAATTCTCTTTCTATTAACAGAATAGCGTATTTCTAGAACTTCATGTTTATTTCATTATGGAATTGTCAATGCTCGTTAAGTAGTTTTTTTCTGATTTTTTTTATGAACATCTCAAAATTAAAGATTGTCCATAAATTGTGCGTGTTTAAGTTTCCAACGGACATCATAGACATACGGCATGTTTGATAGACTTACTTTCATTTTGTCTATTCCGAAATTCATCGCTAAAAAGGTTAAGAAAACAAACGGTCTATAATATTGTTCTTTAATTTTGTCATTTTAAAATAAAAGGCAATTTCAGTTGTATGATATATACGTATTACTTACTACGCTTTCTCTGCGCTAGGAAAAAACAATCGAGCGTCTGCTGTTTTAACTTTTCGCACTCTATTGCTGCGCACCCTTCTCCCGCGCATAGCTATATTCTCTCGAGAGGGATAACGACTAATGACGTCATACATAGAGCTAATGCATCAGCCACGTACGTGTAAACTAATATTATGTCTAAAAATAGCGACTGGGGTTTTTACCGGTTGTAAACCTCTGAGAGATACAGGTATAGATAATTAAATGCATAATCGTAGCGAAAGTGAACACCAAAATGACCAACTCGAGAAAATTAATGTAATTTATTTTTGTATTTTGTGGAAAAATTAGCCGGCGAGAACGTTCGAATAGCCGGTTTATCTTACCGGCTTCCGGCCGATTTCTACACCCCTGCTGAATACCATTATTTTCCCGAGTTCTCTTTTCTTAGCATGAATTCGTAAAGTTGTCCCACATTGCATTGTCTTACTAGTGTTCAGTATTATTGTCGGTTGATCGAGAAACATCCACCTCTTTGTCCGTAACTCAGCATGTGCCATTGCTTAATCTACACATGTTTATTAGTTGAATTGGATTCAATGGTAGGACTAAGTGCAGTCCCAATTATTCGGAATCCACGCAGTATAATAGAAGTTCATCATGACTAACATTAAGTTCAATCATGCTGGTCATTGTAATTTGTATCTAAATAATTCAATATATTTATAACGACTGTAATTGCAATGCAAATTTTGAAACATTAAAATCCCTGATCAAAAGCAAGGTGCTAAAAACTAACTAAAATAGATGAGACAGAATTTGGGGACTGTTAGGAATGAACATAGTATTGAATAATTTAGAGAAACGTGTACATTTTAGTGACCAATTGAGTATTGCTCTTCACGTTTAATTTATGTTTGGGTTTAACGTCTCACCAACTGTATTTCAGTTATTTAGAGACGATGTCTACTACAGACAGTCATACTGCAGTATCATGCTGTAGACATGTGGCATAGTATCATACACGGTCATATTCCCCTGACATCGGGTCAACCAGTCCTGGAGGCTTGACCTGTCCCGATATGCTGAGCGCCAAGCAAAGGGAGCTATGCCAATAACATTTTTACGACTAAAATATGTCGCGGTCGGGGATCGAACCGGCGACCTCCCGCGGACGCTCTAACCACTCAGCCACCGGGACGGTATTACATTTGATACTATTTGAGTATCCGTAATAATAATTTAATTTTTAAGCAAATATTACCCTGTCATGTTCTTTGGATTGAGTAACCATGTAACATATAGTGTCTTTTATACAGTCAGTACACTGAGCAGATATATACACTAGTTTCACTCAGTCTTGGAAGTTTAAAAAAATCTTCAAATATGTCAGGATCGTATTAAGACGCTTGGTATCATTATGCTATGCAAAGCTAATATAATTTATTTAGTCTCCCATACCCTAATTCAGTTTTGTTACGATACATTTGAAAATAAATGGGCATTTATCAATTTTAATTGATAAGTTTAGCAGATAAGCGGTCTCTCTTTTTCTCTAATCATATGTTCGACTTCAGTTATTTCAGGATATCAAAATAGTGGTCAATCAAAGTTATGAATCAAATTCTGTTCTAATTACAATGCTCAAAATGAATAGAAATGCCATGCTTTTTATTTACAGAACAAGAGTAAAGGATATTCCACGAATAAGCGTTGTCCGCCTAAAAAATCGATGGGTTACCCTAGACAACCGTCGCCTGTGGGTGTTCAGGCAGCTTCAACAACTGGGACTGTGTGACGTCATCACTGTCAAGGAGGTTACGTCCATCCAAGCAGAAAAGCTGAACTCAACAAGTGGTGGAACATCTGTCAAAATTAGAGGCAACGACCCTGGTGGAAATTGGTTTATTCCATCACAGAAAAAGAAGAAAAGACAGAAAAATAAGTCAAAATACAAAGCGGATACCCCTCTTTACCCTGACATTCACAGCCGTTCCACGCATAGGCCTTCATCGGGTCGGAGCCTGGTGCATGGTTACCATAGCGATGACTGGTATGATGATGATGATGATGATGATGAAGTGTTAGAGTATGATGATTTTATTAGAAATGAAAGCTCTCATGCATATGAAACTGTTTTTCGCCCTCGTAACCCACCAAAGGAAGAGTCAGGGTTTGGCAGTGGTCTCTTGAAAGTTATAGGCTACGCAATGCTTACATATCTTGCTTACAAACTATTCAAATGACCTAAGTGTTTAAGTTCTCTAAGTTTTTTCTATTGCCTGAATAAGAAGTATAGTATCGCTCGTTGAGTGAGAACATTGCAGCTGGGACAGGAAGTCGTGTAAAATCCCCCCCAGCAGGGATCCAACCTTCCAACCTTCAGAGATCAGTGGTTATTAATACAACCACAGGTCTGTGACGCGTCGGCCTGTAAATTGTGTTATTTTGTTTGTGGGTTTAACGTGTTATTTTACATCTGGATAAATACCTGAATACTAAATCAGTACCCATATTTTGTTAATATGATCAATAACATTATTTATTATGAATCTATGAATCATCAAATATTATTCAATTGTACATTCTTTTGAATAAATATTTTAAGTTCTTTCATATAATTCTTAATTTATATATTTATTTGAGTTCACCATCTTGGTTTACAAATGAAAGATTTCATAAAAAATGCCAACATGCGCGTAGATGTAAATGTAGAAAGAGTGACAAAGCCTGTAATACTATAATTCATTTATACTTCATAGTGTATGTACTGTAACATAGTAAAAGGAAAGGATCGGTCCATATTGTGAATTTGCATTTCTTTTTAGATATCGTCGGGAAAATCAAATCAGATTTCGAATGCTAAAACATACAACGCAAAATTTGCTAAGGATCATTTATTGATCTTTGTATATCAGAACACTCGAACGATTTAATATTTAATATAATGATTGAAAGAGCAACTGACGAAACTAATTAACTAATTGCCCCCCTACCCCAAAAAAAACAAACAAAACAAACAAACAACAACAACAAAACAACAAATATAACCAGCTAAGAGCTATCATAGATGGTGATTCATACCCCCGCTACATTGCTATGGCGCATTTATTGATTAATGAAAAGATTACTATGATGCCACATGAAGGTGAAGGTCACAGTTCCGTTGGAAAAGGTGACGATACTGTCTTAAAATATTGAATGTGATTATGAATCAATTCTGTGAAGTAATTTTAAAAATAAATCTATTTGGAAAAAAAAAAATATTGGCCGGACGCAATGCAATGGAACAGGATTTGAAGCTCCCCATAAAGCCCCCATCAACAACTTGCTTTGGGATATATAAAACTTATCTAACAAGTTGAACTCAAAATGCTAATCTTCAAAAGAAAATCTATCAAATACACAAGTAAATGGGATTTCACAATGTGGTCCTTAGCAAATTTTTGAGTTGTATATATGTTTTGTAAATCGTGTATTTAATGTTTCAATCTGTCTTGACAACTGCAGGGACAAGCTACTTCCGGTTTTCTTATTCATCAATTGTAATGGAAACAAAACCAAGGCAAGCTACTACCGGTTTTTTATTCATCAATTGTAATGTAAACGAAATTTTTTATATTGTACTATATATATATCTTCGTTCTTGTTTATTGGTAAGTTAAAATTAACAATTTACCGAAACTTATTTGTCTGCAGTTGTTAAAAATGATCAAAACATTAAATTAATATACGATGCATACATGCAATCACATTTGTCACAGGTCAATTTTCAGACAGTCAAGGGAATAAAAAAGTTCATGTTTACACCTGATACAAATTTGAAACAAAATTTTATTAATTTTCGTTTTAACAAGTCGGAAGAAGATCGTATGTCATTTATAATTTCCCTTTTTTACGGCATAAGCTATATAAAATGGATTTTGACTTAATTATTGAACCAATAAAATCTTGGTTACCAACTGTTAACAGCACCTGTTTCACTGGCTGTCGTACATTATTTTAGGATGCTCCATCATAAAATGGGAGTTTCAGGGTGCATATCTTTCTATATGTCAATTAGTAGACAATTTATTATTCCAATTAGAAATGTAAACATTTACGAGTCGCCATAGACATATAAAAAAGTTTGCTTAGCTGGCGTGCGTTATTTTAGGAATCGGTTCTTAGTCACAATGTATAAGTAAGCTTTATAATACATATATTAGCAATTTCCTTTGTGGCACAGTTTGCTGAACATTGGTCTACTACAAAAGAGGCCCCGTTTTCGATCGTTTATTTTATCTGCAGCTACTAAATTTATCGACACATTAAATTACGTTTTCTAGCATTATTTTTTTTTAACCACAGACAATTTAAAACTGTTATGGAGAACTTAAGGTCGACAATGTGTCTTTGTCGGCGCTATTGTGGCTTTAAAAACTTGTATTTTCATTTTAACAGTTGTACCATTTAACATTCTTTAACTTTGACGTCTTTGTTCTATACTATCCGTGTAACATACTGAAAAAAAATACAAACAAAAAACAAAAAAACAACATTATTTTTTTTTTCTGGAATGTCTTGTTTTAGTGTTTTAGCTGACATTGTTAATCTTTCTCCTTTCTTATGTTATTATGGTAATCGCAGATTATAGTATGTGGTTTTATAAATTACAGTTGGCCATTTATATTATTTTGACAAGATAAACTAGCCGTGTATACATATACATGCGGGGCCGCTGTGGCCGAGCGGTTACAGTCGTGGACTACAAATCTCTCAGCCCCTCACCACTGTGGGTTCGAATCCCAGTAAGGACTTCGGATTTTTCAGGTGAGGTGGCTTGCGGTAGGTCGGTGGTTCTACCCGTGTACCTCTGTGTACTTTGGGTCTTCCTCCACCTGTAATTAGCTGGACGTCACTATATGATTGAAATACTATCGCAGCGACGGTAAACCCCAATACAACAACAACAACATATACATGCAGCACAATAAATCCTCTCTAGACAGAACACCAGCATATTGAACAATATAAAACTCTCTCTGTTGATGACAAACCTTTAGTACTTTTCACAAAATTTGACTGCCATTCTGTATCAATGGACAATAAAGAGTCTAAAATCGACCTATGTTTGCAGTTAGAAAATGATATCGGGGTCATGAAACACACATTGGCAATCGAATAAAGGTCTAATCTATTGCACATTTAAACAACCTTTCAATAAGAACCATATACATGTATTAAAATCTTACCATTATGCGATGTTGTCACATTCTTTAAATTTCTCACGCACATCAAATTACAAGTTTCCAATTGAAACCGGGCGCTGGGACGGTACAGTCATAGATTTGCACATGCTGCAATAAAGGCGAGATCGGCTGTAAACGGCATTATTTACTGAGTTGTGAATTCTTTGAAGACGAAAGGAAAACTTTTCTGACAGACTCCTAGTCAAATCTAACTTTCGCAGATATTGATTATTGTTTTAAATAGACTATAAAGTCTAATGCGCTCATATGATATCGATGCTTCCCATTTAGTTTCGTCTAATATATGGATATGTTTCAATATAACGTTACTGCTCAAATGCAATGCAATTAGATGGCATAAAACTGAAACACAATTGCCTGATATGTCTACATTGTTCGAAAACATATACATATATACAATCGATAATACTTACCTGTTCCCTAACACAGCTCCTTTCATCAGTTACTGACCTATAGCGGCGCGTGCTAATATCTATTTTTAGCTTGATAGCAGAAGTTATAAGCGCAAAGTCCCAGAGGGACGGAAAACGTGTCAACGATGCTCTTATATATGTATTTTTTATTTTATTTTATATTGGCTATATTCTAAAGAAATGATAATTACCTTATATGTATAATGTCTCTCTCTATTTGTAAGTACATTTATTAAATATAGTTGTATAGTTGTATACAAGTACATGCATATGGTGTGCGCATTTGTTTTGCTCCTTTAATTAAAAAACCTTTTATATTGACTACCTCTAATTAAACTAAATTGTATTCACATGTTACATCTGTTATTACATATCCTTTATAATACTTACTCGCAAATATGAAACCCTCCCCAACCATTAACCCTTACTTTATCTGTTATATTATTTCAAGTAGTTGATATTTTACTATTCTTTAGTATAATGTATATGTTTTGTCATTTTACTCTGACCGGAAACAATATTTCATATCTTATAAAATTGTTTGTAAATAACCCCATATTGTATCACTGATACCTGGGTGAATAAAAGTTCTGTTCTGTTCTGTTCTGTATTATCGGATGATTGCTAAAAGCTCCTACACAACCTACTAACCTCTCTAATCAACTTCATGATTGTTCTGCATTTACAAATAGTATATATGCTGAGCGCCAAGAAAGGGAGCTGTACCAGTACCAAATCTTCAACTTTTGTAAATCGCGGCCGGGGATAGAACCCATGACTTCCCGCGTACGAGACAGACGATCTAACTAGATTACATAATATAATAATAGGTAAAGGGAGAAAACCGTTGTACATGTGTTGGAATTTTCCTGCTTAGTAATTCCCCTTCGCAAGAGGGCCATGAATGCACTGGTTCGCTCTCCTGATGACACTTAGCTTTAAACAAATATGTTTCTATAATGATCCAAATAATTTTAACAATCTTGGCTGATGTAGCTGACGGACACTTGTGCAAATATGTTTAAATCTTGCCGAAGCATTTTTAAAGTTTTTACTACATACATGTACATGTAAAATAAGTACGTCCCGCATCTAGCGACCACAAAACTTATTAAAATAAAATAAGCCACACAGAAAACACACTGGTTGCCAAAACGAACTAAGGAATCTTAATTAAAGAGCTTAACTATATATATTATTTGTTTTTCAAAGCGCCTCACCTTGAAAAAAAGATGAATATTTTCTTTTTCTTTTTAAATGATTTTAGATATACTAGGAATGTAATGAGGCACATTTTAGAAATAAACTGAGGCATGTGTTATTGCTAACTTTTATTTTATCACTAAATGCAAAATGCGAGTTTAAAGGAGGGATCATCCTGTGAAAAAATAACGATATTGTGAGTTTTATATACATGTATGAGGTATGAGGAGTATGTGTGTGGTGTGTGTGTGTGGAGAGAGAGGGGGAGAGAGAGATTCAAACTATTTCTTTGAATGCAATGGAAATAATTCGATTTTTTACACGACTTTTAATTTACACTTTCAATAATGTGGCTTCAATGCGGTAGGCTAGTTCCCTTTATGATATTTTAAGAAACTGTAAATCACTGTTGAACAGGTCACAATTCAGTTCATTTTGGCCTAAGGAATCTCATAAAAAATTGCTGAAGTAGTATAGTAGTATACAAAATGATAGTTCTGGGACAAAAAAGCTAGATAAGCCTCAGTTCAAACCCTCAAGCCCCCCAACCCCAGCAGCAGGGGGGAACGCACCCCAGTCAGGGGGTTATCCAAATCCATTTCGGCCTGTAAGGCCTCGTCAGCTGAAGGCCCGGGCTCAAGGGGAGAGGGGCGGAAAAGTAATGTGAGCAGATAGAGACAGCCGGCGCGGCCCAACGGGCAGCCAACGAAAAGTGGCGGCTAGGGGGGAGCTTCTTATTAGGGGGGGGCCTCATAGGACGGAGAGAAATTGTGTGTATTGTACAGCAGGAAGGTCCTGCTGTAGGTGGTGGTCTGAATCTCTAATACGAACGCAGCTCAAAAGGAATTCACCGGCCGGGCTTAGGGACGGCCCACAACCCTCGCTTTCCCTCCGGGAAAGCCCGGGCTCAAGGGGGGTAAAAAAGTGGGCAGGTAGAGACCTCTGCTATTAGTCTGAGGTAGAGACCTGGGTTTTCTCTCGGAGACATTCCTCGTTAAGCCTCCGAAGACCGGCATCGACCTTATTCTGCCGATGCATTATAAAGGTCACCATAATAAGTGTGGCGACAGGGAAAGATAGCTGGATCAGATTGATGATTGTCGGGGGACACATACTCACTGTTTATTCTCTGTACATAGGTGGTGGGTCTGAGCCTCTAACACAAACGCAGCTCAGGAGGAATTCAACTTTTTGGCGATTTCTGCGAGCGCTTCTTTGCGGCCTTCGTCTAGGAGTTTTTTTCGAAGCTCGTCCATGTTTACCGGAGATGGCGCCTGTTTGGCATAGACCTCCCGTTTCAGGTCTTCAAACTTCTGGAGCTCATCTAGAACAAGCCTGTACTCGATGTCGGAAATGTTACCGTCTGTCAGGGATTTGCTAACGATGTCGGAGATCGTATTCAGCTTTACACGGGCAATCGTCTCAATGCGTCGATGCTTGAGGTACTTGCGGGAAAGGCGCCGCCCAGCCACCTTGCCAATAACACAGAGACCCGCACAACCGAGAGACCCAGTTCGAGCCCTACAGCGACCGGAATGGCCACGACTGTCGAGAAGAAGTAGACGCCACCGATTCCAAGTCCCCCCCCAGCGGCCGCCAAAGCAGCGTCAACGCCATCTACGGCGTTCAACGCCCTTCTATATTTCTTGCATAGGCCAGACCTTTTTTCGGCCTCGCGCGTTAAATCGGCCTGAATGCGCGTTATTTGTTGAAGACGGTAAGCGTGGCCATCGCCCTCAGTTGGCAGGGAGGGATACAGAGGCGGTGCCGTAGGTTGTTGTAGTTCATCCTTCATATTCGTATAATATATGTTGTTACTCCTCCAGTTCAATTAGGACTGCAACCACACCGGAAGCGTGGGACCTACTCGTGTCGCGCGTCTGAAAGTTGATAATATCACCTTTCTCAACTTGTAGAGGCTGTAGGAAGGTCTTGGAAGCGACATAAGAGTGCTGGACCTTAGTGATATCATAGCCTTGTTGAAATTGTCCATTTAAGGTGACGCCTACAGACACTTGATCCTCCGACTGTCCATCACGCTCGGCCGCGGACAGAGACATTGAAATGATCTTGCCTTTTTTCATCATGACGTAGCCCACTTTGCTCTGAGACAGACCATCCGAGTTGGAGCCGAACGACCATTCGAACTGCCCACCAACCAAAGGTCCGCGCTCCTCGGCCACTAGAGTTATTACGGGGTCGGGAATTTGGATTAGACCGAGCCTTGCATCGACGTACGCTTTGTTTACGGCATCTTTAGAGTGCCGAGGAAGCTGTACATTTATGATCCGGTGACCTCCAAGGTCAAGGTCGTCTTCCATGGGCGTTCCGCCATTTTTCCTCACGACTTCGCCCTTAAAATGGTCCCACGCTGTCTGGACCATTTTCGCAGAAACACCGTCAGTAGGCCCTGCGACGTCACCGACGTTCATAAGCCGACCTCCTTCTAAGTCTACATTTCCATCATCCGTCTTTTTGAGATACTGCGATAGATCGGGAGGTGCGGACCGTCGCGAAGCGACTGCATCGACGTAAGCCCGAGTGGCGTAATCGCCCTTAGAGGATTTATACCCCCGCCCGCCAAAGATACTCATTTCACCTCAAGGTCGACAGTCACTGGCAAGCCGTGGTTGTTTATAATGTTACCACGCTCGTCTCTAACTGAGAGAGAAAGCTCTGAGATGGTACCCTGTCTCAGAAGCTTGAACTCGGGATTGGGGAATACTGACGTTTTAATCTCCCCGTATTCCCAGTCTCCAACGGCGACAGCGGCGAGCAGACTACTGGGGGCGCCGTTCAGGGCGTTCTCGGTAGTGTTTAGCTGCTCCAGATGAATGAACAACAATCTGTTCGGACTGAAATTTACCGGACGCAGCCCACGCACACCCGTGTGTGGGCTGATCGGCATTTGGGTCTGGTCGAAGCCAAGAAGCTGCAGCAACCCCTCCGTGAAATGTACGCCCCTTTCATTAGGTTTGATAGCGAGGAGTCCGGTTGTCTCGTTCGGCGCTAGGATTAGGTCCTCGAACAAGGAGTTGAAATACGAACGTAGCTGCTGAAGAGTCCAAAGTCCGGGAGGAACCATCTTTCTCACCCCTTTGGACGTGACCGCCTCGTTTTTTGTGACATTGAACCAGCCAATCGTGTATGTGATGGACCGCAGCCCGACTCTGAGACATCCGCCTCTATTGTCGATTGGCTTTTGGAGGTAGGTTGGGCTCGTAGTTATATCAGTAATCGTCTGAAACATCTTGCAATATTCCGATGGAGGTATTTACGTTCAATAGCGGTGCGAAGTATAAGGCAGGGGGGTATCAGCGGAGCCTAACCGCCAACAACTTGTCCACGATACAGATCGTAGCCGCCCCCGGCAAGGTCTTCTCTGCGAAAATGCCCGACATCTGGCGCCAGTACCGTCTACCCAGGGTCAAAACAGATGCAGTTCTGGCAGAACCAGGTCAACTTTGCAGTCTGGTGCGCAACTTCCGGTTCGGGAGTTTCATTTAATGACCACCTGAATGGGCCGGCGGGGCACAAGAATCTGCTCATTCAATCTGTATACCTCTTTCACGCCTACTACACCATAAGACGCATTCTGGCGGAAATGAAATGCGCCCTCCCACAGGACGCATCCTGGGACCCCCTAAACAATACATACGACCGGAGAGCGTATGAACGGCTTTGCCAGGAATTCGGGGTCGATCCCCAGACAGACTGGCGTCAGAAAGAGTATCCGAACAGCCGCGGCCTGGGGGACGTTCACACCAGGGGGCACGTTGCGTGGACCCAGACAGACTTCCGACACGACAATCAGGCAAAACACATCGCCAGGCAGAACGCCGGAAGCCTAGACCCCGAACACATGACATTCGGCTCGGAGGTCTCTGGAGGCCGTCATTGTGGAGTTTCATCGTGCGACTGGCTACCGCCTAAAAAGGCCCACATCGAGTTCATCGAGCAAGATCCCGGCGTTGACGGCTCTTGGAGCACGTTCGTGCTTGACAACTCGAAAGGCTTCACCCAAGCCGGCATGGAGCGAATCAACGACTCAATCCGGACATATGTGTGGGCTCTGCTCGGTGCCCAGGCACAAACCAAGTCCAGGATCATCGACAAGACATCGGGCGGCTTCGAGGCTCAAAAGCAGTTCCTAGCACTAGTGGAAGATGCGATCAACTCTCCGGTTGACATCCAGGCCTCTATCACCCGTTACCAAGGCGTTCTGCAGTACGCCGGGAGTGAGCTTAACATGGTCTTTGGGACAGGACTGTACATGGCTCCAAGCGACATGCTTCTTAATATAAATCCAGGCATCGCGGGCTACAACAACAAAATTCTGAGGGCTCCGGCCGGCCTCTTCATCGGCACGGTTCAAAGCAACTCTGCTCCAGTTCAGGGGCATGACAGCTTCGATGATGGTAAAATCGCGGGCAACAAAATTCAGAAGGACCCCCCCATAGGCACGGTTCAAAGCAACTCTGCTCCAGTTCAGGGGCTGCAGCATGGCAGCTTCGATGATGGTAAAATCGCGGGGCCTCCGCGGGCAGACCCACCGACTCATAAGGGAGTATCAACGCTGCCCGCTGCAAACGCAGCAGCTGCGCGGGCACACTCCGACGAGAAAAGGGCTCTGGTTGTGGGCGGAATTGCGGTCGGGCTAGTGGCCCTTTAGCTAGCGCTTCGCTAGCCACTCGCGAGTTGCGACTAGCAACAGGCCTCCAACAGCAATGACCAACGCCCAAGTGTGCTCAGCAAGCCATCCAACTGCCTTGCCGGCGGTCGACAGCAACCACGAAACCACGCTGCCTATGATGCCGGGGATGGCGGCCGCGAGCTTACCCGCAAGCTTACCAAGAAGGGTGGCGAGAGCTTTCAGCTGCTTTTTCACCCATTCTTTTACCCCACCCTTATCAGTTGGCGCAGGGGGAGTGGCCCCGCCTGCACCGCCTCTTGTTAGTGCTAGAACGAGCGTGCTGATGGTCATCCCCATCGCCGTGAGGATGGACACGACGGTGATCCCCTGCTCTCGGAAGAGAGTCTTGATCCGTTCAGCCAGCGTGGCGTCTTCATGCATCATTCGCCGCAGGGTGTCCCGAATCCGGCCGATCTGCGATCTGAGAGCTTCTCGGTTGAACGAAGCCGCCTCGAGCCTAGCCGCCCGCTGGTCATTAAGATCAGCGATGCGCTGTCTGATCTCCCGCCGCAGCTGCTCGTCTTCTGTTTCTCCCAGTTTTCTTTTTTCCCGTTCAATGTGTCTGTCGAGCTCAGAGAGCCTTGCCAGGTTATTAACAAGCTCACCGCGCTGGGTTTGCATAGCCTTATCGAGTCCTCGGAGTTCCCGGTACCGCATTACTAACTCGGACCTGTCCAAGTCCGATGTACTCAGTGGTGAGTCGTTGATCGTTTTCAACGCGGTCTCCTCCGCTTCCGTCAGGGCGTGGGTTGCTCTGTCGACATCTACCACCTCAAGACTTCCGCCGGCCGCTTCGCCCAGTACTCCATCAGCCCGCTGTATCTGGGTGAGAGCTTCAGCGGGTAGAATCATCTTTTTCCTACTCCAGTCCGAGAAACCGAGTTCCTCACGGACTATTGCCGAACCCCTTTCCCTATCTTACCTGCTATAGTGGTTAGCTTTAGGGGTCTTCCGTCGCGAGCATTGATCAGATCAACATCCGGATGAGCCCTTAGGCGGAGTTGACCCTTTCTGTCGACCACAAATTTATTGTAGTCCTTACCGGCGGCGGGAGATCCCTCATTCAAATTGTTATAAAACTCATTAACGGCATCCATGAGTAATTCATTGGAAAGCGATGTGGTTGCGATGACGTCATCGGCCGGCGACGTCCGGTCGCTGAAATCTTGTAGTGGTATATCTTCATCGGCCATAATCATGTATTAGACCCAAACGTCTGCGAGTTCAATACATTATCATGGCACAAAGCGCATACGGTAGAAAGCTCAACCCGCACCGACGCCTGAGAGAACCCCTAGGGATCAAAGGCACTCGCCAAACGGTTGTAATCACAAACAACCCCTCCACAATCGACAAAAATCAGAATCTCTTAGTGAGGTTCCCGAGCCTTGGGGCTAATGATGTCATAGTCCCCGGAACAACTCGTTTAGCATTCCAAATCAAGCTGGACTCAACCGATGCTAACCGCCTAGTGGTCAATAATCTTGGTAGGGCCATCGTGAAGAAGATCACGATCAAAATTTCTGGGAACGAGGTCATGAGCATCGATGACAGCGATGTGTTCTGGTGCTACGTGGACCTCTGGAAAACCGACAACGAGCGGGCGAACTCACAGTACCAGGGTATTGACACCACGAAGGACAGAAACGTAACGAAGAATAGACTCGATGCTGGAGACAAGGTGACTAACAAGGCGAAGGACGTCGCTGTTGCCAAGGCTTACGGGAACCGCTTCTACATCCCACTCGACTTCGAACTCTTGGAGAGTCACGTGCCCTTCTTTCAGGCCGCTTTCGGTGACAGGCTGGAATACGAATTTACGTTCAACGATTACGACCGTGTAGTCCGGGCAGCCGGTGACGCGGCTGCCAAATACTCAGTCGAGGGCATTTCCTTGGAGTTCGAGAAGGTGACTAACAGGGAGCTGGCCGACAACATCCGCAACCAGTATGCGGGGAAGATGGCGATCCTCTACGACAAGGTCCTCCGACACCGCAGAATAGTGGCGAACAAGGAGGACACGCTGTGGAACATCAACCTGAACGTCCCCGCTCGATCGATGAAGGGGATCTTGATGCTCTTCGAGGAACCGGCTGATGCATTTACTCGCCAGAGCGAGGCGTTCTACAACCCCAAGATCACGAAGGTGGAGGTCACTGTCGAGGGCGTTTCAAACCAGCTCTATGCGAATGGCATGCGCCCTTACCAGGCGTGGGACGAGGTCAGAAAACTAATGGCGGGCGGATTAAAACGGCATCCCGAAGTGGCTATGGTGGCCAAGGACCTCAGTGTCCACGCCTGCGACCTGGGCAAGTACCTCACGGAGGAGTTCGCTCTCTGGCTGGACTTGAGGTCAACCGACGACGACGGCCTGCACGGCAATGGCCGCCGGGTCGAAAACGGGAGCTCGGGTATTACGATCCAGATCGCCAAAGAAGCAGAAGCTGAAGCTCCATTGAACATTTACCTCTTCGTAATCATGGATGCGCAGCTCAACATCGAGGATGGGCGATTCGTGTCGGCTATTTACTAGCGACTTAGTCACTGAGCCCCACTCGGCGATAATCTGCGGCATGACTGGCTGCGGGAAAACGAAATTTGTGCTTGACCTCCTCGAGGGCCCATACCGCGACCGTTTCGAGCACGTCGTAATCCTGTGTCCCACGATCAGGCACAACACCACCTATCTGGAGCGCGCATGGGTGTGTACAGACGAGGAGGTTTATGTTCTGGATCCGGGTGAACGGCTTCACGACTATTTGCGCGCTTTCTACCGAGTATTTCAGGGTGAGCCGACGTTGTTCGTCATCGATGACATGGCCGCGAGTAAACAGCTCACCAAGAAAAAGGATATGCTCTCAGAGTTGGCATTCAGCGGCCGGCATGCCAAGCAATCGGTCTGGGTCCTGGCTCAGAGGTACAACGCCATCCTCAAAGATCTCCGAGAGCAAACGCGTTGGGTCGCCCTCTTCCACTGCAAGGATCGGGACAGTTTCGAAGAGTGCTTGCGCGAAAATGACATTATCCCCGCAGACGAAAGACACGCCGTGCGTCAACGACTCGCCAAAATGAGGCACGCAAAGCTTATTTTAAACACCTCGCAGCCAAGTAGTTATCACGTGCTAGCATGAAAGGCCTATATGTTCTTGGCCCCACGTGCTAGCATGAAAGGCCTATATGTTGTTGGCGCATGCGTCTGGAGCGCCGCGTTACTTTTTATTTTCATCACAATTAGAGTGGGGAGGTATGTGACTATTGCAATGGAATGCGACGACATTATTGACGAGCTCCTTGCCGACCTGCCGACTGTGCAGGTCGTTGATCGACCTCGTGGCCGGGTAGAGGGCGATGAGCCCGAAAAAGCAGAACGACATGAGCAGAGACAGCGGTTGGTTGCGCTCGCTATTGGGGGGAAGTCAAAGCAGTACATTGGCAGAGAGATTTCCGCCGATCAAATCGATCGTCTATCCGATGAGGAGTTTGGCAGGCTCTACGCCCGATATGAGGCTCGACTGGGGGCTAGTATGACCAAGACCCTTGGCTCTGCGGTGCTGCAGATTTACACCATGGCGGCTATCCGTTTGCTCCCGATTCCGGCTGATAAACAGCCTTTACTGATTGCCGACCTCGAGGCAGATCCGTTTGTTGGGCATGCCTTAAATACCATCACCTGCGAGCTATACCACCGCTGTGGCATATACTTAGCTCCTGTTACAGCAATGCTAAGCTCATTTAAACACTGCCAAGCATCTACTGAGGACGATGGCGGAACAAACCGTAGCAATGGAGGGAACACCGGAGGAGGCGCCGCCAAAGGAGGAGGCGACACCAGTCCGTGCGCCGGAGGAAGTCCGGCCAGAGAGGGTGACTAGGACAAAGGACCCTAAGCGGGTGGCTGCTGGGCGGGCAGGGGCAGAGGCGAGAAAAAGGAAGCAGCAGGCACTCCTGAATGAGTTACAGGGGTTTAAGGCCACGGTGGCGGAGCAGCCGGCAGAGCCGAGGGGGTCCCACTCGACGGAGCGGCCGCGCACTCCATCAGACGGGCACAAAGCCCCGCCAGCAATGCCTCAATGGCTGATGTACGCTGGAGCTGTAGCAGTCCTAGCTGGATTATTTTGGAAGGTTAAGGAGGGCGCATCGCCAGCTCCAACCCATCCGCCAGTCCTAGAATTAGAGGAAAGTAACCGCGGTTCTTATAGACGCGACCCACATCGCATGGAATAATCATGTCTACCCAAGCAACTCCAAACCGAAAGAAAGTAGTTAATGAGGTGCACCAAGGCGCCGTGGTAGCGACGAACATATTAGGCAATGTGACGAACTTCTTCAGCCTTATTGTGGACGCCTTCAGAGCTCTGGCGCGGACCGAGAATATCCCACTCGACGGAGAGGCCGAGCACTCCGTCAGCAATGCCTCAATGGCTGCCGCCAGCAACGCCTCAATAGCTGATGTTCGCTAGAGCCATAGCAGCAGCCCTAGCTGGATTTTTTTTTGGAAGGTTGTCGCCAGCTCCAACCACCCGCCCGCTCTAGAATTAGAGGAAAGTAATCGCGGATCTTATAGACGCGACCCCCATCACATGGAATAATCATGTCTGCCCAAGCAACTCCAAACGGAAAGGAAGTAGTTAATGCGATCTACCACGGCGCCTTGGTAGCGGGATTCGCAGTCGGCTATGCGCGCCTAGGTAAGGCCGCACTCGGTGGGACATACCCTAAACTGGATTTCACCCCGCGGGACGTAGGCATGGCCGTAGTCGACGTCACGGCCGCGCTCGCCACCAAATATCTCCTCATCAAGCAAGGGAGGATCCCCGCCAACGTATTGAATTAAGCGCCTTTATAATAATACGATGGCTGGCATTGCAATGATGTTGGGCGGCGCGGTCGCAAATGCGGTGGCGTTCACTGGAAGCAATTATCTGTTTAGCCTTTTCAAAAACTCTGGCGTCGAAGAAGAGCGCCGACGCCATGACGCCGCGGTCGAACAGCTACAGGCGGCCCAGGCGGCGTGGGTCAAAAAAAGGACTCAGCGTCTAGACTTTATCCAGAGCGAGCTCCGCCGGCAAGGCCACGCCGTCCAATCCTTCCAGGATGTTGATGAGGCTATGCAGGAGTATGCTGCGGTAATGCCAGAGGCGAGTAAGCGGTTCGGTCCACTGGGCCCTGAGCCGCAGCTGGCTGACTTCTACCAACCGTCCGGCGATCAGCAGGCTAGAGAGCTTGGATTTATTGTCTTAGCTCTAGGAGCGGCTGGGCTCACGGGCTACTGGATTGAAAAAAGGATTAATTAACTTTCTAATAACTTTTTTTTACATACATATGCATCATGGGGCTACCCGAAGAACTTTTCACTAAGATGGTGGAAGTTGGTTATGCAGCTCGGCGGCACAAAGTTCCTGGGCCCTTATCCTCTACTATGATCGAAGTCGCCCAGAGCTCACTCGAGAGCTGGTGGGAGGATGAAATGTTAATGAGGCCCTTCGCATATAGAATGCTATCGGGCCCGACTAACCTCAGGGCAACAGCAGGGCAGCTACCAGAGCCTGTGGCTTCAGCGTGTTGGAGGCTGATCACGCTCTTGGAATATCTCCATGGATCAGCTCTACTACAGCCCAAGGGGCTACTGGAAGGGGCTAGCGGCAATTAAAAAACTGGCGGCCGCGGCTAAGGTTTCTGAGACTAAGGCTAAGGACTTCCTCAAAAAGCAGGCCATCTGGCAAATCTACCTCCCAGCTCCGCGCCATATACCCAGGCCCCGCTTTACCGTTTCGACGCCGAACGAAGTGCACCAGGCCGATCTCTTATTTCTACCACATGACACGGTTCGTCGGCGCACATACAAGTATGCCCTGACCGTTGTCGATGTGGCTAGCAGGTTCAAAGCCGCCGAACCGCTTACGACAAAAGAGGCTAAAGAGGTCGCCGCTGCTCTCGAGCGGATTTACAAGCGGGGTCCGCTGCGATGGCCGAAACTGCTGCAAGTTGATCCTGGACGCGAGTTCATGGGCGCAGTCAGTCAGCTCCTGGCGAAGCACGGGGTCGAGGTCAGGCGCGGCCGTGTGGATATCCACCGTGATCAGGGGATCGTAGAGCGGTTCAACCGGTCACTTGCTGAACGACTGTTCGGGCACCAGTATGCGGTCGAAATGCGGCTGCCACAAGGCCAGCGGTCGTCTGAATGGGTTGGCAGGCTGCCCGCGGTTGTGGCTGCGATGAATGGAGAAGTGACTCGGCTTACCGGTAGAAGGCCGGTTGACGCCATCAAGGTCAAATCCGTGACACAAAAGCCCTCCTCGGTTGTACCCGGCCGTTCGGTTGGTCTCAAGGAGCAAAAGCTCCCCTCCGGTGTCGGTGTTCGCTACCTCTACCAGGCCGGCGAACTGGAGGGTGGCCGCCGGCGGGCCACTGACCCTGTGTGGTCCCTCGGCGTGTATCGTCTCGGGCGGTCTGTCACCAAGCCCGACGAGCCAGTGGTGTACTATCTCCAGGATGGACCAGAGCGCGGGTTCGTCCGTGAGGAACTACTCATAGTGCCACCCGACACACGACTGCCGCCGGATGGGGTTCTTACGCGTTGATGGCCATAGGCCAGGGTGTCTACACCATTTTTCATGATCCACCTCTTGCTGTCAAAGGGTGAGAGTGACGTCTTGTTAAGGTGCTGCCCATAGATGCGATGACGGTCAGACCGCAGCACGTCCATGCCGTGGCGGAAGGTCTTCTTACCGAAGAGGGCCTCCTTGTACTGCTCGTGGCGGATGTGCTTCTTCACGACGTTCTTTCTTATACCCTTGGCCTTTTTTATGTTTTTCCCATCAGCCTCCAGGATAGAGTACATCTTCGGGCGCAGGCCCACGAACTCGGCGATAGGACGCCCAAGGCATTCGTCCTTCATGAGGCCTGGTACCTTCTTGTTGACCACACTGTGCAGCGGATGATCCGACGGGTAGTCGGACGTGTCATAGAGGCTCTGGCCAGAGGCCATGTCGGAGTAGACGTCGGAGGTGTGGATCTCCAGTAGCAGAGAGTCCGTGTTGGTGTAGAGGAGGGCGCAGCGCTCGCCGTACCGCTTCTTCATTTGATTGAAGAAGAAGTCGTACATGAGGTGCTTGGATAGGTCTAGGATGCTCATCCCCACATAAATCGGGCGGTTGAGGAACAGCCGGCTCTTGTGGACCTGGATGGCAGCCAGGTCGTCATCGAAGATGTTCGCCCGTGCGAAGGCTGGGCTGGCGATTAGGCGTCGGATCTTACCCTCCTCTGATGAGCGCACCAGCTTCACATCAACCCGCCTCCGGAGATTCTCCATCGTTTTTCCGAACACGCTGTTGTTCATCGACTTGTACAGATCCTGCTCGAACCCGTTGCCCGCCATCTTCCGTAGTTCGGTATTCAACCGGATGTACGGCTCCATCCAGGCGCTCTGTTCAAAGCAGAGGGTTCGATGTACCTTCTTCAACCGCATGCCGAGGGAGAGGTACAGCTGGAGGTTGCGGTAGTGGAGCACGTAGCGGTCCTTGTCATGGAGGTTTGGTACCAGCTTTTCAACCTCTGTCGGCGCCACCCCAACGCCTAAGAGATTGTGCTGATATTCAGACATCCACTCCTTGAGGACAACCATGCGCTCAGGAGCCAGCGGGTAGTCATTATGCGCATCATGTAGCTCCGCAGGGTACTCCAGGTCAACCTCTAGGATGTAGCCCTCGTGGTCGTCCTCTGGATGCTCGGTTATCATTGCCGCTAGCCGCTGAAGATCCTCCACCTCTACCCACCTGAAGCCACCCGTTGGTAGCGGCTGACTCATCGCCCAGCCATAGAGGTTGTTGGCATCTAAGTACAGGATGTGGCTGCTCGGCTTGGTTGGGTCGTAGCCCTCGACCAATGGGTTATTAGCGCGCGCATAACGCTTCGATGCCATAGAGATTCCGCCGCGCAGCCCCTTCTCGATGAAGAGGTGCTGGTCATAATCCGTGAGGAGGTCTAGCTCCACCCCGGTTTTCTTCAGCAAAGCGTCCCAGGACAAGCCGGGGCTGGTGTAGTAGTGTGCGGGGTCCAGGCTGTACTGCCGCATGCATGTCTTCCGGAAGGTCTCGAAGACATCTGCCAGGAGGAGCACGTCCGTGCGGTTGTAGAGCTTATGGTAGTCCCCTAGGTTTCGTCAGAGAGCTTGCTGTAGAAGGCTTCCTTCGGAGGTAGGCGGGTCTCTGCGAATCTCTCCCAAGAGTCCATGTACTCGTACGGATAGACTCCCTTGCGCAGCAGGAGCTCGCGCCTGTTGTTGTTGGGTTCATACCGCGCCGTTATCTGGAAGGCCTCGGGCCTGTTTGCAGCAACCAACTTGTCTAGAGAGGCTAGGAGGAACTGGGCGCTGTCGATGAAGCGGAGCTGCCCGAGAGAGAAGCTGATGTACTTCTCCGTGTTGTTAGGGATGCAGGACACCCTGCCCTCTACCTTGGAGATGGCTTGCATGAGGAGGTGAGAGTCGTAGCCCCGCAGGTTGTGGAATACAACCGGTATGGTCGTTGTTTTGGGGTTCAGCCTTAACTTAAGGTTGCAG
>CM037792.1:1494456-1544456 GCA_021229015.1 Solen grandis | reverse complement strand
TCTAATCCGGACTTTTTTGCTGGTCCCGAGGGTGTCCGGTTTAGGGAGTTTCCACTGTACTAACTTTAGGGACTTTTAACGGTAAATGAACACATGGCAGGTGTGTCACATAGATTATTTGAAAATCCACCTTTACATAAGGAAGTAACTGCCCAAACAAAGTCTTTATTACCAAATTTTGACCTTGAAACATTTAGTGTGACCTTGACATTTGAGCTACAGGTCTGGGTCATGTGCCAGCATGCCATCCCAGAACACTTAATAATTACACCAAATGACTCGAACTCCGGCGCATTGGATTTGCTCTTTATCAATCACTGCCACATTGAGTACCACATGCATCGCATTTGAAACACTGACCAAACTGTTTTGTGTGTGATTGACACCAGTATTTCATAACAATAAATTTAGGAAGAATTTAGGGGTCATAATCCTGAACAGTGTCCAGTGTAATCCTTGAGGACATTTTACATTCACTTTCAATTTCTGGTTTGTTGTTGTCATTTAGAAATGCTCTGTAAAGCTATTATTTTTGTTATTTGGACTTCATGTGATATATTTCCATCTTTATTATAAAATATAAAAAAGTGGAATAAAAAATAATTTAAAATTATGAAATAGCACAGCCTGTGCTATTTCAACATATTGTAGCATAGAGATCTGTGTGAGATCTCCTGCGTGGAGATTGCAAATGACTTAAAAATCTTTTTATAAATGAGGAAGAAACAACCTTGACTCCTCTGTTTGTTCATACAGTATTGAAGCTCATATTCTACATTTCTGCATGACAAAAGATCCATTGTTTTATATACTATATTATAAGTCAGTTAATCAATATTCATCAAGTCATAAATGTGCACATGAATATTCATGAGGTAAAGGGCTAAGCTTTCAAGCTATAAACTGGACTCATATGCCTACATACTGTCTCATCTTGCTAAACATAAAGTCATGTTAATATTGTTCAGCATGAGGAGCACATTTTTTATTCATTAAGTCTATGATAACATGACCACCAGTAATACTCACATTGTGTGAATATTGTTCACAACAACATGCTATTGTAAAATAATACGATGCGCAAGAACTGACAAAAGCATTGTGTTACTTGCTAAGATATGCCATGAAAGATATCCTTTCTTTTTAACATTTTTAATGAGCACAACGTGCTCAAGGTGAGCTTTTCTGATCGCCTTTTGTCCGTCGTCCGTGCGTCCGTGCGTGCGTCCGTGCGTCCGGCGTCAACAATTGCTTCAAACAACATCTCCTCCTAAACGGCTTGGCCAATTTGAAAAATATTTTGCAGGAATGTTCCTTGGATGAAGCTCTACTAAAGTTGTATAAATGGTTCTGGTCCATCGCATAATTAGGTCACAGGAGCTAAAAATAGATTTTAAAAATGAAAATTTAAAAAATCTTCTTCTCTGAAACCACAAGGCCTAGCCTTTTGATTTTTAGCTCACATGAGCACAACGTGCTCAAGGTGAGCTTTTCTGATCGCCTTTTGTCTGGCGTCCGTCGTCCGTGCGTGCGTGCGTGCGTGCGTCCGGCGTCAACAATTGCTTCAAACAACATCTCCTCCTAAACGGCTTGGCCAATTTGTAAAATATTTTGCAGGAATGTTCCTTAGATGAAGCTCTACTAAAGTTGTATAAATGGTTCTGGTCCATCGCATAATTAGGTCACAGGAGCTAAAAATAGATTTTAAAAATGAAAATTAAAAAATCTTCTTCTCTGAAACCACAAGGCCTAGCCTTTTGATTTTTGGTATGTAGCATGATCTTATGACTCTCTACCAGGATTGTACAAATTATGACCCTGGGGTCAAAATTGGCCCCGCCCCAGGGGTCACTTGATTTCACATAGGCTAATATAGGAAAAACTTGAAAAAATCTTCTTCTCCGAAACCACAAGGCCTAACCTTTTGATTTTTGGTATGTAGCATCATCTTATGGGCCACTACCAAGATTGTACAAATCATAGCCCTATGGTGATAAATGACCCCGCGCCAGGGGTCACTTGTTTTACATAGAGTTATATTGGAAAATCTTAAAAAATCTTCTTCTATGAATCCATAAGGCCTAGAGCTTAGATATTTGGTATGTAGCATCATCTTATGGGCCACTACCAAGATTGTACAAATCATAGCCCTATGGTGATAAATGACCCCGCACCAGGGGTCACTTGTTTTACATAGAGTTATATAGGAAAATCTTAAAAAATCTTCTTCCATGAATGCATAAGGCCTAGAGCTTAGATATTTGGTATGAAGCATCATCTTATGGGCCACTACCAAGATTGTACAAATCATAGCCCTATGGTGATAAATGACCCCGTATCAGGGGTCACTTGTTTTACATAGAGTTATATAGGAAAATCTTAAAAAATCTTCTTCTATGAATCCATTAGGCCTAGAGCTTAGATATTTGGTATGTAGCATCATCTTATGGGCCACTACCAAGATTGTACAAATCATAGCCCAATGGTGATAAATGACCCCACACCTGGGGTCACTTGTTTTACATAGAGTTAAATAGGAAAATCTTAAAAAAATCTTCTTCTATGAATCAATAAGGCCTAGAGCTAAGATTTTTGGTATGTAGTAGCATCTAATGGTTCATTACAAAGATTTTCAAAGTCTTGGCCCTACGGTGATAAATGACCCTGCGCCCAAGTCTTCTCTGAAACCATATAGCTCATTGCTCAGATATTTGGTGTGTAGTATTGTCAGGGGTAAAATGTTTTAGATTAAGTTATATCAGAATCCTTGTCTGTTTAAAAACCTTGACATCAGTTGAAGCAATGGTACTCAGGTGAGCGATTCAGGGCCATCATGGCCCTCTTGTTGGTATGTAGCATGATCTTATGACTGTCTACCAGGATTGTACAAATTATGACCCTGGGGTCAAAATTGGCCCCGCCCCAGGGGTCACTTGATTTCACATAGGCTAATATAGGAAAAACTTGAAAAAATCTTCTTCTCCGAAACCACAAGGCCTAGCCTTTAGATATTTGGTATGAAGCATCATCTTATGGGCCACTACCAAGATTGTACAAATCATAGCCCTATGGTGATAAATGACCCCGCACCAGGGGTCACTTGTTTTACATAGAGTTATATAGGAAAATCTTAAAAAATCTTCTTCTATGAATCCATAAGGCCTAGAGCTTAGATATTTGGTATGTAGCATCATCTTATGGGCCACTACCAAGATTGTACAAATCATAGCCCTATGGTGATAAATGACCCCCCACCAGGGGTCACTTGTTTTACACAGAGTTATATAGGAAAATCTTAAAAAATCTTCTTCCATGAATGCATAAGGCCTAGAGCTTAGATATTTAGTATGTAGCATCATCTTATGGGCCACTACCAAGATTGTACAAATCATAGCCCTATGGTGATAAATGACCCCACACCAGGGGTCACTTGTTTTACATAGAGTTAAATAGGAAAATCTTAAAAAATCTTCTTCTATGAATCAATAAGGCCTAGAGCTAAGATTTTTGGTATGTAGTAGCATCTAATGGTTCATTACAAAGATTTTCAAAGTCTTGGCCCTACGGTGATAAATGACCCTGCGCCCAAGTCTTCTCTGAAACCATATGGCCCATTGCTTAGATATTTGGTGTGTAGTATTGTCAGGGGTAAAATGTTTTAGATTAAGTTATATCAGAATCCTTGTCTGTTTAAAAACCTTGACATCAGTTGAAGCAATGGTACTCAGGTGAGCGATTCAGGGCCATCATGGCCCTCTTGTTTGATACTACTTTATTTTTTTTTTATTAGAGCTTTCACAAGAATTAAATATATTTAGATTCTGGATGGAGAATGAGGGGAAATTTAATGGAGCATGGAGTACCCCGGGTTGTATTTTGGAGACGGTGTTCATATGTCAGATGGGATATTTTGAGGCAATATACCGGAATTTTGGGGCGAACCTAGTTTGTGTGGTGGAAAATTCTGGAGAAATGTTGGGAATTGAAATCAGTGTTTTTTAGTCAAATAAGGAATTTTGGGATCATTTCTGTAGAAAGGAACTGGCTGCTGACTGATCCGTTCTGTTAGGAAGTATATTAAAGTTTATCTGATCAAATGGCCTAGTGATTGACTCTAACGCTAGGTCGTTCACCTCTATATGAGTTTAAACATGTACCGTATGGAGGAAAGTGAAGGAGGTTGCCATGGGGATTGGACCCCACCAGGTAGGTTTGTAAGTCGCCATGGGGATTGGATCCCAGGCGTGACTTGTAGTAGGGAATGGACCCTAACATGGGGATTGGACCCTAGGGGTGACTTGTGGTAGGGAATGGACCCTAACATGGGGATTGAACCCCATGCAGAGTGAGTGTAGGGATTGGATCATACTTATTTATTTCTTGGGGAGTCGCAGCTAGTTCCTTTAATAATTATAATAATAACAATTTCTTCAGGGTTTTCCGCAACTTCATGGACCTTTACTGCCACATTTGGAATGTGAATTGATTTGATAAATATTTGTTATTAAACTTTTGAATTAATCTAGTGCTAGTGTTGGTGATTAATTTTAGCCATTTTGTAATAATACAAAGTTAATCATAAGTAATATGCTATTGTAAAATAATGATAGTTTATCACTATTGTAAAAAAAATTTTAAATTAAAAAAATGAAGTTTATCATGCTCTTCATTACACTCACATAACATGAAGACAAGATGGGATGTAGGGGTAGTGATATATCTAGTGCCCTATATCTCTTTGAATTACAGCAATTGTCATGAAAATCTGTGTTTGTGTGCATACTTGTGCATTTCTTCACGGTACTTTTTTTTCGGCTACAGATGTAAGGGTGGCACACAAGGGGACAATTGTGAGAAACTGCGAGATGTTTGTGATGTACTCTCCGATGTTGGTCTCTGTGTCAATGGAGGACAGTGTGTCAACAAGGACGGCAGTGCAGAATGCAAGTGCCCTGTTGGTAAGTAACATTTAGTTCTGTTGTTGCTATAACTTCATGAAAATCTTCAAGAACTACGGTAGTTGTGGTCTTGGTTAACCATGTAAATGCTGATCTGATTTGCATTTTACCAAATGTTTCATGTTGGGATTTTCATGAGCTCAAAAATCTTGATTTCTGTATCAGAATAGATATGAACTTTTGAAGATATTAAAGTCTATTTCAAATGTTTTCATATTTTCATTTATTTTTTTTTTTTTAATAAAAAAGGAAGGAAGGCTTGGCAAAAGAGGCTCTTTTGTCACATGTGTCTCCTGGAGTCTAGGGACAAGCAGAAATATGATTTTGACCTTTTCTATGATAATTGAATTTTTTTACCTTTCTGTTCTGCAAATGCAAAAAAAAAATATTCTATACAAATTAATTTTGTAGAGTATACCAACAGCCGTTGTAGTTTTGAAAAGAATGAGAACCAGAGTGGTACCAGCGCCTACAATACCGCTGAGGTAACCTCATCCACTCAACCTATGGAAGAATGCAAGAGCAGATGTTTGTCAGATATCACATGTGATGCTGTGGTTTACACTGAAAATGGTGGAAGAAAGTTTTGTCTGTTTTATAAGGCTGGAGATGTGATGAAGGAAGAACAAGGCAATACACATTTTACAAAGAAATGCCTCTCAGGTGACAAATTACCTATTCCTCTATATATTGTCAGTTATTAACCCTCTAGCCTATAAATACTTATGTACAAGTTTATGACATCATGAGTATAGATTCACTGAACTATACACTGATGGAAGTGCTTGTAATAAAATAAACCATGCCTTATGTACCATTATTCTTCCACCCATTTGAAGTTTCTTATTGGTGACCAGGGTCACAAGGTAGGCTAGAGTAGATAATTGGATTGCATTTACATTTTTCCTTTATTAGAACATTGTTAAAGAATGTAGTGAAGATGTAGATATAAAGTGTAAATCACATGTCTGATAGGGCAAATACACTTTATGTCTTAAATGCAGGAAATTTAAACTTGACATAAATACTCAAATAGTGGGTTTTGGGGATACACCATTACATTAATAGACATTCATTAGATAAAAGGGACCCAAGTTCAAAGAGTGACTTAGCAATGTGAACATGAATAAGGGCAAGTTTAAAGTTCACAAGTTTACTGTCCTTTGTGTTTATGTTTACAGCATATTCAGGGAAAAGCTGTGAACTTTACCGGGACTGGTGCAGTGATTCAAATAACCCCTGCAAAAATGGTGGAAAATGTGAGGTGACATGTACAGATTATCAATGTGTCTGTCCTGATGGTGAGTACAGAGTCATTTAACATTGTATTACAGTATATGAACTTAATTTACAGGTTCAGATAGCTTTAAAAGATATTTTTAGAAATTTAGCAGACTCATGCTCAGACTGGCCAGAAAAAAATTACCGGTAAATAGTTCCTGTGACATGCATGCTTGAACAAAAATAGTGTAGGTAGGTTGGTTTTTAGCTCACCTGAGCACCTGATCACCCTGTGTTCGTCGTGTGACGTGCGTCATGAACAATTTGCTTTAAACAACATCTCCTCTGAAACCGCATGACAGAATATGATTAAACTTGGCAGGGATGATCCTTGGATGAACCTTCACAAAAGTTGCTAAAATAACCTTGACCTATGCAGAACTCTAGTTACCATGGCAACAGAAAAAAAAAAATTATGATAACCTTAAAAATCATCTCCTTCAAAACTACTGGCCAGATTTCTAAATGTTTGGTACAGATGTTCCCTGGGTTACCCTCTACCAAGACTGCTAAAATTATTCCAATCCAAAAAAAAAAACATAGCTGCCAGGGTTGGGGCTAAATTGCTCTTTATGTATATAAAGAAATCTTTAAACAAATTCTTCTCCGAAACCACTGGACAGAATTTGATTAAATTTGGCAGGGATGATCCTTGGGTGAAGTTTTACAAAAGTTGCTAAAATTATTCCGATCCATACAAAACATGGCTGCCAGGGGTGGGGCTAATTTGCCTTATATGTATATAGTGAAATCTCTGACATTTTCTCCGAAACCACTGGACAGAATTTGATTAAATTTGGCAGGGATGATCCTTGGGGGGGGGATAATTTCCTTAATGTATATATTGAAAACTTAAAATGACCTCTCCTCTGAAACTACTGGACAGAATTTGATAAAACTCTGCAGGGATCATTTCCTTCAAAACTATGGCCAGATTTCAAATTATTTTAATACAGACTGATGATCCTGGGTAACCCTATACTCAGGTGAACAATCCAGGGCCATCATGACCCTCTTGTGTTTTTTAGCTCACATGAGCACAACGTGCTCAAGGTGAGCTTTTCTGATCGCCTTTTGTCCGGCGTCCGTCGTCCGTCGTCCGTGCGTGCGTCCGTGCGTGCGTCCGTGCGTGCGTCCGGCGTCAACAATTGCTTCAAACAACATCTCCTCCTAAACGGCTTGGCCAATTTGAAAAATATTTTGCAGGAATGTTCCTTGGATGAAGCTCTACTAAAGTTGTATAAATGGTTCTGGTCCATCGCATAATTAGGTCACAGGAGCTAAAAATAGATTTTAAAAATGAAAATTTAAAAAATCTTCTTCTCTGAAACCACAAGGCCTAGCCTTTTGATTTTTGGTATGTAGCATGATCTTATGACTGTCTATCAGGATTGTACAAATTATGACCCTGGGGTCAAAATTGGCCCCGCCCCAGGGGTCACTTGATTTCACATAGGCTAATATAGGAAAAACTTGAAAAAATCTTCTTCTCTGAAACCACAAGGCCTAGCCTTTTGATTTTTGGTATGTAGCATCATCTGATGGGCCACTACCAAGATTGTACAAATCATAGCCCTATGGTGATAAATGACCCCGCACCAGGGGTCACTTGTTTTACATAGAGTTATATAGGAAAATCTTAAAAAATCTTCTTCCATGAATGCATAAGACCTAGAGCTTAGATATTTGGTATGAAGCATCATCTTATGGGCCACTACCAAGATTGTACAAATCATAGCCCTATGGTGATAAATGACCCCGCACCAGGGGTCACTTGTTTTACATAGAGTTATATAGGAAAATCTTAAAAAATCTTCTTCCATGAATGCATAAGGCCTAGAGCTTAGATATTTGGTATGAAGCATCATCTTATGGGCCACTACCAAGATTGTACAAATCATAGCCCTATGGTGATAAATGACCCCGCACCAGGGGTCACTTGTTTTACATAGAGTTATATAGGAAAATCTTAAAAAATCTTCTTCTATGAATCCATAAGGCCTAGAGCTTAGATATTTGGTATGTAGCATCATCTTATGGGCCACTACCAAGATTGTACAAATCATAGCTTATGGTGATAAATGACCCCGCACCAGGGGTCACTTGTTTTACAAGAGTTAATAGGAAAATCTTAAAAAATCTTCTTCATGAATCATAAGGCCTGAGCTTAGATATTTGGTATGTAGCATCATCTTATGGGCCACTACCAAGATTGTACAAATCATAGCCCTATGGTGATAAATGACCCCCACCAGGGGTCACTTGTTTTACATAGAGTTAAATAGGAAAATCTTAAAAAATCTTCTTCTATGAATCAATAAGGCCTAGAGCTAAGATTTTTGGTATGTAGTAGCATCTAATGGTTCATTACAAAGATTTTCAAAGTCTTGGCCCTACGGTGATAAATGACCCTGCGCCCAAGTCTTCTCTGAAACCATATGGCCCATTGCTTAGATATTTGGTGTGTAGTATTGTCAGGGGTAAAATTTTTTAGATTAAGTTATATCAGAATCCTTGTCTGTTTAAAAACCTTGACATCAGTTGAAGCAATGGTACTCAGGTGAGCGATTCAGGGCCATCATGGCCCTCTTGTTTTCTTGTGTATTAACTGACATCATTATGCTTTTGCCTGATTACTTAAGTAATAATTGAACTTACTGTCTACCCTGGTATTAACTTAATTGTGTATGCATTTCAGGTTACTCTGGAGTTAACTGTGAGATTGCAAACAATCCTTGTGCCAACAACCCATGTGGTACCCAGGCCACATGCCAGCCAGACCTGACCAACTACATTTGCCAGTGTCAGCAAGGGAGGGTGCTGAGTGGCAATTCTTGCAGAGGTAAATGAGCTTTAAGTCTGTACAGTGATTTTGTGTGTGGGGGAGGGTGGTTACTACCTTTTACAGGTAATTTCCCCTAGCCAAAAACAGACATTTCTCAGAATAACTACTATACCTATTTTCCCAATGAAATAGATTTTTTTTTCAAGAGAAATGATTCACGGTATCTTAATAAAATTTATGTTATTCTTATAACTTTAATGGTGATTTTTAACTGTCTATGTCAGTTACCACCTTTAATGGAAATTGTTTCTTCAGTTTAAATATTATTATAAACTTATGCTTTCGGATAATTATTAATAACAACAGTTTCTTATAACTTATACTATTCCCTCTCAATGGTTCTGGGTTGGACCAGTACTTTGTACCTGGGAGGGTCATGAAAAATCCTTGCCTCCATTGTGATTTTAACAACCTCGGATCAGCAGGTAGGAATGTTAACATTGGACCATGGCTCTTTATTAATTGAATTTGATCATCAGTATTACGGTTTCTTTTTAGTCACCAGTCAAAACTATGTGATACTGGTAAATACAATGGGGGCTGGGATGCGGACATGTCTACATGCACCCTTCAGACTAGAGGGAACCAGCTTGACAATGATGGGATGGATCAGGGTCCATCAGTATGAGTCGGAAAACATTCTATTCTCACTGGTTGGGTATGTTAACATTTATCAGTTTATAGATATTATTCTTTGAGTCAAAGTGTGCCCAAGCTCTGGAAAAAATACTCAAAATATATATATAAAATAATTTTTCATACATGCCAGCACATACATATTTATGTTACTGGTCACTGTGGCGGAGCAGATCATAGAGTGTCCGCCCAGGTATCAGGAGGTCGTGGGTTAGATCCCTGGCCAAGACATACCAAGATCGTAAAAAATGTTACTGGTATAGCTCCATTGCTATATAAGGGTAGTTCCAGGACTGGTTGGCCTAGTGTCAGGATAATGTGACTTGGTGTGGTATCATGCCACATGTCTATTGTGCGATACTGCAGTGTGGCAGCACTATACATGTAGACATTGTCTCCAAATAACTGAATACTGTCAGTGGGATAGTAAACCCAGTAAACAAATAATCATACATACGTATTTTCTGCTTAAGTAAAAATATGAAGCTTAAGATTAATTTGTGTCACACAAAATACTTTAGTAGATATTACATCTTTATTTTAGCCCTCTACCATTGTTTACAAAAGAGGGGATTTAACTGTAGAGCTCCTCCATCTGTTTGTCTTGTCTAGCATTTTGGAAAATTGATGAAAACTTGGTATATGAATAGATTGTAATATAGAGATTATGCATGCCACTTTTTTGTCTTTTTTTTTTTCTTTTTTTTTTCTTTTTTTTTCCTGGATAAAAATTGTGGTTGCTATGGTAACAAAAGTTTTCAAAATATGGCTTTTCCAGAGGGACCTTTTGATAATTCAAATACTGTAACAGTTAGGTTTATTAAAAATTAATAGATGTGAATAGATGGCAACATGGAGATTATGCAAGGCAGAATAAGTAGGGTACTTCTGTGTTGCAAGTGACTTGTTTTCTATATATTTTAATGATAATATACAGAGGATATTTTTGCAGTTTTCATATTTTGAAGAGTGCTTAGTGCCAGTGAAAATTGTATAATTTCTAAATGATATATATTTTATATTCACATAAAAAAAAAAAGATAATTTTATTTTATGCTGACTACTACTACATATCCTATATACATAGTCATCCTGGCAGATCTATATCACTCACACTGTGAGATATAGATTTTATATCACTGATATAATACAGTATTGCATCAGTAAGCATAAAAACCTATACTTTCAAAATATGGAAAGTTACAATTGAGATTCAATGCTGTTAAACAGGTCAGATGATATAAAGCCCAGTGAATCTGCAAGTTCCTTTATCTCCGCTGCTGTCAGCTTATCAGGGGTTACTGTCAAAACCCAAACTTACACAGCTGGCAACATGTTTGGAGATGGATTCGGAGAGGACCTGAAGGATGGAGAATGGCACCATCTTGCTCTGACTGTAGATGAGAATGGTGTTGTCACAGTCATCATTGATGCAATCAAATCTGTCAAGGAGAATACCCTAGGAAATGGCTTTAATATCATGTACAAGTAAGTGCATATCATTTTTATCTAGAACCTTAAATGGTAAATTTGAATTGATATGGTAAAAACTTTTTCCTTCAAACAAAACAAGTATGTCAGTGAGGGTAGTACTAGCACTTTAGTGACAGTAGTGCCAAGCATTTCAGTGACAGTAGTACCTAGCACTTAAGTGATTGTAGTGCCTAGCATTTCAGTGACAGAAGTGCTAACTCGCATTTCAGTGCAGTAGTACTAGCATTTCAGTTACAGTAGTTATATCACTTTAGTGACAGTAGTACTAGCATTTCAGTGACAGTAGTACCAGCATTTCAGTTACAGTAGTACTAGCATTTCAGTGACAGTAGTACCAGCATCTCAGTGACAGTAGTACTAGCATTTCAGTGACAGTAGTACCAGCATTTCAGTTACAGTAGTACTAGCATTTCAGTGACAGTAGTACTAGCATCTCAGTGACAGTAGTACCAGCATTTTAGTGACAGTTGTACTAGCATTTCAGTGACAGTAGTACTAGCACTTTAGTAAAGTAGTGCTTACATTTCAGTGACAGTAGTGCTAGCTCACATTTCAGTGACAGTAGTTCTAACACTTAAGTGACAGTAGTGCTAGCATTTCAGTGACAGTAGTACTAGCATTTCAGTGACAGTAGTCTAGCACTTCAGTGACAGTAGTACTAGCATTTCAGTGACAGTAGTACCAGCATTTCAGTTACAGTAGTACTAGCATTTCAGTGACAGTAGTACTAGCATCTCAGTGACAGTAGTACCAGCATTTCAGTGACAGTAGTACTAGCATTTCAGTGACAGTAGTACTAGCATTTCAGTGACAGTAGTACCAGCATTTCAGTGACAGTAGTACCAGCATTTCAGTTACAGTAGTACTAGCATTTCAGTGACAGTAGTACTAGCATCTCAGTGACAGTAGTACCAGCATTTCAGTTACAGTAGTACCAGCATTTCAGTGACAGTAGTACTAGCATTTCAGTGACAGTAGTACTAGCATTTCAGTGACAGTAGTTCCAGCACTTTAATGACTAGTGCTAGCATTTCAGTGACAGTAATGCTAGCTTGCATTTCAGTGTCAGTAGTACCAGTATTTTAGTGACAGTAGTACTAGCATTTCATTGACATTAGTTAGCATTTTAGTGACAGTAGTTAGCATTTCAGTGACATTAGTTACTAGTACTATAGCAAAACAAGCATTTCTGTAGCATTAATGCTGTGCTTCTCCCTTATTTTGTTTTACTTTTAAAAACTTGGTTCACATTTTCTGTTAAACAGTATTAGAAAATAAATAACCTTATTAGCAAATCTGAGGCCCATTTCACTAAACTTTAAACAGTAAAATCTTTATAAGCATAAATTCACAGATGTAAAATATTTTGTTCCTGTGAAATGTTCCTTACAAAAAGTGTTGTGTTTATATAATGCAATAAATTTGGTCATCTTTCTTCATGTTTTATTGTGAAACTATGACATTTGTAGTCACTATGTAGAACAAAAGACTTTAAACTAAGATTAGTTTGTACATGTACAAAGTTTAGTGAACAGGGCTGGGTGCAGTGTATAAAAGTCACACACTATTAATGGTTTCATACTGTTTGAATTGTAATGTTTTTGATGAGCTATTTCAATTACAGTGCACAAGTCTGCCTTGGTGAGAAAGTGATGGCTGAGTTTGAAGGACTGACTGTGTGGAATGAAGCTCTCTCACACGAAGATGTCGCCCAGGCTTTTGACCAAAGTCTTACAAAATCAACGTATGTCCAAGGATGGTGGAATTACCAATTGAGTAGTGCTGCAGTGCGTCTTATGAACCGTCTACCTGTTACTGCCTCTCTAATACCAGGTCAGCCTTTAGAAATATTCACTCTTCAGTATATGAGATCTATTAAAATAAATGACTTAGGTGACCACCATAACTCCAGATTAGCCTTCAAGTAACTGGAAGTCAGGCCAGGTTTAGTATTGCTCACTGCTCAGAACCTATGTTGAATGGAGATTATCTAAAATTTATTTGGGATTTTCAATGGTTAAATACTGTTAAAAAAAGAAAGAATGGCATAATTAAGTGATAAAGAGATTTTTATGCCCCGCCAACTCCGTTGAAGGGCATATAGATTTTCTGTCTGTGCGTCTGTCCGTCACACCTCAGGTTTACCTTTGAATTTAAGTTTTTTTTTCTATGTAGGTGAGTTCACATTTTGATGAAACTAGGTACACATGTACATTATTATACGATCTATCTAATATTTATCCAAATTTATTGCTGTGACCATTATTACACAGTTTGGTGAACATGCTGAAATTGACTGTTCTTCCTCAGGTTTACCTTTGTGTTTAAGGTTTTTTCCTATGAAGATGACTTCATATCTTGATGAAACTAGGTACACATGTACATCTTGATATGATCTATTTAATATTTATGTGAATTCATGCTGTAACCTTTATTCCACAGTTGGATGAACATGCTGAAATTGATTGTTCTCTCATCCAAGTTTACCTTTGTGTTTAAGGTTTTTTTTCTATGAAGATAACTTCACATCTCGATGAAACTAGGTACACATGTATATCATGATAATTATGATCTCTTTAATATTCATGCAAATTCATGCTGTGACCTATATTTCATATTTATGAAAATTTATTGCCGTGACCATTATTTCAATATTGGATGAACATGGTAAAATTGGTTGTTCTGCATTTGTTTTTAAATTATTTTTTTTTGTGAAGATGACTAAATTTACATCTTCCTGAAACATGACATACATGTACATCATGATATGGATAATTTTCTGGTAATATTTATTTGATTTTATGACTGTGACTTGGTAAAACTGGTTATTCTGCCACAGGTTTACCTCTGTGTTTAAGCTACTTTTTCTGTAAAGGTAACTTCACATCATCATGAAACTTTGTACAAATGTACATCATTATATAAACTAAAATAATACAAGCAAATATTTGGTTGTGACCATATCCTGGCGGGGCATTGGTGTCTCACAGACACATTTTCTTGTTCCCCATTAAGTTCCTTGACTAAGTAGGAACAAGCCATATAATTTAAAGATTTACACATGTAATTGAATAGTCATGAGAAGAAAATAATGTCATCATTTTAAGGTATTATTATTATCTTAAAGTTATCTATTATATATAGAATATACACTGTACACAAAGACAAAAAGATTTTATCAACATCATTCTCATTTTGACATAATGGAAATAATTGATAAGATTGGGTGGTTGGGTGGGCGTTGTTTCTGTCGACAATCTCCTGTTACAATAAAAATGCAGTTTTCATGCTTGTTATGTAGATATCTTATGGGAAAATGAAGATTGGGTTGATTTTGATAGTGTCAAGGCCACAGTTACTAAAAATAGATCTTCGTTTCTGTCAAATAACTTCTTTGAGGAGAGAGGTATAATGATCAGATGTAGTAGATAGATAACTTATGGAAAGAGGAAGATTGGGATTGATTTTTAGGTTTGTAGGATCAAGGTCTTAGTATTAAAATAATTTTGCTTGCCTGGGGAGACACTTGAAAACCTGGTTTCGTGTCATTTACATGTTTCTTGTAAACCAGGTTTTAAATGAAAGTCCTGATTATTAGAATGGTGTATGTTGTTGGGTGTGTTGTCGTCAAACAGGTCATTTCTGTTGAATATCTCCTGTTAGAATTGAGATAAAGTTTTTCATACCTGGTAGGTAGCTACCTTATGGAAAGAGGAAGTTTGGGGTTGATTTTCAGGTTGAAAGGGTCAAGTTAAAGGTCTCTGTTACTAAATATAGTTTTGTTCACTTGACAGAGCAACAGGAAATAACCAGACAATGCACTATAGAGAACTTTCAGAAAAAAACAACGAAAAAAACATGAGATAAAATTTCACTGTAAGGCCACACTTGATATTAACATTTTGTACTGTAATCTTTATTTATTCTGGTTTTGCATCATCTTAAGTGTTTTTTGTTTTACTTTAAAAAGGTCCAGCAAAGACAGTCAAGACCTCATTGAACTGCAATGGAGTCCAAAACGTGGAATATGTAGGGGATGATTCAGTTGTTTCTATTTCAAACATTCTTGGTATTAAGACGAATCTCGACAGAGCAACAGGAAATGACCAGACAATGCATTATCTTAACACTTTACCACCAGGTAAAGATATCATTATCATTTTATGTTTTTCAGGAGATGAATTTATGTTGTACACAATAAATACATGGATGTTAAAATTATTATGATAGGAACAATTTCTTGTATTAGCCATGTTACAGTTAAAAATCTGTCACACATTGATAAGATCAGTTTCAATGGCAATGTGGTTAGGGTGTTCTTCCCAGAATCAGGAGGTTGTCAAACAAACAATTTGACATAAGAAAAAAAGACAAAAAAACAACATGAGATATAATAATAGTGTAAGGCTACACTATACATTAACATTTTGTACTACAATCTTTATTCTTCTTCTTTACTACTGGAGTACTAAATATGGTACCACTGTTCACCCAACTACAGATATTCAAACCATCTGGTGTCTGACTCGGTTAGCTAATATCTGTGTGACTTTGATTTAGTGATCCCTAAATGCAGAATTGTATATTAGTAACTGGCAGTTAGAGGTGTAATGAGTCATCTTTGTATCACGATATGCTTTGTCCTCAATATATGCATCAAAAAGAAACTTTAAATGGCAATACATCATGATGCAACACAGATTTTACCTTGTGATGCATCGATACGGCTTACAAGTATCTCAATACGTAAACAATTTCTTACGCATGTGATATTCGTATCATGTTTATACATATGCTTCCGCTTATATCATTTAAAAAAAAAAAAGAAGTCAGAATTCAGTATTTTATTTTTACTTTCATTATGATAGTTTATTTGATTCTTCACAGTATTTATACTTTGTTCTTGTTATAGTTGATTATGCGAGTCTTGGAATAAATGCTGTGAATTAAAGAACTTCTTATATAAACACTTATTGGTACCAGGTATAAAAGTATGTGTCATGTAGTGCATCACCATCTAATATCGCAATAGGCATCGCAATTCATTTGCTTCTGCAATACCTATTGTGCCTATATGGACCCATGCACCTTCAAAAGAATTATGTTTTCAGTTATTAATCTTTAGACTCATTTTCTCGTGGGAGAGAAAAAAAGGTAAGTTTATTGCCAACCTATTTATGATATTTATAATTCATGTTCTATTTTTTGTGTCTACAGGTTATTTTTTTAATTACATATCCATTTATTTTCTTGCTGCCAGTGTTGACTTGGGGTCACTACCCTGGAATTGTGGTTGGGCTAGATGACAAAAACAACTATGACGAGTGTAGATTTGAAGTCTACATTAAATGTAAGTATTCATCTCTCTCTGGATTTTTATATCAAAATTAAATCTAAATCCTAATGAGCAAATAAATACACAAAAACTAAGTTAGTACATGAATTGTCATTTGCTTTAAATTTGTTTAGCGTTTTAGCCCACTTGAGCACGGAATATTCATGATGAGCTATTTTGACCACTTAAATGTTTGTCTCCCATCCTTCATTAATAATGCATTTAAATTGCATCTTTTGCAAATGATGAATGTGACAATAACATGTTGCAAGCCAGAACATTTGCATTATAAGGTCATGGTTACAGTTATCTTTTTTTAGCAAATTACGCCATTTATTTATACCCCCGAAACGAAGTTTGGGGGGGGTATATAGGAGTCACCCGGTGGTAGATCGGTGGGTTGGTCGGTCGGTCAGCTGGTCGGTCCAGCGGTCCGTTGCATTATTGGAATTCAATACAACTTCATACAATGATCAAGTACATGGAGAGGAAGTGCAGTGCACAAGAACCATAACTCTATCTATAGGAATTACAGAGTTATTGCCTATAACTTGTAACCTTGTCCATAGCATAACTTGAAAAGAACTGGTTGGAATTCAAAACAATTTCATACAATTGTCATCCACAATAAGAGGAAGTGCAGTCACAAAACCATAACTCTATCTAGTAATTACAGAGTTATTCCCTTTGTTACTTTTCCTTGTCCGGAGCTTAACTTTAAAACTACTGGTTGGAATTCAAAACAATTTCATACAATGGTCAAGCACAACCTGTGTAACCCGGCCAAAAATCTGGAAAAAAAAACTAATGTAAAAATGTCTTTTTCATACTCTTCTTCTTAATCCTAATAACTTCATCATTTCTAAAGCAGTATTGCAGGGGTATTAATCACATTTAGTGATAGTTCTAGTTTATTTTTGTGATAGGCCTTCATGTCCAGCCAATGACTCAGTGAGCCTTGTTCAGATTTCAGTATGTTTTGGCAATTATCACTTTAGCCAGATGATGTACTGAGTACGAGAACTATTGTGCCAGTTCAAAGGTCAAGATCACAGTGCTTGTTTATACTTTGTCATTATTCTTTTTGGATGGGGTTTTCAACCAAAAATTCTGTCCTTTAAATTGATGATGTCTGGGAGGGCATCGGCGGGCGGGCGTCCGCAAGGTTGATCTTTTTTTTTTAATCTGCTTAATTTCTATGTCTTTCATTGGATTGCTTCAATATTTGGACCTTGACTTTGTCCTACTTTTGATAAAAAAAGTAGCGTCTGGGCAGGTTTACCTTTTGGTTAATCTGCAATAACTTCTATGTATATGTTTCATTGAATTGCTTCAATATTTGGACAGCAATGGATAAACGTCTTCCTTATGGAGTTGATGTTGACCTTGACTTTTGACCTACTTTTGATGAAAAAAAGCCCCACAAAACCCAACCATAATACCATCAGGTCTGGTTATATATAGTGCAATATTTGGGGTCTTTGTGTACATGTATGACTAATGGTTCAAAGGGAGACTGGACGTTTGAATTTTTATCACATTTATTGCCTGCACTCTCTCGCAACAATACTGGTTAGAATTTAATAGAACTTTGTAAGTAGATTTGAACAAATATACAGTGTGTGCCTTATCAACTTATACTTTTGTCCACTCCTGTGATTCTTTTTTTTTGACACAGTTATGGCCCCTTTGTGACTTAAAATTTGCTTAAAATACCTTATTCTATTTCATATTCATTGTCAAAGCACTGTGATTACATTGATATGTCATGATGTATTGGATTGTGCTTATACCTATTACTAAAGAAATATTGCCATAAATTCTTAGCTGAGGTCATTTGTGGTTTACATTGCACCATTAGGTCATTGCAGATATGGCCCTTGAATAGCAAACATAAAGCAGATTTTACAGTGCTACAAAGTTTGTTTATGGGTAACCATTAGTTAATGTTACAGAAATCTGGCCATCTTGATCTTTTCTTTTGCATTATAATCAAATCTTCAGGACTATATGTGTGACTGGAACACTTTATTTAGTTTCACATGAAGGTGTGCATAATCATAATGACCATCTTTACAATCGCTGTTACAGAGTTGAGGGCCTTTAATCCTGTTCATCATGTTGTACCTTATTTTTAAAAACATGGTTTGCACAGGTTAAAAAAACACAAAAAAACCTTGAATTTGAAAATTAAAAAAAACAAACTTGGAATTAACTGAAAGGTCTTGAAAAAACCTTCAATTTAAAATTACAATATTGATCATAAAAAAGTGTTTATCAAGTTGTTAAAAAAATCAGGGTTCATCCTTTTCATGCCTTGAAATTTAAAGCATAAGTTGCAGTTCATGCAAGACCTTAATTTTGAATTTTAAGGCTTTAAAAAAAAAGCTTGAAAAGCCTTTAAATTTGCTTCAGAAAATTTGTATGAACCATGTACATTAAGTTGCCAAGCATAACTGTAGATCTGTGCTTTATAATTTGATGATATTTACATTTTCAAATTAAACCTTACAATGCTGTGGGCACATATGACTTCCTCTGTCACCAGTCTGGTCAAGTGGTCAACTGGCCATGGTCTGCACTATTTAAGCATAAGTACCACTTTAACCCTTTCCCTCATATAGAATCATTTTGACCCTTTCCCTCATATAGACTCATTTTAATCCTTTCCCTCATATAGACTCATTTTAACCCTTTCCCTCATATAGACTCATTTTGACGCACTCAATAGGTACCACATAAAGCCTGATCTGCAGAAAACCGCAGTTAAACCTTGCCAAATTTAATTATAAAGTCCTCATTTCCAGACCACTGAGGAGCAGCGAATAGCATAAAACCTGATCATCCTGCCTGTTCGCATAGGTCTTTTCATGGTTTCCTCTATGAGGGAAAGGGTTAAACAACTAATGGCAGAGTCTCCAATATGAAGGAAGGACAAGTCCAATTAAAACAAGGGTTAAATAACTGTTTCAGCTCTGGCCAACTTATATTTCAGATGGACAGTGCCCAACACCCATAAGTAACAATAATGAACAGTACGAAACTTGTTTTGGCTCTATATGTAATGTTGGATGCCTTGACCCTAACAAAATGCCCAGTGCAGATGTACCAAACTACTATGGTTGTGGAATACTGGGAGTGGCCGACGCCCGGCACCCATACCAAAGGCCTGTTCTTCCCACATGTGCTGGTAAGTCTAAAATAGGATTTCATTCTCAATAGACCATTTCATTCCAAAATGAGACGTAAATCTACATACGAGCACTTCCTGATCAATTAATCTACATACTGGTGTAAAATTTTGCCCATTGTTCAATGGGAAACAAACATACTCTAAAGATTTTCCCAAGTCACTGATTGGTCAGTTTAAATCAGTAAATTATACAAGGCATATCCAATCCACTGGTGAAATTGTTTGTTCTGTTTCATTATTATCTACAGTAACCAGAAACTTGAAGGCCTACTTTATAAATTTTGTGGCTAGATTTATATACTTGTGATATTTGGTATTTTTGGCTACAGCTGACAGCCATGTAATGATTTAGATTTGTGATGCCCTTACCTTTCTCATAATATTTCTGTGGACATGTTGCATTTGGCAGACTGCTGAGATTATCTGTTTGTGTATTTTCCTGAAGTTAACATGAATTGTGGGAGTTTTCTCATATATAATCATATACTATATAAAAATAATTTCAAAATAACAAACAGAATTAATTTCATTTGACACAAATTATCACTTCATGGCTCTACTATAATTGTCAGAATAAAGTTGATCTCAAGAAAAATGAGCTGCCCAGGATAGCTAGTTACCTTATATATTGTATAGAGATAAATTCAAAGTGTCATCAATGGGTCTTTCAGTGCTCTATAATTCGTACTTACCATATTTTTCCTTTAGGATCTTGCTCCATTATCTAGGACATACTTCAGCAAGTATCAATTGCTTCTCCTGATTTCCTTTTTAGGATGCATAAATAAAAGTGATTGTATTTGTACCTTTTGCTTCAATACAGTATACGCAACCTCAGTGTATGTGGTGAAAACCTATCTGCAGTTTGAGTTTTCAATCTCCTGTGTCAAAGTAGAGAAGACGGATATCAAAGATCGGATTAAAACCCAGTTTATGGCTATTAATTGGGCAAACCTATGTATTGGAAATGACTGCTCTAATTTAGAAGTTATGGAACCAGTTTGCAGCACCTCCAATAACAATAGGGTTGATATCACATTTACTATGGAGTTTGAAAGGTAAGTTTAAAGCAGGTTGTTTACAAATGGTCATTCACTAAGAATTTTATTTTTAACTATATGTGTATAAAGTCAATCAATACCCATCTACAGATGCATGGTCACCCAGTACAACCATCCGTGATTGTAAAGGAAGGGTAGTTCCTCATCATGGGTAATACTTTTACAGATGGTATTGAAACTATATTTAGAATTATAAAACCTATAGATTTTCTATTTTAATTTCTGTCACATGACTGATCACATTCACTCTTCCCGCATGTGCTAAATTAATAGGATAAACTTACGAAATTGCTACCCTGAACTGGTGAAGATGCCATGATTTGGAATGTGTCATATGGTATCGCAAGCACCTGCTTTGGGGATACTGTATTTTATATTTAACTTCTTAGCACAGATGATCTTTAAGGTTCCTTAGGAAACTGACTACCAAGATTATTCAAATAATTTGAATCCATAGAACAATGTGGTTATCAGGGCTTGGCAACTTTCTTTATAATGTTTTTATTGAAATACCTCTCAAAAAATGTGTGTTTTTTCTTCGAAATAATGTCATTATCTGCTCATTACTTCACTTTACAATGATTTTACATTAATCATTGAATGGAAAAAGGCACTTAATATGTAAATCATGATTATTATTTCAAGTATGTGCTCACATTGTATCTGAAAAGAACTTAGGATGCAGTCAATACCTGATATTCCTTGTTTTTTCTGAGCTTGAAAAATTACATACTGTTATAACTTGATATTTATATGGTTAACCTATATAAAATTTTGCATATTTATGTTTGATATAGTATATGAATATTTTTTTACAGCTTGTCTTTAGAAATTTGTACAAAAATTATGTACTTTACCAGGAATTGTAGTGTTGCTATTTTATAAACCCTTCTCAAAAAAAAACACACTTTTTACCAAAACGCACTTAAAACGCACTTTAAACGCAGTTTAAGTGTGTTTTTCCTGCGTTTTTTCACAAAAGTGTATTTTTTCTGTATCTTTTTCAGAAAAAGTGTATTTTAAGTGCGTTTTTTTGGCAGAAGTGTATTTTTCCTGCATCTTTGAGAAAATTTTAAATGTACCTTTTTCCAAAAGTGTGTTTTTGTTTCCAAAAGTGCGTTTAAAGTGTATCTTTTGCTGCATAAGTGTTTCTTTTAGATTTCTTTTTTTTAATAAGTGCGTTTTAAGTGTATCTTCTGTGAAAAAGTTCGTCTTTTAGTTTCAGTTTATTTTCTGACCAAAGTGCGTTTTAAGTGTATCTTTTGTGAAAAAGTTCGTCTTTTTTTCAGTTTTTTTCTGACCATATAAGTCTTTTTTTTTTTTTTTTTTTTTCATCACAGATTTATTTTACACAGATTTTATTTTGGTAACGATTGGTTAATTCTTCATAAAAACAAATTTCCAGATTTTTTTTTTTTTTTTTTTTATATATATTAAACGGAATGAAAATTCATAAAGACCAAATAATAAAGAACCTTTCTAATTGATTCTTCCCTTCTGGTAGTGTTCTTATAAAATCAGTACTGAATTTTTTGAAGTTATTTTTGAAGATCGGACATTTATGAAATTATAGATTTTCCAAGTAAAACAGTTATATAGATTACAATATGAGCATATACCTTTAAAACCAGAAATATCTGTCACAGGTTCAATACTTGATATCTATAAAATTACTTTGTATAAGCTGTTTTTTAAAGAGAGAGAGAAAACAGATTAGATGATTTCACATATTGGCTCAATTAATGTAGTTCAGGAAGTTCAAGATGCACACCCCCCCCCCCCCCCCCCCCCCCCAAAAAAAAAGTGAAAAAAAAAATGAGAGAGAAAGAGAACAGGAGGCTAAAAGTAATTTGTGTTTGTATCAGATCTTGTTAGAATCATACTTTACCTCAATCTATTCTTAAAATAAAATTAACATGTCCTAAAAAATGCTATTAAACTTCACAAATCATTAAAAATGCAAACCAAATCAGGCTTATATACTTTATACTTAATAAAATAAATGTCTAATCATAAATTCACCAACAGTTTCCCTAATGAGTTTCTTCAAGTTAAAAGTCTTTTTTGTTTTTTTTTGTTTTGGCTTGCTTGTGTACAGTACAGAACATGTGTGTTTACACAGGCTGAACTGTCAACTTCCTGTCTTCCAGACACGCTGTCTGCACAGTCATGTGATCAATTTCATTGGCTCTTATGACATCACATTGTTTAAAAATGGCTGCTAAAAACAATTGATTAGTGAAAATGGACAATATGAATTAGAATTACCGTAGGACCCTGGTATGTGTTTATGAAAACAATCATCTTTTTCAGATATATATAAATAATTGGAAACTTCAATTAAAATTGTGATATACTAAGAAATTTAGAAAACATTTGGTTTTAAACTTTGGATCTGCTATGACGATTTTATTTATCCTTTACCAGGTGTTTTAAACAATGTAAGTTAGCAAAAGTGACAAAAAAGTTTGGACCCCTGGTCATGATAAATGTCTTTAATGGTCATTTTTTGAGAAACATGTTGGGTTTTAATTTGCTAAAATATATCTGAATTTAAATTAAGCATCAGAATGGATTAAAATTCATCATAACTCTTCAGTAAGTCAAACTTGAGACAGAAATAACTGATGTAAAGCGAGAAAGTCCATTGGATAAAACTGAACACGTGATCGAGGTGCGTCATTACAATTTGAACTGTGAACCCGCCATGAACCGTAAAATGTAAACATAAACAAAATCATGGTTGATTGCTCAACGTGTTTGCTGTATTAATTTAAACGTTTACAGTCATATGTATAAAGAAAATAGAGATCAGCAATTAACCTACGTTGTGAAGTCAAATTCCAAGGGAAACTATACAGAGCTCTAACATTTACAAGATCGGTAAGTAAGTAATTTATTACGTAGATTGATCATATTAATTGAATATTTTTTTATCATAATCCAATACACATTTATATTTACAATACATAAATATATACTTTGCCTCGATAACTAAGGATAAAAACAATAACAAAACTGCAGACATTTTTTTGATTTACAAAAGCTACAAATTTGTGAATTTTATTTCAGAATTCCTAAAGAAAGATGTGTAACAAGTGATGCAAGTCCAGCTTAACATGTACACTCTTGGACTCTTGGCTTATAGCCTTCTGAAGCAGGTATATATGTAATTCCTCATTATGACTCCATCTTTTATTTTGAAGTTAATCAAATAAACCTGATGAAATTTTATGTCAGCTTATAAATTATGTTTCTACCTATTGTGATAGATGACTGACATTTATTGTCCAAATCATACAATTTGAATTTCACAAACATACAACCGAATCTTTTAGTTCTTAAGTATTATTTTCTGAAAATGATTGACTAATGGTGATTATTTGACATTGCATGAGGGTTGTGTTTTTTTGTTGTTGTTTTTTATCCATTTACAAAACAATTGTGCATTGATTCTCTTGCCTATAAGACGAGTTTCTAGCTATAATGAGCCATCATTGACTGTTTTGTTTTTTTATGTTTATTTCTTGATTTCAGATAAACTGTCCTGTAAGATAACTTAAAAGGAATGATCTCTCAAACAACATGAGTCCCGCTGCCACATCACAGATGACGTAAGAGCAGCCGCCCCTGCTACAGACCATGTAACAATGGTACACCATGACACAGCAGCCCCTGTTGCAGATCACATCACAGAAGCCCCTGTCGAAAACCTCATCACTACAGCCCTTGTTACAAGCCATATTACACCTGCACCCCTGTCACAGACTAGTACACTGCTATTTGAGGTAAAAAGCAAGGAGGTCATCATAAATTCCTTGAATTTTAATTTTCCAAGATTTAAATATCTGTGTATTTGTTTTCTTTTTCTCTTTGACTCGCTATCATAGTCAAGGTCATCAGCGTCTCCTAGCACTATAACCATAGCTCATTATTAGAAAATTGTTTGAAGTATTAGAATGAAACTAAATTAAGGTCACTGGTCCACCATCTCTCCTTTTCTGAATGCTGGCTACTTCTTCCATAATTAAAAACTGTCAAAATACTCAAATGAATTCATCTGAAAGCAGACACCATTAGTGTTACTGCTAGTAATTGATCAGTATGTTGCAGAAGAGAATACATGATCTTGAGTCATAGGTAGTACATAAATATTAATAAAGTGTACCTATTTGAGTCCAGATTATTTTGTAACATTCTTTTGACTACCCTAAGGGTATGATTGATTAAATAGACTTGATTACAATATTCAAACAATATTTGCAAGTACATGCACATTACTTGATTTGACATGTTACTTTAGTGGCATGTGTCTGTTTGATCCATTTTTGAACAGATGAAAGCTGACTACAACAGATTCTATCATCCATCAACAAATGAACAATCATCTACTAGAGGTCAGGTTACTGGAAGTGAAGATCTGTACAGTGTCCATACTTTATGTAAGTACTTGTTGCATACATACTTCATCAACGTAAATAACTAGAATGTCCCATAGTGTGCTTTGTGTATGCTTAGGTTTTATCCATTTTTTTTATGCCTATAACTCATATGCAGGTGTGTGTGTGTTTGGGGGGGGTCTTTAGATTTTAAGTCTCTGTGTCCGTCCATCACACCTCAGGTTTGCCTTTGCTTTTTTTTTTTTTTTTAAGATGGTATCACATCTTCATGAAAATTTTTACAAATGAACATCTTGATATGAACTATTTAATTTTCAAATGCTTTTGGCTGTGACATATATTAAACAGTTGAATGAACATGGTGAAATAAGTTGTCCTGCTTCAGGTTTAACTTTGTGTTTAAGCTTCTTTTTTTTTTTTTTTCGATGTAGATGAATTCACATCATCATGAAACTTGATACAAAATGTACATCAAGATAATAAGCTTTTAAATACACAGGCAAATACTATGTTGTGACCAACATTATGCAAGCGTGGCATCAATGTTGCAGAGACACATTTTCTTGTTGTCAAATGAATTTTTGTTTGTTGAAATTTAAGAAACCTGATCATATTATATGTGTTAGACAAATATACTACTTATCTTTTGAGCTAATGTAAGCTTTTCCTTATCCTTCAGGACTGACTGTCAGAAGCAGTACAATATGAGCATCGACTACCCAAGGCTACTTCAAAACTTGAAATATAAGTAGATGGTGAGGTTGGGAAATGCAGAAACCAGGAACTGTAACATTTACGAGACCAATTTTTGAATTAGCATGTCTGTTTCAAAGAAAAAGTCTATTATGATCTCGCCATTGTCATTGTCATGCAAAAACTTTAATGAAACTTATTTCTCAAAGACTTAAAGGTATCAACACGAAACTTAGAATACTTTATTATCATGACAAGGTGCAGTTTTTAACCAATGGGCATTATTCTGCAAGCTATATTTTCTGAGTTACGCCCCTTTTAAACTAAGAATTTAGGTCAGAATTGCTTAATAAGTAGGAAGTCTTGAAAACTTTGTTATCAACACAAAACTTGGAAGGCTTGATAATCATGACAAGGTGCAATTGTAAAACAAGGGGCATTATTCTGAAAGCAAAATGTTTGGAGTTATGCCCCTTTTTAACTTAGAAATTTTATTGAAATTGTATGTTCAAAGCAATTACATTTCTTCTACACTGTGTAATTTTTTGTTCTTTTTTACTCTTTACACCTTATGGTCTTCTTACTTGAAATCGCAAATATGGGCCTCTTTTGTTGACATGTAAAACAGACAAGCATTTGTGCCACTCTGCTAAGCTCTAGTTTGATATTACAATGAATTTAAGTCCAGAGAATAATTTTTTACTACATACTTGAAAACTATTCTAAGGCTTTGACTTTGAATTTCATATATAAGAAGACAGCAACTGTGAAAGTGCAGAAACTAAATTTCTTAACTTTACAGTACCTCGTCCAATTTTGTATTATTTCCCTTGATTTCATATCAAAATAACTCCCAACTATTCAAGGTAATGATTTTGAAAATTAAATTAAAAATAGATTGTGAGTTGCAGTAGTGATTAAAAATAGATTGTGAGCTGCAGTAGTGTAATGATAATCAGGGTTACTTTTTAATTGTCTCCCTTTAGTGTTTTTTTTTTTTTACACTTCTTGTGAACAGAACAAATTTTTAAAAAAAACATCTTTTTTTCTTCTCAGTCCTTTTTCTGTATAATCTTTAGATTTATTTAGCCATATTTTTTGTAAATTATTTACACATTTTTTTACCCATATACAACACCTTATGCTGGAGTTAATTTATTTTTAAAATATTGAAGATATTTCACAGGACCTTTTTTTTCCTTCCTTTTTTTCACACACCTTATGCTGGAGTTAATTTATTTTTAAAATTTAAAACTGTATAAATGTGTTAAATAAAAATGAATTATTATACATGTAAATTGTTTATGTACTTTTAAACCTTTAAACAAGAAATAACATCATGATATAAAAAAATTCTTTCTTTACAAAGTGCATCTTTTCTGCATTTTAAATACCTATTTTTGTGCTGAAAAATGTGTGTTTTTTTCTGCAAAATAAATGCCTTCTTTTGCTGAAAGAAGTGTGTTTTTGAAGCAAATTAATTTTATTTTTCTGACTCAAAAACATCTTTTGAAGGCAGAAAAAATATGCTTCTGATAAAGAAAAAATATATTTTTACCACAGAAAATAAGTGAAGTAAAAGATGCACTTATTAGGACAGAAAACATACTTTTAACGCAGTTAAAACGCACTTAAGTGCGTTTTTAGTGTATTTTATTTGATCAAAAAACACGCTTTCACCACAGTAAAAACGAACTTAAGTGCGTTTTAAGTGTATTTTATCTGACCAAAAAACACACTTTTAACGCAGTAAAAACGCACTTAAGTGCGTTTTTAGTGTATTTTATCTGATAAAAAAACACACCTTTTAACGCAGTTAAAACGCACTAAGTGCGTTTTTAGTGTATTTTATGATAAAAAACACACCACTAAAAACGACTTAAGTGCGTATTAAGTGTATTTTATCTGACCAAAAACACACTTTTAACGCAGTTAAAACGCACTTAAGTGCGTTTATAGTGTATTTTATCTGATAAAAAACACACTTTCACCACAGTAAAAACGAACTTAAGTGCGTTGTATAAAAAATTTAAAAATTTTTCCAGATAAAAAATGCACTTCTGAACAGAAAAAACACACTTTTTGTTCATTTTTATTCACTTTAAACGCAGTCGGTAAGAAAAAACGCACTTAAAACGCGGTGCCAATACCGCAGCGTTTTACACGGATAAAACGCGCATAAAACGCGCGTTAAACGCACGTTTTCCACACTTATTTGAGAAGGGAATGGAGAAAAAATATCAAACTGTAATATGAATATTTTCTATATAAATGTCAAAAATATGCATTTTATGAAGTTCACTATTATGTTTTGATATGTTTTCCATTTGATATATGCCTAAGGTACATGAGAAAAATTTGATGATGTTTTATAGCATTTTTTTTTTTTTTTTTTTTTTTTTTTTTTTCTTGTATACCTATACATGTACCACCACACAATCTGCAAAAGCATCTCAATCCTGGGTTAGATAAACTAAAAATCATATTTCTTTAGAACCTGTGGTTAGAAATTTCTTATATTGCTTAAAATGCTTTCTTTAAATGTATAGAATTGAAAAACACCAAAGAAACTCGAAATTGAAAATTCATGCATTATGGTGCCACTACCTTAAAGACTTAAGCCTGTCATAGAGCTGTATTATTAATCTTGTAAACTCAGTGCTTTGGCTTTCAAGCAAACTTTTTAACATGTAATACACAGTAGATGTTACCAAAGCAAAATCATTTTCATTCAATATTTCCTAAGGGAGACAGTAATGTTTCTTTTTCTTTTCCCTTAACAAAGCATTCGGCATATTTATCATCCCAAATGATTGTTGTTATTGTTGCATTCTGGGTTTTAAGTTTACAGCTGTCCATTAAGTTTATGATCACATTCTAAGTCTCAGTTGAAAGCTACTGTTACTATCCTATGTGGCAGCTATGGTAAACTCCACCTCTATCACATACTAACAGACTGTCCCCGGTGGTCAAGTGGTTAGAGGGTCCGCCTCGGGAGCAGGAGGTTGTGGGTTCAATCCCCAGTCGCAACATGAAATACTGTCTGTGGAATGTTAAACCCAACAAACAAACATACAACAGACAGCCCACAGTGGCAAAATGATTAGAGCATCTGCCCTTTGGAGGTCATGGGTATGATCCCTGGCTGCAACAAACCAAAGTCGTAAAAAATGATACTGTTACAGCTCCCTTGCTTGGCACTCAGTATATAAGGGTAATTGCAGGACTGGTTGGCCCAGTGTCAGGATAATGGGACTGGGTGTGGTATCATGCCACATGTCTACGGCATGATACTGCAGTGTGGCAGCACTGTATCTGTCTCAAGTAGACATCATCTCCAAATGGCTGAAATACTGTCGGTGGGACATAAAACCCAACAAGCAAACAAACATATTAACGGACTGAGTGTACAGTTACTAGGTCAGACTGAGATGAAAGATGCTGCTATTTACAGAATTCAAAGCTTCTTTTATTTGAACAATCTTTTGTTTAACATGTCAAGAATGCCTGGTTTTGAGGAGATGCGATAATACTGGATCTTCTTTTTTTTCAGTTCTTATATATCTATTTCTGGTGGAGGTCAGGCTAAAGTGAAAGATGCTATGAAATTTTTTGTGCTAGTAGATAGAGGGATTGACTTAAGTGTAAGTGGATATATTTGATCAAATTAATAATTATCTAAATGCCATATCAAATTATTAGACCCCTACTGGTGTTTACACCGAAGGGGATTATAAGTTTGCCCTCCATCTGTCCGTCCGTCCGTCTGTCTGTCCGGAAATCTGGATCCGAGGATAACCCATTTAAGATAATATTATGAAAATTGGTATATGAATAGATGGCAGTATGGAGATTCTGCACGCCACTTTGTTTTTTTTTCTTTGATCAAAATTCTGGTTGCTTTGGTAACAGAATAATTATTCACCTCAGCGGTAGGGGACTAGTGTGTTGCGTGCAACACCAGTTTCTAGTTTATATCTATTGTTACTGTCATATTTTGTTGACAATTTTACACATTATTTTTACTCGAGATAAAGATGTAAAGGAATCAGTGGTATCTTATTTTTTTAATTTGTAAATAATAAGAGTCTTCACATATTTGACATTAATCATCCGTATGGTCCATATGGCTCTGAGTTTGAAATACAAACATACAAGCATCGTCAAGTATCTTGTATAGTATTGTATTATTGTTTATACTTTTTTTACTTTTACTTTAAAAATGAATAGCACTTTGCAAATGCTGAACTAGTGGAATCATCAGCGGTTATAATCTCGAAAGAAGGTTGTGCAGCCCCTGGAAACAGTCTCCTTACCAAAGATGATGGAACCAAAGTGTGTGGTGAGTGGCCTTCGCTCTGTTGTCATTCTCCTATTGTTCTCCACGTCATATAATCCTTCCCCATGCTGTGTGACAATGTTAAGTTTGTTGTTTAGCAGTTTTTGTGTCACATTCTGTGAAGAATCACTTCTCCTTCATTTGACTGTCTGTCTGTCTGTCTGTCTGTCTTGACTGTTCATCTGCCTGTCTTTCAAACTTTGTATGTCACACTTTTTCCGCCATGTTTCTTTTAGCAGGTGACATCTGTGTTCCAAAGAACACGTCTGAACACACTCGTTACAAACAACAAACACCTATCATTGCAATGGGCAAGACAAGCGATTTATTGAAACTAACCTTTGGCAAACCAAATATGAAACATATTCCATAAGTAACTACATTAACACAAATTGTAAATAATGCTCCTATGCGGAATACATGTATATAATCATACCTACAATGCATAAACTGAGCCTTTATAAGTGGATAAGGCAAAGGTGCACTAAACCAGGTTAAAAACCAGAGATCAAAATTCAAAACAAAAAAAGTAATGTAAAAAGCTATGGAAAACTGTGTCTAGCACAACTATGCAATTTCAACGGGCAGCAATGCATTTATAATTCAAAATATATCACCGTGTTGAACACAATGTAATAAATGCTGAGATATCAGCATGTGACGTAACCCTCACAAACAATTACGGACAATTGAAACATGATTGCCAAAATAAATAAATTGAAAATGGTTTTCATCGGTCGCTGTCTAGCGTAGAATTGACAAATACCTTAAGTCCGTACAAATTTGCACCATTGACCAAATCAGTGACGACCAGTCACCTGATCTGTTATGCATGAAAACATCGCACAAGCCTTTGTATGGTGTGATGTTAAGACATTCATTCTGAGCTATACTTCGTAACTCACAGAACTAACAATTCTTGTATATTGTTATATTGAGCTGTAAGTGCAGGTCACCCCTTTGAATTGAAATGTTGTCTTTTGTCTTGTGTGTATTTAAACAAAATGACTCTGTTCAAAACGCTACCAACAACTTACTAGATAACTCTGTTTTAACACCCCCTGGTTTGCAGTTTTCCCTTGTCCACCTGTAAGTAAAGTTAGGACACAATAGGTTTTGTTGTTTTGCCTAATGAGTGCAGCATTAGAGCCTTTAAATTATTTAAGAAGTAACTGTGCCGTGCATGTCTTTAAAAATGCTATATGCCAATCACAAGTTTTTACTGGAATGTTCATCAACATGTGATGTTATGCACCATCACCCAATACTACAGAGATAAGTGTAGCTTTGCCACATATATATTCAAACTTAATGAGTAATGAAGCCCTGGCTTTTGTACAATGGCTAAAAATGGGGGCAGATGTATCATAGGGACTCATTTCTGGTGTTGAAGCATGAATTTGGACAATGGAATGATGCCTGTCTACAAATTTTCTCATCCACTGTAAACCTTCTATCCGGAGCAGTAGTGCAGCTTTGAACAAGCACATTTGCAACTTTTTTTTTGGACATTTTTTGGTTTCATGAAATTCGCCTCATTCAGTGGGGGATATCACTTCAGCAAAACTGCTTGACAGTACATGGGTTGGATACATTTACTTAAACATAGGTAAAAAAACCATAGGTAAAAAAATGCTGGAATGATTTTCATTTCAAAATGTTGGGGATTGGTTATATTGACCACATAGTTCACCCAACTATTAACAACTCAAAAAGGTAACATAACTAACACATAGTCTTCTGTCTTAAATAGTGCCATGTGGAAAGGGCTTTTACTTCAACACAAGCCTTGCAGTGTGTCAACCCTGCCCACTGGGAAAGTACCAAGATGAACAGGCTCAAGTTGAATGTAAGGCTTGCCCAACAAACAAAACAACATATGAGAAGGCGGCAGACTCTGGGTCTGACTGTAAAGGTCTGTATAACTTCCATTGCTAAACTTTAACAATAGTCCCTCATTCATATTATCAGAAAAGTTTAATTAAGCATAGGTTATTTAAACCAATTGATCGGTGGCAGAGTGGTCAGAGCATCCATCTTGGGAGCGGGAGGTTGTGGGTTTGATTCCTGACTGCAATATTAACGTTAAACCCAACAAACAATCAAACATAAACCATCTGTGTTTTCTTTTTTATTGGGGATTAGAAAAATTATTTTAATGCATATACATTGTGTATACTTTTTGATTAACAGTGAGCTTTGTTATTTGTCTGTCCCTGATCCACAATTAGTTTACTCTCTAGCAACTTCATTTCATAAGCAATCATCTTCAACCCTTGTGATAATGTACTCTGTGGTCATAATCTCTCAGCCAGGTTTAACAATGGCTGACACGGATTAGTTTGACAGGAGTAATGGCCCTTGAATTTTTGGGAAAAAAACTGATTCTATATTTGTAACTCGCTAGCAGTCTGATTTATGAAGCAAATTTGATCAAAAGTAGTCACAATATCAATGATTTGAATGTCATTGTATCTCTATAAAGATAAGTGATACCTAGATGAAAGTATGGGGAAATCATGGCCTTTTTGTTACAAAAGGTAGGGGGGGACTCTTTTCTCCAAGAGTTGCACATTAAATTTGTGATGTTGTAAATGGAATGATATCATCACCATCATCACTTCCACCATTAGCAGCACCTTCTTTGTTGTCATTGAATCTGTCCTAACATTCTTCCCTTAATATCTCTAGATGAATGCAAACCTGGGGAGTTTTACTCTGAGGACAACAGCAAGTGTGAACCATGCAAGAGACACTTTTACCAGCCAAAAGCTGGAGTCAATCACTGTGTACCATGCAGTATTGGCTCCAAAACTGTCTCAACTGGATCCACCAGCCAAGATGACTGTAAAGGTGAGTTTGAACATCTCTTCTATACTTTCATTGCTGGGCACTAAACAGTCTCACAATTTGTTGCAGAACAAATATCTCAAAAGTTGGGTTTCTGAATACAAATGTATCAGAGTGTTTATATTGTACAGGTGGAATATTTTTAATTAGTTTTGTTACATTTTACTGTCAAAATATTTACAAACTATACAAAACAATATCAATAAACTGCAAAACTACAAATGATAAAAGGGTTTATTAACAGGATCAATACTTTCAGTTGCTTAGTAACAGGACAAATCTGATCAGTTGATAAATACCAGAAAAAAAATGATTGGTTATTTTTTCGGACAAATCTGATTGGTTGTTCTATATTTAAATTGTATACAGGAAAATTATTGTTGTTCTTTATTTGTCACTTTATGCAGGTCAAATTTGATTGTTTGTTATTTATAGATTATCTCCTGGTTTGACCTACGTTAGGATGATTAAGTAAGACAATGCCTAATGAATGTTTTAATTATTTTCATTGACTTAAAGAAAAAAGTTTGTGAGATGACATGTAGCTGAAGTATTTGCTTCATACTAACAAAAAAATAAACATATAGTTGTTGTATCAAAGCGCTTCTCCTTGATGTACATTGAGACTTATTTCAGGCTAAACATTATAAATTTCTGCAGTATATTATATGCCCTGCGTTTAGTTAACCATACATAAAACTGTTATGGAATTGGTCCACAGCTTATACTCTATACGCTATAATACAACAGGGATACAAACTCTTATGTCATGGACTTAAGGGTAACTGAATGTGGGGATGGTTAAAGTCAGCTTCACTACTCTAATGTTTACTCTGTCAATTTCGTTGGGACAATTTACCATGCTTATTTTGACTTCCTGGAATGAAAGGTCTCACAGATAAAAATTTGTACATCATATAACTATCTCTATGATCCTCATTAATGTCATATGTGCAGATCCAGCAATTTGACCTGGGGTGGTCCATGGTTAATATTGGCCAACTATGAAAAATAACCATGCCAAGCCAACTATGAAATTCACCGTACATGTGGTGGGGCGTGGGGAGCTACCTATGAAAATCACAGTGTGGGGGGGGGGGGGGTGCAGAGGGTTCCAACGGTTTATCAGGGGAGTTTGTGCCTTCAAAACACTAGATTACTAGATTTTAAACATAATAGCCCCTTTTCCCCCCTCTTTCATGCATATTTTATGCGTAATAGCCAAATCTCGGGGTGGTTTGGGGTGGGTACGGACCCCTGGTTCCACCCCCTCTGGATCTGTGCATGATGCCACATATATATTTTGAAAAGATATTTCTTTATTTCTATACCAGTGGACTGCCCAGCAGGAATGGAGAGAAACAAAACAAGTGGGATATGTACAAACTGTTCCCGTGGTTACTGGAGAAGCCTGGATCAGGATGACTGCCAGCCCTGTTCTGACTCTGACTATACTACCTTTCCTGGAATAATCGCTGTCAGTCAGGATGCATGCAGCATGAGTAAGCATGGAGAGTCCTTTTACTTGGGTTGTCTTGTAGTCTGTCTTGAAGTTCTTTATTCACCATTTGCCTTTAATTTTTTTTTTAGCTCGACTATTCGAAGAATATGAGAGCTATTGTAGTCGCCCTGCCGTTGGCGTTGGCGCCGGCATTGGCGTTGCAGCTCTTGGTTAAAGTTTTGCATGCAAGTTACTATCAACCTTATATCTCAATAACCATTTATGGTATTGACTTGAAAGTTTATAAATATGTTCAGGGGCATCAGACAACCAAGGTAGATAACTCTTGACTAATTTAATATGAATTATGGCCCCTTTTTAACTTAGAAATTTTGATTAAAGTTTTGCATGCAATAGAAAATTTGGTTAAAGTTTTGCGTGCAAGCTACTATCTAGTTTGTATCTCAATAACTATTCATGGTATTGACTTGAAAGTTTATGAATATGTTTAGGGGCATGAAACAACCAAGGTAGATAACTTTTGATGGAATATATTACAAATTATGGCCCCTTTTTAACTTAGAAATTTTGGTTAAAGTTTTGCATGCAAGATACTCTCATGCTTATATCTCAGTATCCAGACGTGGGATTGATTTGAAACATCTTTAATATGTTTAGAGGTATCATACTTTCATGGTAGATAACTCTTGATAGATTATGTTACAAATTATGGCCCTTCTTTAACTTAGAAATTTTGGTTAAAGTTTTGCATGCAAGGTACTTTCATGCTAATATCTCAGTATCCAGGCATGGGATTGATTTGAAACATCTTTAATATGTTTAGGGGTATCATACTTTCATGATAGATAACTCTTAATGGAATATGTTACAAATTATTGCCCTTTTTAACATAGAAATTTTGGTTAAAGTTTTGCATTCAAGCTACTATCCAGCTTATATCTCAGAAATTGCTTGCGGAATTGACTAGAAAGTTAAGGAGTGTCTTCAAGGGCATCAGAAAACTAAGGAGGATAACTTTTGGACTGATGCAAATTATTGCCTTTTTCTAACTTGGATTTTTGGTTAACGTTTTGCATGCACAGTGTTATCAGTGTTATTGTGCTTATGTCTCAGTAAATAGGCATGGGATTGATTTTAGACATCATATTAAGGGGTATCAGACTATCAAGGTTATATCATTTTTGACTATTATTATGTACAGGGTATGTTAAGGGCAAGACTTGAAATAGATTTCATTTGATTCACCAACAAGCATTTTTAATAGTCGAGTGTGCTGTCCTCTGACAGCTCTTGTTTCATTTTAAAGTTGATATGAATACAGAATTTTTTATTCAATAACCAACAACCTATTGAACTAAGTTAATTTATATTGCTGGTAAAAGTGTTCAAAAGGAGCTGTGCTTAGTGCTTGAACATCATGATTCTAAGATTCTCGTTCATATTTCATGGAATTTGTTCAAAGGATTAATTTTAAAAAGCTGAACAAAATTATGTTTATTTGGAGACAATGTCTACTTGAGACAGATATAGTGCTGCCACACTGCAGTACCACATTGTAGACATGTGGCATGATACCACACCCAGTCAATTAATCCGGACACCGTTCCAACCAGTTCTGGAACTACCCTTATATGCTGAGCTCCAACAAGGGAGCTATGCCAGTATAATTTTTTATGAATATGGGATGTATCGGCCGGGAATCAAACCCACAAGTTTCTGATTCCACCCTACGTTATAAACTGATCAGAGCGTCATTTGTGCTGGGTTTTGCGCAAGAAATGACATCATAAATAACGTCACGCATGCGACGTAATCCTGCCAATTTTGATGTCTTTTGTGAATAAAAACAGCTAATTTCTGGCCTTCAAAGCATTAAATAAAAAAGAAAAATTGTTTGTTTTGGTGAAATTTCATTTTACCATCTTTTGAAGTTAAGTGCATTTTACCAACTTAAGGAGTTACATGAAATTTTACCGACTTTAGGAGTTACATACATTTTACCATCTTTTGAAGTTAAGTGCGTTTTACCGACTTTGAAGTTAAGTATGATTAAGCCCAGAGTATTGTTGGATTGAGTTCAAGCCTGGTTAAAAGATGAATGACCTGAGTTGACCAATGGGATTGTGTCTATTGTAGAGAAATGTAGCACAGGAACATTCTGGAATGTCAGTTCAGCCAACTGCGAAGCATGTGCAGCTGGAACTTTCCAGAACGAGACCCTGCAGTTGTCATGTAAACCGTGTCCAGGCAATACATCCACCCCACAGCAGAGTGCCAAGCAGGAGTCAGAGTGTCAATGTAAGTACACAAGTGCTGAATATCAGTGATTGTGTGCACCATTACTGAGTTATGCAAACTTGTGATTGTGTGCACCATTACTGAGTTACGCAAACTTGTGATTGTGTGCACCATTACTGAGTTACGCAAAATTGTGATTGTGTGCACCATTACTGAGTTACGCAAACTTTAAAACATTGTATTTATACTGTATTAAAGTACACAAGTGCTGAATATCAGTTATTTTGTGTACCAGAACTGAGTAACGTAAACTTTATATGATGTAAGTACATTTATACTGTATGTAAATACACAAGCACTCATGAATATCAGTGATTGTGTGTACTAGTTCTAACTTGTAAGTAATGCAAACTTTATATGGAGTACATTTAAACTGTCTGTTAATATAGAAGTGCACAATAATTCACCATAATAATGAAAACAACAATGTTTATCTGCAAAAAATTTGTCATACATACTGTTTTATGTGATAAAATAACAACTACTGGACATTAATGCATATGCATACATATGAATGGCAGAGTAGGAATATATACTGTTAGTGAGAGTATTTAAATGGAATCATGTTCATTAATTTTGTTTAACTCAAAAATTTATCATGGCAAGAAAGTTTGTATGAAAGACTTAATGAAATTTAATGACCTATGGTAAACCATGCCTTGTGTAGCATTCATTGATTATGATATACTGAAAGGAGTAAAAAACATGTAACTGGCAACTTTTCATTTCCATTTATTGATGTGTGAGTCACTTTATCCGCTGTTTTAATGCAGTCTACTGTACGCCTGGTTACGAAGTGGTCAACATGTCTAAATGTCAGCCATGTAAACGTGGAACTTACAAATCGAAGGACATGCCGTTTGAGATGTGCGGGACTTGCCCGAGCGGTAATACAACTGACGAGCTTCCAGCCACTTCTCAGAGTGATTGTAAATATTGTAAGTGTTGGTTTCTTCTCTTTAAGTTGTTAAAATTTACCCAAAATAAATGTTGGAATGATTTTGTTACATCTTGATTCAATTTTTTTTGATGTACAGAAAAGTTCTGACAGTTCTAATTTTGCTTACATTTTGGAATTGTCCAAATTTCCTCATGCAAATGAGAGATGATTTCTTTAAAGGAAATCATAAATGCTATCAAATTTTAAGTAGTTCATCATCAATATTAACTCTTGAAACTATAAAAATGGTGACTCTGGCCAAATGGTTGAAGTATCTACCTCAGCAGCAGAAGGTTGTGGGTTTGATCCTTTGCCATGACATACCAAAGTTATTAGAAAGGCAACGCTATACCTGTCTCTGCTTTCAACATGAACAATTCATTAAAAAAAAATGAAATTGAAATAAAAGATCAGAAGATGAGAACACTATATAAATAAATGTATAAATATTGAAAATATATAAACAAAAATATTAAAATAAGATTAACAGTAATAGCATGTGTATATTGATTTTGAAATATAGGTGCTTGCTGGATAATCAATTAATGTTTATATATGCTTTTTGGTAAATTTCATGTCTTCTTTGTAAAATATTAATATATTTTGAATAAATGTCTTGTGATGTTAATGTGTGTTTGTATGTTTTTTTTTGTTTTTTTTTTATGTAATCAAACTTGATTTCCTCAGCAATGTGTGAACAAGGATCTGTTATCAGTACTACCACTTACTCTTGTGAGCCATGTGAGAAGGACACCTACCAACCTGTGCTGTACCCGTTCATTAAGGATCGATGTATACCATGTCCAAGTCATACAAATTACATCACAGGGACCGTTACTGGAGGAAAAAACGAAAGCGACTGCCTTGGTAAGAATATACTACAATTCATTCAATTTTCAGTGTCCCCCAACCTTTTGGAGACAGAAGATTCTGTGTAGTGGTCAATAAGAAAGGGTTAATTTTATAACATTTACATACAGTCGACATTGTATTAAGAGACCGCTCAAGGGACTGCCAAAAAGTGGTCGCTTAATGAAATGGTCTCTTAATAGATTTTGTTTGGAAATCCAGGCAAACAAGTCATAAATATACAAACTGTAAGCTAAATTGTATCATAACGTTAGATTATATTACAACATAAATACGATGTAAACTACACAATGTTTTGTTATTTTATACCAATAAACATCATCATGTTTATTTTTGTCATATCTTACGATTTTTTAGCTGTTATGTTGGAATAATACCTTGGATCAGTGGCTGAGGTTTGCATTTGGTATTCGGTGGAAAAACACAACATTTGACATCGAATTCATGTATTGATTCGGACAATTTCAAGAAAAATATTATTTAGCAATGAGCTTTCTTTATGTCTCTGTCTAACATAAATCCAGAAACACCCGATAAACTTATTTCAACCGTGCGCCCTCGTCGAGTATCATAAAACGCAAAGTATATACTTATAGTTACGAATTATTGATGGTATGCATTGCATCCGGAAGTATTAATTTACCTTATTCCCAAATTTTCTTTTACCAAAATCCGAAGCATTCGGCATTTGGAGGGATGGTTTCACCTATGTTATGCATAGTAACTTTTGAAACGGGAACCAGGAACTATATTTAGAATTTAGTTGCACATGGTGCAGTCATGCGTGGTCAAAACAAATTGGTTTCAGGTGAGCACTTATGATCAGGATAATTGTTTGTTTGTTCGGATGTGTTAAAGATGAATATGTACACATGCTCCAGCGTACACGATAATTAGCAACGGAATCAAACACGGTCGCTCAATAAAGTTGATTTTGTGCATAATCTTACGTGCTGGGACTTGGTTTATGTGGTCGCTGGTCGCATAATAAAAAAGTCACTTAATGGGATAAATTGATATAGTAAAAACGTTAGGGCGGGATTTATAACGGTCGTTTAATAAAAAAGTCGTTTAATACAGGTGGTCGCATGTACGATGTTGACTGTATTTTCAAATATTTGTGTATAAGGAAACATCACTATGAATATTTGGACTACTTGAGTCTGAGTCTAAATAACACAATTTTAAAAACCGCAAGTTTTCTCAGAATTCGGCTTGAATTGACTGTAACCTCTCAAAACGTTTGCTAAATAGTGTCTTATCAGTGCTTATGACATCACACGGAAACTAAGTATACCATGTACTATATGTACTATACTAGGTATACAGGGAAAAATGTATTTAGTTACCTTTTAAGATTTTAAGCATACATAAAAGACATACAGAATAATCCCATTTTAATGTGTACCTGGTGTTACAGGGAGCAACCATTGGCTTCACTAAGACCATCTTTGTTTTGTTTAAAAACATAACCTTTTCAAATACCTTTTTAGATGACTTTAAAGATCTGGTAGCAAACTTCTGTGATGATATAGAATAATCAGAATCAGTTACCTAAATACATACTCAACAGTACTGAAATGCAGTGTATTTATTAGCCTAACAGTACTTAAATGCAGTGTATTTATGAGTCTATCAGTACTTCAATGCAATGTTTTTATGAGCCTATCAGTACTTCAATGCAAGGCATTTATGAGCCTATCAGTACTTAAATGCAATGTATTTATGAACCTATCAGTACTTAAATGCAGTGTATTTATGAACCTATCAGTACTTAAATGCAATGTATTTATGAACCTATCAGTACTTAAATGCAGTGTATTTATGAGCCTATCAGTACTTAAATGCAGTGTATTTATGAGCCTATCAGTACTTAAATGCAATGTATTTATGAACCTATCAGTACCTAAATGCAGTGTATTTATGAGCCTATCAGTACTTAAATGCCATGTATTTATGAACCTATCAATACTTAAATGCAATGTATTTATGAACCTATCAGTACTTAAATGCAGTATATTTATGAACCTATCAGTACCTAAATGCCATGTATTTATGAGCCTAAGTGGGTGTTGCTTCCATAGCTACAGTTTCGTGGCATTTTTTTGTTGTTGTTTTTAGCTCACCTGAGCACAATGTGCTCATAGTGAGCTATTGTGATCGCCTTTTGTCCAGTGTCCGTCCATGTGTCCAGAGTCAACAATATCCTTTAAACAACTTCTCCTCCTAAACTGCTGAATGGATTTTGTCCAAACTTCACAGGAAGCATCCTTATGATGTTCTCTATCAAAGTTGTTCAAATTTATTTTGATTGGCTGAAAAAGTAGGTCACCGGAGCTAAAAATGGATTTTAAAAATGCAAACTTTGAAAACTTCTTCTGCAAAATTGCAAGGCCTAGAGCTTAGATATTTGGTGTTTAGCATTGTCTAGTGAACCTCTACCAAGTTTGTTCAAATCATGGCCCTGGGGTCAAAATTGGCCCCGCCACAGGGGTCACTTGATTAAACATAGACTTGTATAGAAAAAAAACAACTAGAAAAATCTTCGTCAGAAACCACATTTTATGCTTGAATTTTGTGTGTAACATGGTCTTATGAGTATCTACAAGATTTGTTCAAATCATGGCCCTGGGGTCAAAATTGGCCCCACCCCAGGGGTCACTTGATTTTACATAGACTTATATAGGGGAGTCTTTAAAACATCTTCTGGTCAGAAACCATGATCATGGGTTTAGATATTTGGTATGAAAAATGGCCTTGTAGACCAGAACCTAAGTTTTCGTATCATGGATCTTGGGTCAAAATTGGTCCCACCATAGGTGTCACTTGATTTTATAGCTATAACCATCAAAATTTGTACCACAGGTTCAGTTTTTGTGTGGAATTACGATTATTTTTCTGTACTTCTGCATTGATTTTGTATTCATTTATTATAATGACTGTGTTATAAAAGGCAATATGGGTAATATTCCTCAGGTGAGCGATTCAGGGCCATCATGGCCCTCTTGTTTTTGTTCAAAATTAAATACTGGTTCCCTGCTCAGCAAATAAAAATCTCAAAATTGAGGTAGGATTGATAACATTTGTTAGGAACTTCTGACAAGTTCTTTGAATCTTATATTTTTTTATCCCCAGCCATATGCCCAAGCGGAGAGCAGTTTAACGCAACCTCAAAACTTTGTGAGAAATGTCCTAGGAAGTACTATAAGAATGCTGATGAAGACAGATTTGGAAACTGTGTTAAATGTAATGAGAATTACACCACAGATGGACCTGGAGCAAAATCTGCCGATGCTTGCAATATCCGTAAGTGATAGATTTTATTAGTTATATCCCCAGATACAATGTATATGGGGTCTATATTGGAATCATGTCGGTCGGTCCGTCCATCTGTAGACGAGATTTGTCTGACCAATTCCTTGGCTATCTTTTGTCGGATTTTGATAAAACTTACAAGACTGTAAAGTACCAAGCCTAGTTGCGCATTTTTAGCTCGACTATTCGAAGAATATGAGAGCTATTGTAGTCACCCTGGCGTTGGCGTTGCAGCTTTTGGTTAAAGTTTTGCGTGCAAGTTACTATCAACCTAATATCTCAATAACTATTTATGGTATTGACTTGAAAGTTTATAAATATGTTCAGGGGCATCAGACAACCAAGGTAGATAACTCTTGACTGAATTTAATATGAATTATGGCCCCTTTTTAACTTAGAAATTTTGGTTAAAGTTTTGAATGCAATAGAAAATTTGGTTAAAAGTTTGCGTGCAAGCTACTATCTAGTTTGTATTTCAATAACCATTCATGGTATTGACTTGAAAGTTTATGAATATGTTTAGGGGCATCAGACAACCAAGGTAGATAACTCTTGATGGAATATATTACAAATTATGGCCCCTTTTTAACTTAGAAATTTTGGTTAAAGTTTTGCATGCAAGATACTCTCATGCTAATATCTCAGTATCCAGACATGCGATTGATTTTAAACATCTTTAATATGTAATTGGAATATTTAAAAACCCTTTTAACTTAGAAATTTTGGTTCAAGTTTTGCATGCAAGGTACTTTCATGTTAATATCTCAGTATCTAGGCATGGGATTGATTTGAAACATCTTTAATATGTTTAGGGGTATCATACTTTAATGGTAGATAACTCTTGGTAGAATATGTTACAAATTATGGCCCTTTTTTAACTTTAAAATTTTGGTTCAAGTTTTGCATGCAAGGTCCTTTCATGCTAATATCTCAGTATCCAGGCATAGGATTGATTTGAAACATCTTTAATATGTTTAGGGGTATCATACTTTAAAGGAAGATAACACTTGATGGAATATATTAAAAATTATGACCCCCTCTTAACTTAGAATTTTGGTTAAATTTTTGCATTCAAACTACTATTCAGCTTATATCTCAGAAATTGCTTGTGGTATTGACTAGAAAGTTAAGGAGCGTCTTCAATGGCATCAGAAAACTAAGGAATTTTGGCCCATTTCTAACTTGGATTTTTGGTTAACGTTTTGCATGCACAGTGTTTTTGTGCTTATGTCTCAGTAACTAGGCATGAGATTGATTTTAGACATCATAAAAATATTAAGGGGTATCAGACTATCAAGGTATATCATTTTTGACTTTTATCATGTACAGGGTATGTGAAGGGCAAGAATTGAAATAGATTTCATTTGATTTATTAACAAGCATTTTGAATAGTCAAGCGTGCTTTCCTCTGACAGCTCTTGTTTCAGCTTGTAATGATTTGCTTGATTTTGAATAAGTTATAGCCCTTTGTTTTGTTTCTCAAGACTGTCTGATTTCTCTGCATTATATAAACTTTCCAATTTTAGTGGAGAAAAAAAATCACAAGAATAAAAATTATTTTACATCTGTGATTTACATCTGTTAAAAAAAAAAAGAAAAAAAAAAAGAGGTACAAATTTTAGTGAAATAACCACCATGATTTTATAGTGTCACCCTCACCTATCAACTATTCTGATGTGTAAATGTTACACCATCTGGGAAATAAGTTCCATAGGCCAATAATACCTGTTAGTCTATACTACAAATTTTGGAATCAAGTAGAATATCTCATTTTCCTGTTATACATATTTTTTGTTCAAAATATTTGTTTCATAATATATATTATGAAATACTGATTATCTTCAGGCTAAGATTTTTTTTTTTTCCATATATACATGTAGCAAAGATTTGTAGAGTTTGTTACACAAAGAATTTCATCATAATGTTTGAAAATATACAAATTTAAAAAGATAAGTCAACATTTGAGCACACAATTATTGCCATGACATGGTTTTCAGCACATTATCCTATACTGCATTTTTCAAAACTGCCAGTGTTTCATATCTTGCATCAAATGTCAACATATACCGGTATACCACTACAACATTAGTGAATGGTATAGGTTTCACATGTTCTCTACCAATGCCAGTGCCCCACAGTGTTGGTATTTTTTTATCCCTTTCCCTCATATAGACTCATTTTGACGCAATCAATAGGTACCACATAAAGCCTGTTCTGCAGAAAACCACAATCCTTACCAAATTTAATTATAAAATCCTCATTTCCAGACCACTGAGGAGTAGCGAACAGCATAAAACCTGATCAGTCTGCGAGTTACTCGCAGGCTGATCTGGTTTTATGCTGTTCTCATAGGTCTTTTCATGGTGTCCTCTATGAGGGAAAGGGTTATATTCATTATGACATGCTTATTTATCAGTAAATATAAGTGCTGTAGCAGAATCGCGAGGTCCTGGTTTCGATCCAAGACCGTGACATACCAAAGTTGTAAAAATTGGTACTGGTATAGTTTCCTTGCTTAGTGCTCAGCATATAAAGGTAGTTCCAGGACTGGTCGGCATGGTGTCAGGATAATTTGACAGGGAGTGTTATCATGCCACATGTCTATGGCATGATACTGCAGTGTGATAGCAGTATATCTGTCTCAAGTAGACATTGTCTCAAAATGACTGAAATACTGTTGGCGGGATGTTAAACCCAACAAATGCACAAATCTATCTTGCATCAAATATCAACAGAGCAATTTTTTTTTTTATAAGCACATATACCACAACTACATAAGTGGATGGTATAGGTATCACTTGTTCTCTTCCAGTGCCAGTGCCCCACAATGGTGGTATTTTTTCTTTATTAGCTCACCTGAGCACACTGTGCTCAAGGTGAGCTATTTTGACCAATGAATGTCTAGCGTCCATCATCCGGTGTCCGTCATCAATATTTAACTTAAAATGACATCTCCTCCTAAACCACTGGGACAATTTTAAAGAAACTTCACAGGAATTTTCCTTGGGTGAAGCCCTTTCATAGTTGTTCAAAGAATTTGATTCCATGCAGAAGTCTGGCTGCCATGGCAACAGAAAAAAAACATATGAAAATTTTGAAAATCTTCTCCTCCAAAACCACTGGCAAGATTTCAAAGTTATTTGGCACAGATATTCCTTGGGTCACTGTCTACCAAGATTGTTCAAATTATTTTGATCAATTGAAAAACATGGCTGCCAGCAGGCGGAGCCCGTTTTCCTTATATGTATATAGTAAAAAATTCAAATATCTTCTCCTCTAAAAGTACTGGCTGGATTTCAAAGTTATTTTGCACAGATGTTCCTTGGGTCACTCTCTACGAAAATTGTTCAAAAAATTGATCCGTTGAAAAACATGGCTGCCAGGGGACGGAGCCTGTTTTCCTTATATATATATATAGTAAAAAAATCAAATATCTTTTCCTCTAAAAGTACTTGCTGGATTTCAAAGTTATTTGGCACAGATGTTCCTTCGGTCACTCTCTACCAAAATTGTTCAAATTATTTTGATTCATTGCAAAACATGGCTGCCAGGGGGCAGAGCCCATTTTCTTTATATGTATAATGTACAAATTTTAAAAGTCTTGGCCAAAAGTACTGGCTGGATTTCAAAGTCATTTGGCACAGATGGTCCTTAGGTCTCTCTCTACCAAGATTGTTTAACTTATTTTGATCCGTTGAAAAACATGGCTGCCAGGGTGCAAAGCCCATTTTCCTAATATGTATATAGTACAAATTTGAAAATTCTTCTTGTCCTAAAGTACTCACTCAATTTATGGCTGCAGAGGGCAGAGCCCATTTTCCATAATATTATTAGATATTTGCTGTTTCTTTTCCTCCCACTAATAAAAGGTTCTCAGGTGAGCGACCCAGGGCCATCATAGCCCTCTTGTTCATTATGATATGCTTATTAATGAGTGAATCTTGCTGCTGTAAATAGGTAGGAATTAGCTTCATTGATTATTTTAGTTGAATATTTAATGTTTGCTATGAGTTCTGTCTTGCAATAAGTTTTTTATTTTTCTGTAGGTGACTGTGCCCCTGGCTTCAAGGTGGTCAACAATACAGATTGTGTGGCCTGTCCCCGCGGAGAGTACCAGAATTTGCCACGGCAATCATCTTGCATACCCTGTGGGGAAAATCTGAACACAGCTGATATAGCTTCAACTAGTGTCAATGACTGTGTTGGTGAGTAGTTTGTCACTAAAGTACTATTGAAGAAGGGACATGGAAATAGAGGGTTGGTGGGGATCAGACCAGAAACGAAACTTTGTGGGGTGGGGGTGGGTGGGTCCTAATATGAATTTGATTAGCATATGAGTTGTATGCTTGCTGATATAGTATTAGGCTGGTCACGTTGATTATTTTCATGGTAGTTCTCATCTGGTTAAGGGGTAAAGTCTATTTCATATCAGTTGCAAATTACTCCATTAATTAATCCATTACTCAGCTACCGCTGTAGATTTGCTGATGTTATTGAGCAAAGCTAGTAGATTAGTCACATTCAAGAATGGTTCCTCTCTCTACATTTTGACATAGAATTAAACTAACTACATACTCAGCTGTTTTCCCTCCTTTCATGTCATTTGATCAAATTTCCAATAGTTTTGATATACTGCATAAAATTTAACTGTCAGTTGTTTTAAACCAGAAATAGTGGAAATTCATGATTTAAAGCAATAAGAAATATAAAATCAGACATACCTGTGCTAAAAAAATGGATTGTTAATGATAAAGTTAAGTTTTGGTGATATTTCAGAGAGACACTTGGTTTGTGTGATCACCATGATGTGTAGTTATAAATGACCTATTGTGGGGCTTGCTAGAGTTATGGCCCTTAGAGATTTTCCTACACATAATGATATAATTATAGAGATAGTTTTGAAAGTATTTCAATGAACTTGACATTTGTGATCACCAAGATGGCAAGTTGTAAATGACATATTGTGGGGTTTGCTTATAAATGTGTTTTAATGTTATGGCCCTTAGAAATTTCTCTACATATATGATATATAGAGACAGTTTGTGGCACAAACTTCTTCTTCAGTTTTGAAAATATTTCAGTTTAACTTGTTTTGTTTTACTCTTTGCAGCAAAGTTGTGGTCTGAGTGATTTTAAGTAATCTTTATACAAAGGTTGCGCATAATATGTTCACTCTGTCCAACATTTCCAAGGGGAGATAATTAGGTTTCTTTTCTGTTAACATGGTATTGTGTGGGTTTATTCATCAACCTCAGTGATAGTTCAGGTTGTTTCTTATTAAAATTATCAGATGTGTTTAAATGAACAAGTCAAATATCAATAATGGGACTTAAAATTTATTCATATGCATACATCATAATTGTTGCTTATATTTTATATTTATGACTTGATCATGATTACTATTCTCATATTGTAGTTTAATTCATTTTTTTTTTTTTTTCAGAAAGAAAATTTGCTATACTTACACTTATAATCTAGCATATTCAGTGGTATAGCAATCTTGATAAGATATTTTAATTATGATTAATTAATTAATTTTAATCAAAAAATTTAATTTTCATACATTTTAAAAAAACACATTTAATCCAGCCGTCCAAGTTCAAGACACTATGCATACATATAGAATAAACGCACGTGAATTGGAGTGATGTAATTCGACCTGAAAGTTATATGTAATGTGTAAATATAAGAAAATATGTGATGGTTATACTGTCATATGAAAAATTGTGATATTAAAATTTGACGTCCAGATATAGTGTTGCAATGGAACTGAAATTTACTAATGGCCATAATAGTTCAGCCAAGTTTGATTATATTGACTGATATTTCACCATGAGTTCTGGCCCTTGAATGATAAAAAAAGGTCAAGAGTTTACATTCTTTACACTTTCTACCATTCACTTTCTAGCATCCCCATTTAGTATGATAGAAATTGATGAAATTTGGCATGAATGATCTTTGGGTGAACCTTCACAAAAATTGCTAAAATAAACTTAATCCATGCAGAACTGTGGTTGCCATGGCAACCAACACCATTTTGTTTTAAAAAAAACTTTAAAAATCATCTCCTCTGAAACCGATGGCCAGAATTTAATTTCCTTTGTTACAAATGGTCACCTCATAGTCATCTATCATAATTGCTAAAATGAAGTTGATCCCTTAAGAATAAGGCCTTCTCAGGGTTGTCACCTAATTTTCTCTACAATATTTGCTAAAATCAAGTTGATACCTTAAAAAGTGAGGCCCCAAACCCAGCCAAACCATTGCTTTTTAGATCTGTAAGGGAGATAATCAATATTTCATATTGAAACTAATAAATACAGAATATTGTTTAACTTCCCATAATGATTTCATTGTTTGTATTGTTTTCATAAATATATTATGTGAATTGTTCAAGAGTTTGATTTAATTAATATATGGTATGAAATTCTCTGAATACATTGTTTATTATAGTGAAACCAGCAGTTTTGCTTTTGTTGTTGTTTTTTGTTTGTTTTTGTTAATTTTATACCTGGTCAAAAGATACAAACAAGTATATAGGGTATAAAATGGACTTCTCCGTCTAAAGGGTCTCTGTTGAGTGTTGGAAGTGCCTTCATTATGTTTTGAAGTAATTTGTGCAATAATTGACTAAATTGCTTATGGTCTAATACTGTCATTTTCTTTGAGGAATATGTCCTGCTGATGGTTGGCTAGTACACTGTAAACTCTTTATAACACGGGTTTGGGGGTCCAAGGTGGTGATCCGCGCTCTATGTGAATCCGTGTTATTGCTATTTCAGGTTAAAATCCCCCCCCCCCATCCACTTATACTGTATGCTATATCGAGTAAAGCCATCCCCCACCCACCCGCTTACACTGTACCGGTAAAATCGGCGGTCAGTTTCTGTCTTATTCTTATTGTGATTAATCGATAATCCGTATCAAAATGTGTGTTAATTTATATATTTATTAACATAGATTATATCCTTTCAAAAACAAATGTGCGAAAGTAACTTAAAAGTCGGCGGTATAGTAAACGATAATGGGCTCTTAATTGTTTTACATATGACAGTTTGCCATCATTATTACGCTGACACATGATGAAGTGCGAAAACATAACAGGTTCATGTCATTAGTTGGGGGAAAAATAGCCGATATTGGCTTCTTTACTGTTTGACTTATGACAGTTTACCATTGTTCACGCACCTAAGTGTACTAGTGTGACTGGTTTTTAGCCTACAGCGAGAGAAACTAACACTTATCAGGTAATCGGCAGATAACCAGAAACTGCTGTTTGTAATAAAAAATGGCGGCTACAATAGAATGATACATACGAAAAATACGAAAATTGCTATTTTTTTCCACAAAAAAAGGGGGTCCATGGACATCCGTGTTACATTGGATACAGCGTTGTTCCGAGGAGCGTTATAAGGAGTTTACAGTGTAGTTCTTATTTAGTCTGTACTGAGATTTAGAAATTGTACTGTTTTTTCTGGAATTTTGATCAAGGTTAAACTGAATTGTTAAATGAAGTGATGGTACTCCAGTGAGCATTCTAGGGCCATTATGGCCCTCTTGTTTTTCTAAGAAGATGACATCACATCTTTATGAAAGTAGGTACACATGTACATCATGATATGCTCTATTCAGTATTAGTGCAAATTTATGGCTGTGACCTATATTTCATGGTTGAATGAACATAATAAAATTGATTGATCTGCCTCAGGTTTACCTTTGCATTTAAGCATTTTTTTAGCTCACCTGAGCACAACTTGCTCATGGTGAGCTTTTGTGATCGCCTTTTGTCCGTCGTCCGTCCGTCCATCCGTGCGTCTTGCGTCAACTATTCCTTTGAACAACTTCTCCTCCTAAACCACTGGATGGATTTTGACCAAACTTCACAGGAATCATCCTTATCATGACCTCTATCAAAGTTGTTCAAATTATTTTGATTGGGTGAATAAGTAGGTCACAGGAGCTAAAAATAGATTTTAAAAATGAAAATTTAAAAAATCTTCTTCTCCGAAACCACAAGGCCTAGCCTTTTG
>CM037792.1:1444356-1494356 GCA_021229015.1 Solen grandis | reverse complement strand
CCTACATCATCACAAGTGTAAGTCTAAGTTATGAGCTGTTAAAATATGTTCAAGAGCCATAAAGTGATAGAAAACATATTTCAGAAATATCAGTGGTTTGTTAAATTATAGGGTTTAATGTCCTGCCAACAGTCTTTTAGACATCTAGAGACTATGCCTAATGGAGACAGATACAGTGATGCCAAACTACAGTATCATGCTGTAATTGGCATGATACCACACCCAGTCACCATATCCTGACACCAGGCCAGCCAGCCAGTCCTGGAACTGCCTTTATATGCTGAGCGCCCAGCAAGGGAGCTATACCCAGTACCATTTTTTTACAACTTGGTATGTCACAGTCAGAGGTCGAACCTCCCAATTCCAGGGCATATGCTCTAACCACTCACCCAAGGGGACCGATTTCAAAAATATGTCTTGAAAAGCATTATAATGGATATGATTTAATTCTGTATACGAATTTCTTACCGTTATCATACCGACACACAGTGTCTGCAGTGGAGGTGCAGTTATGAATAGCCGTCACATTATTGCTGCAGTTTGAGCACAAGCTACACAGCTGCATATTGTTGACGTTGGAAAAGGTTCCAGCTGGACAATTGTCGCATACAGCGTCCTTCTCCAGTGCGCACGCTTGTTGTACAAACTTACCTGGCCAGCAAACTGTGCAACCTATGCATTTATTTGCAGGAGGGTTATAGTATGTGCCTTTCTTGCAAGGTCTGCAATGGGGAGGAATTCTGTACCCACAGGGCTTTATCTCAACATGCCCGTATGGACATATCTGGCATATGTCACAGTCCATGGATCCATCTGGCAGGTGGAACAGTGTCATATTCAGGGGACACTTGTTCTCAGTGCTGTGCAACTGCATATACAAGAAATTAATTGTTTAATATTGGATTTGATGTAACATTCCACTGTCTGTATTTGAGGTATGTGAGGACTAAATGCTTACATAAGGCTGACATAGTGCTGCCACGCTGCATTATCAAGTCAAAAATGTAATTTCCTTGTTTCAGAAGCTCTAACCAACCAGCCACCAGTAACAAAAATAAGTATTCTGATCATGAATCTAAAAATATCTTTCTTTCTCTGGGGTTTCTCTACCTATTTTTGGAAAGGGAGCCTAAATGCCAAATGGGAATAATTATCAACATGCTTCACTTAATTGGGAGGAATTTTTGATAAAGAGAAAAGCAAATTAGTGTAAGTTATATTGTTAAGAGAGGCATTTTCTTTCATCAACATTTACAAACGAATCACTCTATGACCAATTTTTATTATTCAGACCCAACAAATAGGCAGAAAAAAAACTTATTCTGGAAAAAATATAAAAACTGCAAACAGATGTACAAACTCTTGTGCATGTCCACAAGGAACCTGAACTAGTCAGTCACAAGCATTTTTTGTGCAAGCCTCTAAAATAAATCTCGAATTCAAACTGATGAATTGATGTTCTTGAAATTCATCATTCCTTCATTTAATTAACAATTACGTACCTTACCTTTCATTTCATCAACCTATACTTTATAAAACAAATGGCATTATCTTGAAATGACTTTCACAACAAATAAAGTAGTTTCTTTACAGTGCAGCTCCATTACAATGCTATAATTGGGGTCCACATCTAGATTAAGATACTGCATGATACTGGACCGCATTATAACTTTGAAAATGCATCTTAAATCAAGTAAAAGAAATCGCAAAAGCTAAGAGGTCTGCATTGCATTTGTGAGGTCTGGGGTAAAATCCTCTGACAGTGTCAAACTAAAGATGTACATACCGGTACTATAAAATTAAGTGTCAGATGCACCCTTGCTGCACTCAGCAGATATGGGGTTGCTATGGGAACACAGAAGTACTCAGTAATGGTTCTATACAGGAACTTGTATCCTGTATATCGGTGCTATATATCAGACAAATAAAACAAGAGGGCCACTAGCCCATGTTACATACCAAATATCTAACCTCCAAGTCTTGTGGTTTCTGATAAGAAGATTTTTCTATTTTTTCCTTTATAAGTCTACTAAAATCAAGGACCGGGGGGGATTAAGTGACCCCTGGAGTGGGGGGCCAATTTTGACCCAAGGGCCATGATTTGAGCAAACTTGGTAGAGGTCTACTAGCCCATGTTACATACCAAATATCTAAACTCCAGGCCTTGTGGTTTCTGACAAAAAGGTTTTTCATTTTTTTCCAATTTAAGTCTATGTAAAATCAGGTGACCCCTGGGACGGGATGAATTTTTACCCCAGAGTCATGATTTGAACAAACTTTAAAGTTTAAACTTTATTTATTTTACATCGCTTATGAAACAAGTTCTGACAACTTATATTAAGGTAGAGGAAACCTAATGGGCTTGGCAAATGTCGACAAAGATCGCCCAACTTCCGATATTTTTCGGCATAACACAGAATGTGATTCTTTTTCAATAAGAAGTTTCATTCATCGTATCTTATACCATTGTTAATTATATGTAACAACTTTGATTGCTATTCATCTATTTAAATGCAAAAATACTGTTTCTTTTTTAAAATAGAGAAGAAAAACACCTGCCCGAATTACCTTCCGGTGACATCATTTTGGAATTCCCCTAGATTCGTCAAAATGCGTAATTGAGATAAATGAAAGTATTTTAAAAAGTTCTCTATAAAAATGTTAATGGTATCTTAATCAATCATAACTACAGTAACATAAGTTTGTGTATTGGGAATTCATGTGAACCAGAAAATTGTAACAGAGATTCTTTTGTACTAAGATTGTACGTACTTGGTCAAATAGTTTTTTTCATTATCTGTTCATTATTTCACTTTAAAACAAGAGGGCCATAATGGCCCTGAATTGCTCACCTGATTATAAATGGGAAACATATGTTGGATTTTTCATATTGACATACGTTTTGACCCCACATGACTTTGTTCAAGATTTTATGGAAACAAACATTCTGACCAAGTTTCATGAAGTTATGCCTAAAAATATGGCCTCTAGAGTGTTAACAAGGTTTTTATAAGACTTGACCTCGTGACCTACTTTTTGACCCCACATGACCCAATTTCAAACTTGTCCAAGATTTAATGGAGACAAACATTCTTACCAAGTTTCATGAAGATTGGCCTAAAAATATGGCCTCTAGAGTGTTAACAAGCCAAATTGTTGACGACGCACGACGGACAACAGACGCCGGACAAAGGGCCATCACAAAAGCTCACCCTTGAGCACGTTGTGCTCAGGTGAGCTAATGATATTACATTAATCACGCAATAGAAAAAGACACTTAATAGAATAATTATAATAATTATTTTCAAATTTTACTGAGCTTAAAAAATAGAGTCAGGTAATGTATACTGCTATAACTTGATATTTTTATGGTTAACCTATATAAAATTGTGCATTTTTATGTTTGATATAGTATATGAATATTTTTTAACAGCTTGTTCTGGGAAATTTGTTTAAAAATACGTTCTTTACCAGGAATTCTAATGTTGCTATTTTATAAATAGGGGAAAACATCAAACTTTAATATGAAGACTTCCTGCATAAATTTATAAATAAACATTTTATCAAATTTCCTCATGTTTTTAATATGTTTTCCATTTGATATATGCCTTAGGTATATGATAAATCAATTCATGAGACAAAAGATTGGGAAATTTGATGATTGTATAGCAGTTTTTTTACGTATACCCCCACACAATTTGCAAAAGCATTTCAATACAGGATTACAAAGACTAAATATTTGTACATTCTGTGGTTAGAAATTTCTGTATCGCACAAAATGCTTTCTTTAAATGTAAAGAATAGACAAGAGGGCCATGATGGCCCTGAATTGCTCACCTGATATCATTAGGCTATGTAAAATCAAGTGACCTCTAGGGCAGAGCCAATTTTGACCCCAGGGTCATGATTTGAACAAACTTGGTTGAGGTCTATAAGCCCATGTTACATACCAAATATCTAAACTCCAGACCTTGTGGTTTCTGAGAAGAAGATTTTTTTGATTTTTTTCCAAAATAAGTCTATGTAAAATCAAGTGACCCCTTGGCGGGGCCAAATTTTGACCCCAGGGCCATGATTTGAACAAACTTGGTTGTGATCTACTAGACAATGCTGCACACCAAACATCTAAATCCCAGGCCTTGTTGTTTCTGAGAAGAAGATTTTTCAAGTTTTTCTAATATTAGCCTATGTTAAATCAAGTGACCCTTGGGGCGGGGCCAATTTTGTCCCTAGGGTCATGATTTGAACAAATTGGTAGAGTCATAACAATGCTACACACCAAATATTTAACTCAGCCTTGTGGTTTCTGAGAAGAAGATTTTTTAAGTTTTTCTATATTAGCCTATGTTAAATCAAGTGACCCCTGGGGCGGGGCCAATTTTGACCCCAGGGTCATAATTTGAACAATATTGGTAGAGAGTCATAAGATCATGCTACATACCAAATATTTAAACTCCAGGCCTTGAGGTTTCTGAGAAGAAGATTTTTTAAGTTTTTTTCTATATTAGCCTATGTAAAATCAGGTGACCCCTTGGCGGGGCCAAATTTGATCCCTGTGCCATGACTTGAACAAACTTGGTAGTGATCTACTAGACGATGCTGCACACCAAATAAAACCCCATAGCCTATGTTAAATCAAGTGACCCCTGGGGCGGGGCAAATTTTGACCCCGGGGTCATAATTTGAACAATCTTGGTAGAGAGTCATAAGATCATGCTACATACCAACAAGAGGGCCACGATGGCCCTGGATCGCTCACCTGGTATCATAAGGCTTTGTAAAATCAAGTGACCCCTGGGGCAAAGCCAATTTTGACCCCAGGGTCATGATTTGAACAAACTTGGTAAAGGTCTATTAGCCCATTTCATACCCTTGAATATTTTTTTTTTTCCAATATAAGTCTATGTAAAATCAAGTGATCCCTGGAGCGGGGCCAATTTTGACCCCAGCGTCATTATTTGAACAAACTAGGTAAGAATCGACTAGACAATTCTACACACCAAATACCTAAACTCTATGCTTTGTGGTGTCTGAGAAGAAGATTTTTCAAGATTTTTTTTTCCTATTAGCCTATGTTAAATCAAGTGACCCCTGGGGCAGGGCCAATTTTGACCCCAGGGTCATAATTTGAACAATATTGGTAGAGAGTCATAAGATCATGCTACACATTAAAAATCAAAAGGCTAGGCCTTGTGGTTTCAGAGAAGAAGAATTTTCAATTATTTTCTATATTAGCCTATGTAAAATCTGGTGACCCCTTGGTGGGGCCAAATTTGATCCCAGGGCCATGATTTGAACAAACTTGGTTGTGATCTACTAGACAATGCTGCACACCAAATATCTAAACTCGAGGCCTTGTGGTTTCTGAGAAGAAGATTTTTCAAGTTTTTCTTATATTAGCCTATGTTAAATCAAGTGACCCCTGGGGCAGGGCCAATTTTGACCCCAGGGTCATGATTTCAACAAATTTGGTAGAGATCATCTAGACAATGCTACACACCAAATATCTTAACTCTATGCCTTGTGGTTTCTGAGAAGAAGATTTTTCAAGTTTTTTTTCTATATTAGCCTATGTAAAATCAAGTGACCCCTGGGGCGGGGCCAATTTTGACCCCAGGGTCATAATTTGAACAATCTTGGTAGAGAGTCATAAGATCATGCTACACATTAAAAATCAAAAGGCTAGGCCTTGTGGTTTCAGAGAAGAAGAATTTTCAATTTTTTTCTATATTAGCCTATGTAAAATCTGGTGACCCCTTGGTGGGGCCAAATTTGATCCCAGGGCCATGATTTGAACAAACTTGGTTGTGATCTACTAGACAATGCTGCACGCCAAATATCTAAACTCGAGGCCTTGTGGTTTCTGAGAAGAAGATTTTTCAAGTTTTTTTCTATATTAGCCTATGTTAAATCAAGGGCCCCTGGGGCGGGACCAAATTTGACCCCAGGGTCATAATTTGAACAATCTTGGTAGAGAGTCATAATATCATGCTACATACCAAATATTTAAACTCCATGCTTTGTGGTTTCTGAGAAGAAGATTTTTTCAAGTTTTTTCTATATTAGCCTATGTGAAATCAAGTGACCCCTGGGGCGGGGCCAATTTTTACCCCAGGGTCATAATTTGTACAATCTTGGTAGAGAGTCATAAGATCATGCAACATACCAAAAATCAAAAGGCTATGCCTTGTGGTTTCAGAGAAGAAGATTTTTCATTTTCAAAATCTATTTTTAGCTCCTGTGACCTACTTATTCACCCAATCAAAATAGTTTGAACAACTTTGATAGAGGTCATGATAAGGATGATTCCTGTGTAGTTTTGTCAAAATCCATCCAGTTTAGGAGGAGAAGTTGTTTTAAGGAAAAGTTGACGCAAGACGCACGCACGGACGGACGACGGACGCCGGACAAAAGGCGATCACAAAAGCTCACCATGAGCACGTTGTGCTCAGGTGAGCTAAAAATCAAAAGGCTAGGCCTTGTGGTTTCAGAGAAGAAGATTTTTAAAATTTTCATTTTTAAAATCTATTTTTAGCTCCTGTGACCTAGATTTTTGACCAATCAAAATAATTTTAACAACTTTGGTAAAGGGCCCCAAAATGAACATTCCTGTGAAGTTTTATCAAAATCCAGTGAGTAGTTTAGAAGGAGATGTTGTTTTAAGAAATTGTTGACGACCGACGCATGGACGCACGCACGCACGGACGACGGACAAAAGGCGATCACAAAAGCTCACCATGAGCACGTTGTGCTCAGGTGAGCTAAAAAACACCAAAGAAACCTGAATTTCAAAATTCATGCATTAGGGTGCCACTACCTTAATCACTCTCGATGACTCTGATGGCAGGGTATGTGGTCATTATTGTGGGAGGAAACCTGAGAACCCGGAAAAACCCTCGTGTCTGAATGGGCGACCACTGTACCCTCTCATGTACGTGAGCAGGAATCGAACCGAGGACACATTGGTGAGAAGCGACGCGCGTTACCACTACGCTATCCAGGCACCCACAACAATTGAACAAACTTGGTAGAGGTATACTAGACAAAACCACACGCCAAATATCTAAGTTCTAGGCCTTGTGGTTTCAGAGAAGAAGATTTTTTTAAGATTTCAATTTTAAAATCTGTTTTTAGCTCCTGTGACCTAATTATGCAACAGACCAGAACTATCTGAACATTTTTTTAGGGGAACACCTTAGGAACATCCTTGCCAAGTTTGATCACTTTCCCATCAGTAGTTTCAGAGAAGATGTTTAGTAAATTGTTGACGACTGACGACTAACGATGACGGGCGCCAAACAAAGGCTGGTCCCAAAAGCTCACCTTGGCACTTCATGCCAGGTGAGCTAAAAACCAAGTGGTCTATTTGCAAAATGTGCTAGAGTATCGCACTCAAACACCCTTGCATCAAACCACCATCTCCTCTACATGCCCATTCATGGGGTATCCTTGATTGCAAGGTCTAAATATGGCCATTATAATCAGTAAATGATTGCATGCCATTACTATAAAATAAGAATCACAAAATAAAGAACTGGGATTCAATGCTGGACCATTTTATATTGGCTTTAGTGTTAAAATGGAGTGTTCTATAATGGAGTGTGTTATAATGGAGAGTGTTATAATGGAGTGTGTTATAATGGATCTACACAGTATGTATCCTGGCCACGTGTTCTCGAAAATACTTAAGTATGATCTCAGGCTCAAATTTACGTTACTCAAATTCCTACTGAAACTAATGGTCATAGTTTGAATATAAGTATTAAAATCACTTTGGTGCCATTTTTATTTCCGAGAACATGGGGCCAGACTTCAAGTTAATTTTAAAAAGAGTTTTTGTTACTTACTGGCATCAAAAAACAGATGATCAGCAACAAAGTCACACAAACCCTTGGAATGGATACAAAAATGGCCATCATTGCAAACCTGAAAGAATAACAGATACAATGCAATTTAAAAAGTTTAGCAGTGAAAATTTAAGCACAGCCTTTTCCATTTTCCCATTCATGGCTAGGTCAATGGCTCACAAAACCAAGTTCTTTTGTATCAACCATGTCAACTACCAACTACCTTTTATCTCAGAGCAGTTACTGGACAGCCAATTGGTAAGTTCATTTGAATACATCTGTACACAGTAAGAAGGTCCATTATCACAAATTACCTAGACCGGTAGCACTTTTTTAAACCTGATAAATTAAAATGATTTACAATTGATGTAGTCATGTTTATTTCAAATTTTATAATAAAACTTGAAAAGTTTAAGGCTATGGGATTGCTCAGCAAAAAAAAATTAATGACTGATTTATGTTGTTGAATTGGGGTTTACCGTCGCTGCGATAGTATTTCAATCATATAGCGACGTCCAGCTAATTACAGGTGGAGGAAGACCCAGAGTACACAGAGGTACCCGGGTAGAACCACCGACCTACCGCATGCCAGCTGGAAGGCTTCCTCACATGAAAAATCCGAAGTCCCTACCAGGATTCGAACCCACAGCGGTGAGGGGCTGAGAGAATTGTAGTCCACGACTGTAACCGCTCGGCCCCAATGACTGATTTAACTGAGTTAATTATATATAAAATTTGTCTGTAATTTGTCTCATTTTGTTTCTTAAAGACTAATACCATTACACATTATACTTGCTTTAAAGACTTAAATCATTTAAATCATCAAAGTCTTCAAAGCATGTATGCAGCCATGAAATGAAAAAAAAATCAATGATAAACTATCTTGATTTACAAAAAATCAATGATAAACAATCTTGAAACAAGAGGGCTATGATGGCCCTAAATCGCTCACCTGAATTCAACTGCTTGAGAGAAAATGCTAAAGTAAGGAAAAGATTGCACATAATATATAGTAATCAAGAGGCAAAAGGTCAAAACAAAATCTGCCTAGCAGTTAAGGAGATATTGTTTAAAGATTTTTCTATTTTCAGCTCTGGTGGCCATCTTGGTAGGTGGACCAGAACGATTTTAGCTATTTTTGTCAGTACACCTAAGGATCATTCCCATTAAGTTTCATCAAAATCTGCATAGGATTTGGAGAAGATGTCGCTTAAAGATTTTTCTTATTTTAGCTTAGGCAGACTGGAATGATTTGAGCTATTTTTGCTCAGTACCACCTAAGGATCATTCCTGTAAAATTTCATCAAAATCTGCTCAGTGGTTTAGGAGGAGATGTCCTTTAAGGATTATTCTAATTTTACCTTTGGCAGCCATCTCAGTAGGCGGACTGGATGATTTTAGTTATTTTTGTGTAGTATCACCCAATGATCATTCCTATGGAGTTTCATCAAAATCTGCGTAGGGTTTAGGAGATGTCATTTCAAGATATTTTTTTTAAGCTCTGGCAGCAATCTTGGTTGGCAGACAGGAACAATTTTACTATTTTTGCTCAGTACCACCTGCTCAGGTGAGCTAAAAAGTCTGTATGTAAACAAGAAATGTGTCCACTGGACACACAGATGCTCCCATACAAATGACATACATAATACAAATAGATGGACAAGAGCTAATCAATCCCCCCACCCACCACTGCACCTAAAAATAGGGCCATAACTCTGTGATTAACCATTAGAAATCGAGCATGCTGAAACCCATAACATCTCTGATGTGCACAAAGCAGGTGCCAATAGTATGACAAGAATATTGTGTGGAAGTACAATTTCCAGGATTTTTTTTTTAAATCCAATATATACTTTTACTTTTTAGTATGATGGAGAAACATTCTGAAGGGTATCTGAAGACAGTGAAAGTGCTTTTATTTATCTTTTTTTTTAAATCCGATACATATCTTTTTTAAACTTGAAGGCCATGGATCTAATGCCTATATCACACTGGGGAAAACTTCTTGGCGATGTGGAAATACACATATTTTCTCCCAATATTTGAGCCAAAAAGATGGATCAGTCCCATGAGAAATGGCACTGTTTAGGCTTTGGGATTGGTCTGTTGGAACGTTCACTGATGCTTCGGCTATGAGACAATGGCCTTGAATCCCGATGTTCGGGAAAGCTCCAGAGGACCTTCTCCGATGATCGGCAAAGGTGCCCCGGTGCTTCACCGAGTCTGAAACATCACAGTGGAAACGTTCACCAAAGCTCTCCAAAATGTTTCACGAAAGCTCTGTGAATGTTTCCCAGAAGCTCTGCTGATGTTTCCCAAGCCTGTTTATTTTTCTGAGAAACATCACAGAAAATTTCAATGCAATCAGCTTCCCAGGACACCAGGGAACCTACCCCTAATGCTTTGGCGAGACATCACCGAAGCATTGGGGGTTCCTAATGGAGGAAAAAATGTTTCATAAAAGCTCTGTGAATGTTTCCCAGAAGCTCTGTGGATGTTTCCCCAGCCTGTTTCTTTTCAAGAAACATCATGGAAAATTTCAATACAATCAATGACTTTTTTTAAGTCTCCAAAGGCCTCCCGATGACTCCACATCTTGGGACGCTTCCGAAGCTTCCCAGGGACACCTGGGAATCTGTTCCTGACATCTCCATTTCCATCTGGAGTACATCCCTGAGGCAAACATGCCAAGTCACAGTGGGACCAAGCCTTAAGCCTTGAGCGATATAATTTTATCTTTTACCTGCGCAAAACCATGTTATTGTGCATTTGTAATTAATTACAGTTGTATTTACAGGCCAGATTAAAAAAAAAAAAACAAGATATGTCACAGGATGTGATGAATGCCCCCGAAGTGCATATTTATGGTTTTGTGAAAAATTTCCTAACATTTCTTTTCACTTTTCCATGACATTTTTAACAGTGAAATCACTACAGCATTATGCATGTATGAAATACCAATAGCTAGAATCATATGCATAATTGAACCATAAGTCCCCTACTGATTATGCATATTTTGATTATTTCCATTACTATAGCAACCAGTATTTTTATCCAAGAAAAATATCAAACTGAGGTGCATTAATTAATCTCCATATGCACACTTATGCAAAAAAAAAATCAAAATCTATGGAGGAGTGACAAAGTTATGGAGCTGACACAAAAACCAAACCCTTTGAACTCTAAGTATGACCTTGACCTTGGAGCTACAGACATGGGATTGAACGACATATTGCTTCATAATGGTGAACATTTTTGACTGTAATTCAAAAAGCCATCAAGGAATGTCAGAGTTATAGAGCAGACACAAAAAAGACCCCATTTCTGACCTTTGAACTCTTAGTTTGACCTTGTCCTTGGAGCTACAGACCTCGGTCCTGGAGAATGCGTGCAACACACTGCCTTTTGATGGTAAGCATTTCTGCCAAGTAATTTCAAAATTCATCTAGGAATGTCAGTGTTTTACAGCAGATACAAAAAAAGACCCTAATTTTGACCTTTGAACTGTTAGTGTGATCCTGACCTTGTAGCTACAGACCTGGGGATCGCACGCAAACACATCGTCTCATGATGGCCGAGACCCCTCACTAACAAGGCGAGTGCCAGTGGTCTACTGACTGAGGTACCAGACCACTTACACAAATCTCTCACTGTTAAGGGTTACTTTTAGCCCATTACAACTAGAGGATTATTCATTTTCTTGATCATATTATCTTTTGTCCTCTCCAACAGATTAGAGAAATTAGAATCAATTTTACGTTTTCCCCCAAATTGTTACACACTTATTTCTTATGCTGTGTCATTGTCAGATCACCATATTTTTTTATGAGAGTTTGTCACCAAAAACGGGGTCCCTGGTCACATGATGAATTTTCATAGAAACATAATATGAAATAAAAATACATGTAAAGATCTGCCTCCTTTCTAATTATGATAATCTTTTGTGACGATATCTCCTTGTTCTCAAATAAATTATATACTGGTGAAAAAAAAACAATTGCCAGCAGTCACCATAAATGGCCTGCCTATGACATTGATGATTCTATGTTGAGTAGATAATTATGGTGAAAAGTTGAACAATTCACTCTGTTTTAAGCATGGTTGAAAGAAATCTTAGAAAAAAAGGCATTCATCTCCCAGAATGGGGAAGACTCAACTGAAGAAGTCCTCTGTAGCAGAAAGACTTGGGCTGAAAAGAGACGCCACCAAGGAAACCCACAGTGATAGCCAAATTGTTAGACAGTATCGAGAAACTGAGTGAAAAAGGTATGGGTAATAAAGAATTAATGTTACATACTAAGTATCATATGCAAGCTTTGATTTTAAAGTAACAATTATTTAACACTGCTCAGTGGGTCTCTCAAGAAAATATTCAATATATAGGCTTATTGTGATAATTTTTGAAGATGTATCCCTATTTTTATTTATTATGAAATTCAAATGAATAAGTTTTAATTTTTAGCCATACCCTATCAATGGAAGCAGAAAAAAAATCACGGTTAATGTTAAAAGCAATATCAAAGGAAGTGATGAAAGGAAACTGCACAGAGTTTTCCTTTAGAAATATAATGATTTTTAAGTCCTATTTGATACACCAATTACATTGAATGGAAGCAGTGGTTTAATGATACTGGATGTGTATTCACCTCAGATCCAAAGGTAAGCTGTTTAAATGTTGACTTTTTATTCACAATGAAAAGCACTGGCTCAAATAACTTTGAGAGGGTACCTAATTTTAGATCTTTATAAATATGTAGTAATGTTTTGAAAAAGACAATCAGAGAAAATGATTGGGAAATTAACACAAGTGCTAAGTACAACAAATACACAGATACTGAACACAATGTAGGGTACTTTATAAATGCTTATTAACACATGATCTCTTATGTTTTTTGTTACATTTGTATCTATACAAGATGGTCCAAATTTTAATGATTTTGCTTTATTGATTTTATTTGGAAAAAAAAATGTCATGCAGACATGAATAACATTAATATACATGTCATCTACCAGAATAGTATGCTTAACATATTGGATATATTTATATTTTATGTTTTAGGTCTCATAAATGACCCCTGGTCTTTTATTTCCTGGATTCAAAAGTACCTTATGAAGGGTTTTTTTTGATCATTCTGTCTATTGGAACTTTGTGTAATTAACAAATGTTTCAAAGACAGGAGGCTATTGTTGCCCTTAAATTCTTTAAACAACTATTTTCAAAGATGACATATCTAATGGATTAGGCCGGGGATTGCTGAGATGATATGATTGTTAACTGTTAAGAGTTTACGGCGAACTGCGCATGCCATTTATTCAAATTATGCTCCGCCCTTAGTATTCACGTGATAGTCATAGATGGAAGTGTTTACTAAACCGATCCTTACACATGACATGTGATTTCCACACTGGCGCATGTTGACGTCATTTGAAAACATTTAGTAAAGTTGTTTAAATAATCATGTTGATATACACATTAACATAAGAATGAGGAGCTTTGAAATATTTTCGCAAAGTGATGATTACCAACTCGATCCAAACAGACTCCGATAGAAAGAGTAAGATGCTAAAATAAATATTAAAATACACAGACAGTTTTTTTTGTTGGTTTATTAGGCTTAACGTCCCACCGACAGTATTTAAATCACTTGGATACTATGTCTACTTGAGACAGATGTAGTGCTGCAACACTGTAGTATCACACCGTAGACATGTGGCATGACACCACACCCCGGCCATGCAGTCATGCAGTCACACAATCCTGACACCGGGCCAACTTGGAACTATCCTTATCATGATGTGGGCCAGACAAGGGAACTCTACCAGTACCTATGTTTATGACTTTGGTAAATTGATGAAATGTTCATAAACAACTTACAGATCATATAAATATCTCGTTTGATTTGGTATTACCAGGGTATTCCTAGCCTTGATATCTTCCGCTGACAGCGGTTTTTCTAAACTATTTCGTTATTTCCATAACGTCAATCAGTTGCTGTGTACTGATGTCATAACTAATAAAAAAATAAAAAAAAATAAAAAATAACTAGATACAGAAAATATATAAAAAGTAATCACTCAAATTAAATATCTGTGCTTCTTCAATGCAATCTTAAAAAGAAATGAGCTGACGGTCAAAAAACATGCGAAAGTTATGTGTTACATCCATATTTTTAATTAATTAATTAATTATTTAATCAATAATATTACGTAACACTTTTATGGCGCCATCTCCTTATATAGCAGTATGACGCAGTAATATAGGGCGGAGCAAACTCTAAGAAGCCATCACTCGCTACGCTCGTTCTGGCTTCTTAACTGCTGCTGATAACGTTGTTTAATTTGGGTCCATCTGCCTGTTATCCATTATATATTTCTAGATATATACGAACTTTAAAATATTGGTGTAAATTGTTAAATACTGAAAATATATTATTAAAAAAAATTTAAAGGGTGGTTATTAAATGTGATCAACAAACTGTTTTGAATGAAAAAGATTTTATTAATATGTTTAAACAACGTTTGATTGATACTTATTGTCAAAGTTGGTATTCTGATAAAGAAAAGAGTGAAGTTTTATCTTTATATAATAAATGAATTTGGATATGAAAGCTATTTGAATGTTTTACCTTATGACTTAAGAAATTATATTTGTAGATTAAGATTGTCATCACATAGTTTACATATTCAAACTGGTCGCTATGGTAGAAATAGAATTCCTCGTTCAGAAAGATTTTGTATTTTTAAGTAAAAAAATTTTTTAAACTAAATATTTGAAATCTGCATTTTCTTTACGCATAAGTTTGTCTTATGACACTTAGTTCATCCTCTTAGTTAAAAATCGATTTTGATTACTTGTTCACGTGATGTTATGGAAAAAGAATTTATGATATATTTATTAATAACTTGACTATTGTATAATGTTGAATGTTGATGTTATTTATGATGATGTACTATGTACAAATCAAATAAAATATGTTCTGTTCTGTTCTGTTCCTGTTCGGCTTTGTGGGCGGACCCCGGAGTGTGACCCATCACCCCTATAAAATAGAATTTTGTGGCCTGAAGTGGGTCAGATTTGGAATTAAATCTGTAAATCACAGATTTTTATTTTTTTGCCTAAAGTCAAATTTTTGTTGTCCGAAAAGGTTGGTAATTAACTAGCTAATTTGAGCTGGAGGTGTTAATTACCCTGGAATTGGGATGTGGAAGGGTTTGCTTGTTGCTCATGTGGCCTGTAATGTTGGTCGGCATGTGGGTTGGAGGTGTACTGTGCCTTCCTTCTTTTTCTGTCTCGCCGGGAAGAAACCGCGCACTTGAGGTGCCACGATGGTTCCCCTTGAGACCGTTGTACCGTCTCATCAGTGCCGACCAAATTAGACTTTGAATCATGAGTATGCTTGAGATGTTCGAAGAGGAGAAGGATTTTTAAGGCCCGCAAACAAATAGCCTTTTCACCTTTTTGCTGCTACAACAACGGCCCCTTATTAGGGTAATTTTGAATTTTAATAGCCAATTTCGGCTAGCAAGGATATTTTCAACCTTGTATAATAGTTTGAGCCAAATATAAAAATTAATAGAAGGAGAGGATATTATTTGTTTTTGATTATGAGAAAAAGCCGAAAGTGGTATATAAATTAGTTAATGATGTCTATTTGCCAAAAGTGTTTTTTTTTTGCCAAAGAAATAGAAAAATAATAAAAAAAGAAACAAAAACAAAGGAGAAAAAATAGATAAAATTTATGTAGATCTTGCCAGAAGCCCTTTCTATTTGGTTTGAGAGACCGGGTGTGTTTTATTATAATAAATGGTATTTACTAATTTACTGAAAAAGCTTTTTATATAATTTTTCCTTTTTTTTTTCCTTTGAGGTATGAGAGGAGATATTAGCCTGTCTCTAGGTGAACTAGAGCTCATAATAGTGTTTAGTTGGCATGTGTGGTAAGGTATAAAACACACTAACTGTCACGTGGTTTTGCACTATTTCTATTGTGAACGGTTTTTCACCTTGAAGCTACAACGGTAAAAGTTTGTTTGTACCCCCGGATTAGATGGGAAAACCCCACATTTGCCGAGTTCTGGATAACATCTATTTATATATCGAGGACAATGATCTAAATATAGATGGGAAAAACGGGGAAAAACCGAGGTTCAGTACACGGCTAAAATTAACCAATTGTACATCCTAGACACAGACCTGTCCTTTAAATGCAACATCATTTCCACATGAAGATCAGTTCGAAATGTATCATTTACTGTATACGTATAGATCTTTCGTATTCACTGGTAAAATTCAACAATGAACAGAATCAACTGGTCCACGGTGCATAACCATATCGACAGGCTCTCTGCGGAAATGGCTATATCGGCAGGCTCTCTGCGTTCGCACCGGTCATTCTCTGCCATAAACACTAGCAAACGCTGGACGGAAGGGAAAGAAACAGATCAATGGTAGCTTGCAGAGAGCCTGCCTGTGGTAAATGCAGAGAGTCTGCCTGTGCTTCAAAAAGTGATGTGCAGAGAGACCTCCCGTGCAACGACAAAACCGAAAGTAGGGGGTTTTCAAGAAATTTACAGTAAAATCGGCCAATTTATCGGTATCTTCTTGAAGTATATACTTAAAAGAATACATTTGATCGTCATATTATAGACATAATCAAAGCAATAACCTGCTGAAGCCTGTAGAAAGTGCCGAGGTTGTGTTTATGTTGGTACATCACTAAACTGTTCGGCCGAGTTTCAGGTCGCAGTCGCTGATAATTGAAAAGTTTACACGGATATACATAGCAAGGATACTCTAATATTCCGTGCAATACTTAATATTGAGCAACTCACCTTTGAAAAGTGACCATTGGTCTGTTTTTTTCCCTTCCGTCCAGCGTTTGCTAGTGTTTATGATGCAAACGTAGAGAGCCTGCCGATGTAGCGATTTCCGCAGAGAGCCTGCCGATATGGTTATGCACCGTGAGGTCATGAAATGCCAATGGCTCCGATACAATATATTCCGCAGTTAACGATCGCTTAAATGTTGCCGTGGATAAGAAACTGATATACGTACAAACATCAATGATACGATACAGAAAACACTTGTTATTCCTGTTTCCGGCAAACAATGTGTGTCAAAAACTGCATAAGAGAAAATACTTTGACAAATACAAGTCAGTAAGCAATAAGTAGCAAGCAATATAGTCTGCTTCCCGGCGTTCTATCCTACGTTATAGTGACAGGGGCAGGTAATCCAGGCTACAAGCAATAGAGTCTGGTTCCCGGCGTAATATCCTACTTAACCCTTTCCCTCATATAGACTCATTTTGACGCACTCAATAGGTACAACATAAAGCCTGATCTGCAGAAAACCACAGTTAAACCTTACCAAATTTAATCACAAAATCCTCAATTCTAGACCATTGAGGAGCAGCGAACAGCTGATCTGGTTTTATGTTGTTCGCATAGGTCTTTTCATGGTTCAACACCGGTGTGAATGACCTGTGTAAAAGCGCTCAAAGAATCATGGGAAATCATGGCTGCGACACCGATAGATCTCCTGCGTTGGAGCATTTAAAATAGATAATCAACGTAAATACAATATTTTAACACAGTATTATGTCATTGTCTATTTATTATGCCAGTGTATTGTGTGTGTGTGTGTGTTTTTTTGTGTTTTTTTTTTTTTTCATTGTATATGACACTATAAGAGAAAAATTCTTATCTGCAAATAACGTTTTCCAAAAATTCATGTGAAAGTGAAAGTAGGATCGTAATTCTTATTTATATGTATTGCTCAAACTAGACTAGAGGTGTTTAAACTACAATATAATGTGTCGAAAATGATAATGGCACATTTAGTAGTATTTAAGCATGTTAATGTTAATAATGTTTGTTCAAATTTATAATAGAAATTGGGTCTATTTGCGCGGAAACACAATTCGCAGTTTTTGGGTGAATCCTACGGTCTAGTATAGAGACTAGTGCAAGCTAATGACGTCACAGTCTCTATTTATAGATTGGGTTTCCTCTATGAGGGAAAGGGTTAATAGGCTAAAAATGGCGGCGTCAAGTGGAAGCGACATTGAAAATGTAAATGAGTATATTATTACTGATGTAAACCTGGCAAATTTGTTAATGTGCTTGAATTAGTATAAAATTGAATTGAAAAGTATTCTTGTTGTAACAGTTTATTTTTGCCTAGCGTAAATATATGAAAACAAGCTCTCTATAAAGTGCACCGAATTCGGACATTGTAAAACGCCGTTTCGATTTCGGATGATGTTTTTCTCAGAACTGCTGGCATATTCCTCCTCAGTTTAACCATGTTATATTGTTTTATATTCAACTTTGGAAACCTGATTTAATTTGTAGTGATCATAGTTTTAGCCATTTTAGGCTCTGACAGTGTCCGACAAATTCTCAAAAATTCTGGTAGCCCAGTGGGCTACCAGAATTGGAAACTGGTAGCCCAGAAATTTGTTCACAAAGTCTAATGTACAGCAGTGCTTAGACTCAGTCAGTCTTTATACAGTTTATTTTATCAATGTGTAGTTTACCAGGCCCGGATCCAGAATTCCACTGGGGGCCAAAATTTGAATGTGATGTGAATGCTAGGGGGGGGGGGGTCCGGAAAAAAATATTTAGTGTTACGGAGAGGCATTTTAGAAGGGCATCTGGGGATGAAAGTGAAGGTTATTTATGTTTGTTTTTTTTTGTTTTTTTTGTTTTTTTTGTTGTTGTTGTTGTTTTGTTGTTGTTGTTGTTGTTTTTAACTTGAACACCATATATCTAAAGCCTAGGTCCCACTGGAGAAAAATCATCGGCGATGTGGAAATACACAAATTTTCTCCCAATGGCATCAAATGTTTGTGCCAAAAAGACGGAGGAGTCCCATGAGAAGCTTCGGGGTTGGTCCATTGAAACGTTCACTAATGTTTCGATCGGCTATGGTACGAATGGCTTTGTATTATCGGGGATGGCTCCCGATGCTCGGGAAATTTCTCCGATGATCGGGGAAGACCTTCACCGAATTTGAAACATCATCGGGGGAATATCCCGCAGATTAAGGGATGTATCGCTGTATCGAACCACCCTAGGTGTCTCGGGGAAGATTATGGAGATTATGTGAATTTGGTGATGGAATTAAGAGACAAAACCAAGGGTGTACTTTTGGGGTTTATGATGATGCCCCCAGGAATGTCCCATGGCTTTTTTGACCCTTAGTCTAAGGTTGACCAAAATAGCAACACATTTTAGAGTGCGCTTGTCGATTTTTTTTTTTCGATTATTCTGAGATTCTATCACAAGATCTGGAATGTGTCACAGAAAGGTTGATGAACCTTTGAGACATCAGAGGAAAGATTTTTCGCGGAAGCTCCGTGAATGCTTCCCGGGAACTTCAGAGTAGCTATGCTTATGTTTCCCCGGCCTGTTTTCCCCAATAAAACTTCGAGAACATAAAGGGGAAATTTTCAATGCAAGCAATCAAGTTCTCCCGATGACTCCACATGGCTCGCGACGCTTTCGAAGCTTCCGCGGGACACAGGGGAACCTGTTCCCGACGCCTCGCGAGGCTCATCATTTTCCATCGGCAGTACATCCCCGAGGCAAAAGATGTCAAGTGGGACTGAGCCTTGAGCGATATAATTTTATATTTTACCTTCGCAAAGCCATGTTATTGAATAACTACTGTGCAATAGTATTTGACTACAGTTGTATTAAAAAAGGGGGGGTGTATACAGACTGAGACACTGATATTACTGAAAGGACATTTACTCCGGTATTGGGAGATAGGGTAAAAATATAGGTTTCTCGTGCATTTTCCACTGCAAACTGGCATTAAAAATAAGTGTTTTTTGGGGAACCCCTCCCCCCGTCCCCCAAAAAGTGACTTGTGTACACTATCAATTAGTGAATACTTTGATTAATCATCAGTTTTAGACTCAACAGTGTAAAAGACAGCTTTGTTTAAGTCTGAGGGGAAAAAAACACGTTAAACATATTTTGTCGGGTATATGCTGTATTAGGTTCGAACTTGGTAATCTTGACTGTCTAATTGTCGATCTGGTAGCAGGCTTCACACACAGAATTCCCAGATAAAAAAAAAGAAAATCAGGCACACGTTTTAGGGTCGGACGGTTGCAGAAGGTTTTGGGCCCCTTCTGCGTGTCGATTTTTTGCATTTTTTTTTTTTTCTAAATGTTAAATCAGTGACAAAACAAACAATATTCAGTAATAATAGATGTTGATATTTAATATAAAATCTTTAATATCCGTTTAATATCTCACATGAATTGTGTTTTCTGTACATTAGTATTTCGTATTCATCGACTTATCAGTAACATTGCTCAATGACTGGTTACCTGGTTTGATTTGAATAATCTACATATTGTCCCAAAATATGGCAGATTGAAATTTTCAAATTCTTTCATTTCTTATTCATTTATATATATATATAAATTTAAAATACACCAGGGTGTCTATATTAAGAAACCATGAATACACATACGCGTACATGTAGATTATTGCATTCGTAAATCTTAAAAAAGTAAACATGATGATGTATCAGCCTACTGTTTGTATTTATTCCTTTCAAGAAAAATATTTAGAGGAGTTAGTTTCATAAAAATAATACTTAAAAAGTTATGTAAAAATAGTAAAGCCGATGACATTTAGAAACACAACCCATTTCTGATTAAGTTTAATTTGCATGGCTAGCAATAGGTATGCATCTACTAAGATTTTTTTGCTACAGCAAAAGAAAAACAACAACAACAAAACAAAAAAAAACTTGATACATGTAGAGAAAAGTGAATTCAACTTTCGTTGAGTAGATTTGGTCAAAGTTAGTAATTAATTGACAATTCACAATCACTGAACGTGTCCGCAGTACCCTAAACACATGCTTATCACACAGTCATGGACGACTGCTGATACGGTTTACCTACACATTAACAGCAGGGGGCCATAAGACAATAGGAGTCTGGCTGGTCAGGTGGTTATGCGGGTAGTTCAGGTGGGGGGGGGGGGGGGGGCACGATGGGATTTCCTCTAGACAACACTTCTATGATGCTATGATGTAATCAAGGGATTTTATAGCCTAGAAAAATGTATGACCAGGGCAGCTGGGGGGGCCAAGCCCCCCCCCCCCCCTTCACCAGCTGGATCCGGGCCTGGTTTACAGTTACAAAAAGCAGAGGGAACAATTAAAATGTTAGAATCAATCAAAGACATCAGTATCAGAGAACTTTAGTTTAACCGGAAAAGCATTCATGTACCTATATGTTTATCATCAAAAAACTTTCAGGCCATTAATCCTACATGCATAAATGTTACATTTTCCAAAAGCTTAGCCTTATGACATTAAACTAGTCAGCAAAGAAAATGTATGTTTTGCATAACATATTCACATTTTACAATCACACTGAAATGAAAAACAAAATTTTCATGGTAAGAATTTCAAAGAAATGAACATAAGAAATATATTTAAAATGCTCATGTATATTTATTTTATTCAGAAATTAACATTGCATACATGTTTTTGATATCAACATAAATATGTACACTTAAAGATCTACTTTACTATGTAGTAATAAGATATAATTAGAATAATTATTCATCTCAAGTAAAGGAAAAAACTTGTTAAAATACAAATTAAAAAAATATATATATGAAAAATATAAATACACGTAAATGAAATACTGTTTACTTCTATTTTCTCATCCTTTTTTTTTTTTTTTTTTTTTTAATTTTACTTATTAATTTTGTAGTTACCTCCCTTGAACACGTAAAATAGAACAAAACTGGACTGCAGTTTTTATTTGTCAATTTTCAGGTTTGATACAGTTAGAAAGTTTTTTTCACCCAGATTTTAATTTAACAAGTGTATTTTGATGCTAAGTCATTTATTCTATGTTTTTGCTCACTTAAAAACCTGGAAAATAAAACCGCGAAAACACATGACATAATCGGCGACAGTGATCAAAGAATTACAATTACCTGAGTCAAATAAGTAATTAAAAACAAATGTATGATTATAATACCAAGAAATTCTTAGAATAGTCATTTCTTACTTTGCATACGAGAAAAATCATTCAAAATTGGTTAAAAAATGTGTTTTATTGTCGTGCACTTGAAGCCGAGATATGGCGTCTGTTTATGAATTCCAGATGTTTCACCCCCAAAACCGTTTCCTCCCCAAGACGTTTCACCCCCCAGACCGTTTCCTCCCAAGTCGTTTCACCCCCAATTTTCAAAGATCGAGACGATTCACCCCCACTTTATATATAATTGTTAATATGTATATTATAGTATTTTTTCCTTTAAGAAGATGATGCATTATATTATTTAATGTTATATGTTTAGTTTTAGGATTAAAAAATATTTTAATTCATTGCATATAATCACAGACGTATACTAGATGTAATGTACATCCATGATATAATCAATTACCTATTAAACATATCATTTAATGATGTGTTAGTAGTATGTATGTCTCTTTAGGGCCAAGACTGCGCATGCGCAGGAGTGACGTCATCAGATTATTTGCGCATGTGCGGCGGCCATATTGGTTTTCTAGCATGACATCATGATCTATATTTAGAATGACATCATGATCTATATTTAGAAATGGCATCATGATCTATAGTTAGAAATGACATCAATGTACAGAGTTGTACATTTGACCTAGGGCTAAGGAGATTGAGGGTCAAGTCCTTAGGCGGAGACACATGGTAAACACAAAAGTACATGAGATACAACAGAGGTATTGATAGTCCCAATAATATACAGAGCTGACTTGTATATTCAGTCATAAGGCTTAATCACGGACATTGAGGGTCAGGTCCTCAGCCTTAGACGGGGACTATACAAAGTCTTAAATCAATGATCAATATATGATCATCATACAATAAACATACAATATATAAAACTATATCAAATAATATTTAGAAAAAAATAATAACGACATTACTTACGATGTGAACAGCTCCACGTTCTGTTATAAAATGAACTCAACACTCATGTCTTATGCCTGATCTGCCGTTTATGGTCATAATACTTCCGGAAACTATATTTAGAAATGTATTTAGTACTGTACAACTAGAATAAACCAGAATTAACCAGTTTTTATCTATAAATAACCATGATTTTGATCAACAACCAATCAGAATAGAGAGCGATGACGTTATGTTTAAAAATAAAGTCAATATTGGAACGCATTTTTTGAACATGCCTGTACACGTTACTTCAACACAAAACGGAAATAAAGATCAAATTATCAGAATTCAGACGTGTGTGGAACACACTTTTTGAACATGTCTGTACACATTATTTCAATACAATTTTTGAACATGTCTGTACACGTTATTTCAACACAAAACGGAAATAAAGATCAAATTTTCAGAATTCAGACGTGTGTGGAACACACTTTTTGAACATGTCTGTACACATTATTTCAACACAATTTTTGAACATGTCTGTACACGTTATTTCAACATGAAATGGAAATAAAGATCAAATCCTCAGAATTCAGGTGTGCGTGGAACACAATTTTTGAACATGTCTGTACACGTTATTTCAACATAGTGACTTCTTTGCGAATATTGAAATCATTTAAAGCAGGCACCAGTACATTTCATAATCACATACACTGTGACCTATATAGCAACAGAAAGAAAAAACATCTTACCTACCATGCATGGATACATTTTACTTTGAATCTGGAGTAACACATTCCATTTGTTAAATTCTTTCTCTCTCTCTCTCTCTCTCTCTCTCTCTTAATTTCTGTAGAGTTTGTATATGATTATATAAGCATATTCTCATACTTAAAGTATCAAATTTAATGAAGTACATGAACACGTACATGTATACATGTAACATTTTCATGTTATATTCCCTCTCTCTCACACACACACACACACACACACAGACACGTGATATACCATTTTAAGTCAAAGTATTTCCGGTAATTATTCTTGGAAATGTATTTCCAGTATACAACTAGAGTAAACCAGAGATAACTGGTTTACAATTTGAACCGACCAATGCCATGTCTTCATTTTATATCGATTGAACAAGTATAGACATAATGTCTAAAAATAACCATGACTTAGATCAACAACCAATCAGAAACGAAATGTAGTATTACAACCAATAACATGTTTCATTCCATGAATAGGCATGACATTGCACAACAACCAGCAATCATTTTTACTCCATGAACCTATGAGGCGTATACACACACACACACACACACGCACACTTTCAAACAAATGTGAAAGCGTTCTGGAAATGAAATGGACATGCCGAGTAAGGTAATCTTTTTAATATATAAATCACCTACCTTTTTTCCTCAGTATCCATTTTTTTATATCACACAACAGAATTTCCAAAAAGTGAATGACATGTATATCCATTAGTCTTTAGAAATTTCCTGCACACAAAAAATTCCAACTGATCACTCTAAGAGAGCATACATAGAAAAAAAACATGTGTACTCTGTGCGTGAAAAAGATTAAGTTTTGGGCTTCGTTAACTTAAAACACATGTGTGTGTGTGTGTAATCGGTATACTCTTAACAGCTGTGACCTTGCAGCAGAAAAGCTAATTAAAAAGTCATTACCTCTTTCAGTTTACCAAATTATATACCATTCGAATATAAGTATAAAACATTGAACGAATTTTGTTTTTAAATACATGATTGATCCAATATTGATTATTTATCGATTTTTGTTATATATACAAAAAACCAATATTTTCTTTTTTTCTGCTCTAGCATTAAGTCATTTGAGTATACAAATATTGTTATTTTGAATTTTTAGAACTCATTTTTTTTTATATTGTTTTAGTGCAAATCAATTCTAAATACATGATTGATCCAATATTGATTATTTATCGATTTTTGTTATATCATACAAAAAATCAATATTTTCCTTTTGTTCACTAATATTTAGTCATTTGAACAAACAAATAGTAAGAAGCTTCAAAATAAATCTGTTGTTTTTATTTTCAATCGAATTATTGTCAATTATCGATTTCATTGATTTCCCCCACCCACTTTTTTAAAGGTACAATGTTAAAAGGTAATATCTCCCTTAGTTGTTATCCGATTTGAATCATTTTCATAGCAATGGAAAGCTCAAAGTGAGATCTTTACTTTGAACACTCTAAACCGGAAGTCTATGATGAATAAAAACCGGAAATGACGTCAACACATGTAAAAAATGACTCTATCTCCCTTAGTTGTTATCCGATTTGAATCATTTATACAATGTAAGCTCAAAATTTTTTATGGGTCTTTTAAACCGGAAATGACGTCATCAATGTTAAAATTGACCCTATTTCCTTTAGTTTTCACTCGATTTATATATATTTTTTTATAGCTATAAAAAGTTTTAAATGCACAATTTTCTGTTCTACAATTATATTGTCCTTAGTCTCAAACATAGAAGGTTGAATTGGCTGGAATTCCTGGTGGTCGAAATCTTTTGTTTGATTTTACAGGGAAACTCATATTCTGACGTTTCATGGAAGTAGACTTTCTTTCCCTTGGTGGAGAGTCTTGTCTCTTGAGTTCTGACTTGGCCATTTCTACTGCTTGTGCCACAGGGGTAACATACTGAATGGTCGGTTCTTTAGACGTGCCACCAGTCTGTATTTTTTCTACAACGTAGTGTCCTTTATGATTAGGACGTAGTTTTCCCTCGGCCATGAGGCGAAAATGTTGTGACCATCTGTCAATGTTCATTATTAGTTTTTATTTATGTCTATTAATCTTCTCCCCCTTATAAACTTATTCATCATCATCATCATCATCATCACTAGATTCCGAATCTATCTCTCCGTGACCAATGACCTCATCGAACCAATGATTGTACTTTTTCAATACTCGTTTAATCACTTTCTTTTTATTGTCTGAATCCAAAATTTCTCGAAGAATTTTCTGATGAACGACGCTTCCTTCTAGTTGAGCCGCTGTTCTCAAAAAATCTGTATACATTCGCATGAATTCTTTTTTATCGTCTTCAAAGACAAACTCGTAGGCTTTTGAACGGGCTTTCTGTTCTGAGTTTCCTTCATTTCTATATTCGTAGTATTTTTCATCCCAAATTGTTTCCGTTTTCTCACCAGCTTTTTTGGCTAAGGATTCGAAATATTCATTTATGTCTTCAATGAAGTCTTGTTCGTCCATAGAACTTTCATTATCAGAACCATCATCGCAGGTGATCCAATCTCGACGGCCTACTTTACTCGTAGGCTCATCTTCATTACTAGTATGTTCAGCTTTTCTTTTCAACACCGCTGGACACCATGCTCTGACATGTTTTTGTAAGTTACTAATGTCTGAAACATAGAACCGCAGTCGTCGCAAGAAATCATGATGTTTTGCAAAGTTTCGACTGGAACAGTATCCTGTCTCTGTATATCGTTTGGTGGTTCCATTCTACAATCTGTTTCCCTTATAAATTCCATCACATTTGTGCGCATGCGCAGTGAAGCTGGTGTAAGTGGCTTTAAATCTACGAGTAAATAGCCATAGGGATGACTAACAGCCTTTTCAAAGGTCTTAACAGTTCTTGGGGGTTACTGGGGTACATTTGTCGGGCAAGGGTCATAACCTGTTGTCTGTCTATAGGGTTGTTAAATAATACCAGATAATGGCAATTTCGTCTCTGGGTAGGATCTTTGCTGAAATACAGGTTTTGGTTGATAACGATGACAGACAGATTTCTATGGTGGCTACCTTCCGTGAATAAATCGGTCACTCGTTGGTCTTTCACCGCTTCCGTAGCCATGTCATCTAATATGATCACATTTCTGACTCTAGGGTCCAAAAACTCGTCTTTTTCCAGATTAAAAGGTACTCCTTTTTTGAATTCTACTTCCGGAAAAACGTTTCTTTGTATTTCGTCATATAACGGTTGCCATCTCTTGTATAACCAGATAATACGTTGTGGAGCGGGACGAAGTTTTTCATAAGCCCTCTGTAGTAGCTGTGATACGAAGTAAGTTTTACCACAAGAGGTCGGTCCGCTGACCATACACGTAAAGGGATGTTGAAAAACAAATTCCTGTCCATTAGTTAATGTTGAAGGAGGTATTTCCCTAACTTTCTTTTGTGTCTTTACTCCCTGAAATATCGAACCTCCCCCTTGAGGAGGAGAAAGAGGAAGAATTCCTCCTCCCTGAGGAGGAGGAGGAGGAGGAGTCAATTCCAGAGGAGGAGGAGGAGTCAATTCCGGAGGAGGAGGCCTTTCATTGACTGTCTTTTCATTTCCATGTTTAAATGCACAATGTCTTAACATATTGTCCTTTCTTGTGAATACTTGTTCACACTCTAAACACTTTGTAGAAAACATATTTTATGAACTGAAAAAAGGAGGCACTTCCCCTTATAAGCTTTTATAAGTCCCAAGACTTTGATCCTGCTTGTTCTTATATTAAACAGGCTTCACACATCTCTAGATCCAGCTCTGAAAATCCCTCGTCGTAGTTCATGACATTGTACATCTTATAGGACAAGATTTTCGTATGTTTTTTTCTACCCTCGAAGTTCAAACTAATGAAGAAAGAGTCATTTTTACATAGAATGACGTCATTTCCGGTTTTTTGTTTATCATGGACTTCCGGTTAAGAGTATTCAAAGTAAAGATCTTACTTTGAGCTTTTCATTGCTATGAAAATGATTCAAATCGGATAACAACTAAGGGAGATATTACTTTTTAACATTGTACCTTTAAAAAAGTGGGTGGGGGAAATCAATGAAATCGATTATTGACAATAATTCGATTGAAAATAAAAACAACAGATTTATTTTGAAGCTTCTTACTATTTGTTTGTTCAAATGACTAAATATTAGTGAACAAAAGGAAAATATTGATTTTTTGTATGATATAACAAAAATCGATAAATAATCAATATTGGATCAATCATGTATTTAGAATTGATTTGCACTAAAACAATATCAATCAATTTATTTCTGAAATCGAAATAACAAAATTCGTTCAATGTTTTATACTTATATTCGAATGGTATATAATTTGGTAAACTGAAAGAGGTAATGACTTTTTAATTAGCTATTTCACACCGCTCTAGGATTATGTCGATTACACACACACATGTGTTTTAAGTTAGCGAAGCCCAAAACATAATCTTTTTCACGCACAGAGTACACAGGTTTTTTTTCTATGTATTCTCTTAGAGTGATCAGTTGGAATTTTTTGTGTGCAGGAAATTTCTAAAGACTAATGGATATACATGTCATTCACTTTTTGGAAATTCTGTTGTGTGATATAAAAAAAATGGATACTGAGGAAAAAAAGGTAGGTGATTTATATATTAAAAAGATTACCTTACTCGGCATGTCCATCTCATTTCCAGAACGCATTCTATTATTTTGCTTGAATAGTGTGCGTGTGTGTGTGTGTATACGCCTCATAGGTTCATGGAGTAAAAATGATTGCTGGTTGTTGTGCAATGTCATGCCTATTCATGGAATGAAACATGTTATTGGTTGTAATACTACATTTCGTTTCTGATTGGTTGTTGATCTAAGTCATGGTTATTTTTAGACAACATGTTTAGACTTGTTCAATCGATATAAAATGAAGACATGGCATTGGTCGGTTCAAATTGTAACCCAGTTATCTCTGGTTTAATCTAGTTGTATACTAGAAATACATTTCCAAGAATAATTACCGGAAATATTTTGACTTAAAATGGTTTATCACGTGTGTGTGTGTGTGTGTGTGTGTGTGTGTGTGTGTGTGTTGCGCGAACGTGACTCTGTGTGTGTGTGTGTGTGTGTGTGTGTGTGTGTGTGTGTGTTGGTATATCACGTGTGTGTGTGTGTTGCGCGAACGTGACTGTGTGTGTGTGTGTGTGTGGTTTTTGAGAGAGAACAAAAATGTTACATGTACGTGTTCATGTACTTCATTAAATTTGATACTTTATTATGAGAATGTGTTAATCATATACAAACTCTAAGAAATTAAGAGAGAGAGAGAGAGAATTTAACAAATGGAGTGTGTTACTCCAGATTCAAAGTAAAATGTATCCATGCATGGTAGGTAAGATGTTTTTTCTTTCTGTTGGTATATAGGTCACTGTGTATGTGATTATGAAATGTACTGGTGCCTACTTTAACTGATTTCATTATTCGCAAAGAAGTCATTATGTTGAAATAACGTGTACAGACATGTTCAAAAATTGTGTTCCACGCACACCTGAATTCTGAGGATTTGATCTTTATTTCCATTTCATGTTGAAATAACGTGTACAGACATGTTCAAAAATTGTGTTGAAATATTGACTTTATTTTTAAACATAACGTCATCGCTCTCTATTCTGATTGGTTGTTGATCAAAATCATAGTTAATTTTAGATAACAACTGGTTAATTCTGGTTTATTCTAGTTGTACAGTGCTAAATACATTTCTAAATATAATTTCCGGAAATACTATGGCCATAAACGGCAGATCACGCGTAAGACATGAGTGTTGAGTTCATTTTATAACAGGAGCTGTTCACATCGTAAGTAATGCCATTAATTTTTTTTCTATGTTTTCCAAATAATGTTTGATAAAGATTAATTATATTTATTGTATGATGATCATATATTGATCATTGTTTTAAGACTTTGTATAGTCCCCGTCTAAGGCTGAGGACCTGACCCTCAATGTCCGTGATTAAGCCTTATGACTGAATATACAAGTCAGCTCTGTATATTATTGGGACTATCAATTCCTCTGTTGTATCTCATGTTCTTTGGTGTTTACCATGTGTCTCCGCCTAAGGACTTGACCCTCAATGTCCTTAACCCTAGGTCGAATATACAACTCTGTACATTGATGTCATTTCTAACTATAGATCATGATGTCATTCTAAAAATAGATCATGATGTCATTCTAAAAATAGAAAACCAATATGGCCGCCGCACATGCGCAAATAATCTGATGACGTCACTCCTGCGCATGCGCAGTCTTGACGCTAAAGAGATGCCTATACTACTTGTGTTATTATGTTAATGTAAGTATAATCATTTCTAAGGATTTTGTAAAATCTTGAATGAATCAAATATATGAAAGGCGTGCATGTGTGTGTGAAATAAAAATATTATATAAAAAATAATAAGAACTAGAACCGCAAGCGGTATCTCGGTTTTCGCTTTTAACCTAATCAACTTGAACACGTTATTTCAACTCAGCCACAACTTTCAATATGAAACAGAACGCAAAGGTTTTTTGAAGACCTACTCTCATTTGCACAGTTTTTTGTTGTTTTTTGTTGTTTTTGTTTTTTTTTTGGTGTTTTTTTTTTGCAATGTTAGAGCATTCAACCTCTTCTAGCGCAAATATTTTCCCATACCCTATCCCTTGAAATCCATCACATTTTGTGGTGCTGTCAACAAGGAACAAAATGCTGAAAACCGCATTTCAATCAGACTTTAATGTTTTGAGTTATAAGCAAAAGAGAGGTTTTAAGCAAAACGCCCTCTAGCGGCAAAATGAGAAACAAAATTGATTTACAATTAGATACCTAGAAATGCATCAAATAGTTCAAACAAGTATATAAGTCGCACAAGTCGAACTTTTTTTTCTTATATATATCAATTAAAAGCATAAAAACTGATTAACAATTATTCCAAAAAAGGATCAAACTTTGGACTGCCATAAAATGAATTTTAGTTTTGGAGCACTTTGGGGCCGATTAAAACACAATTATCGTAATATGACCTTGACCTTTTCAAATTTTTTTTTAACTTTTTAATTGTGAGTCCCTTTCACCAAACTTAACAAAACATAACGTGTGAAAATTTCATGACGAATAAACAAAAAATAAAGTCAGGAGCGACAAAAAACATGTTTTTGGAATTTTAATTTTTCCTAAAATTTAGTTAAGTTTGACCGTTTCTAAAGGCCAAACCACGCTTTTCTTAAATTCGCCACCCCATATATTTTGTGTGTATATGTCTTTCAAATGGTATGCAGGAGACGGAAATCTTCTATCTGATCTCTAACAAAAATGGATAGGTTTTTCGTAGACCTACCCTCATTTGCACAGTTTGTTTTTTGTTGGGTTTTTTTGCGAGGTTCGAACATTCATCCTTCCGTAGCTCAAAACCTTTCAGCCACACGGACCCTCGAATCCTATCATATGTTATTAGGCTATCAAAAGGGAACAGAATGCAAAAAAAACTCATTCGAATCGGACTTCAACTTTTTGAGTTATAAGCAAAAGAATGATTTCAAGAAAAGCGCCCCCTATCGGCAAAATGAGAAAGAAAATTGATTAAAATTTTGCCATTAGGTACCTAGCAAAGCAGAAAATAGTTCAATCAAGTATGCTAGTCGAACAAGTCAAAAAAAAATTCTTATATATCAGAATTTGAAGCATAAAACCAGATTTACAATTATTCAAAAAAAAGGATCAAACTTTGGACTGCCGTATAATGACCAAATCAAGTCCGATCTTCAAAAACTAAATATCACTGGAAAGAGCTCTTTAAAAACTTTTGTTCATATACTCGCAATGAAATATTTTTAGTTTTGGAGCTATTTGTGGCCGAATAAAAACACAATAATCGTAATATGACCTTGACCTTTTCAATTTTTTTTTTAACTTTTTAATTGTGAGGCCCTTTCAAACATAACAATACATATCGTGTGAAAATTTCATGAAGAATGAACAGAAGATAAAGTCAGGAGCGACAAAAACATGTTTTTGAAATTTTAATTTTTCCTAAAATTTAGTGGTTTGACCGTTTCTAGAGGACAAACCACGCATTTCCTAAATTCGCCACCTCATATATTTTGTGCGTATGTCTTGCAAATCGTATGCAGCAAACAAAATTCTATCTGATCTCTAACAAAAATGGGTAGGTTTTTCGTAGACCTACCCTCATTTGCACAGTTTTTTTTCCCCAAGGTTCGAACATTCAACCTCTCCTAGAACATTTTTTTCCCCAGTACTCGATGATGAGATTTCCATCATATTTGATTGGGCTGTCAACAAGGAACATTATGTAAAAAAACGCATCTAATTTTTGAGTTATTAGCAAAACGGTGATTACATGCATTGCGCCCCCTAGTGGCTAAATCAGAAACAAAAGTGAAAAGTTTTACCATTTAGGCACAAGTTCAGATAAAGATGACTCCATGCCCAAAATTTCATAGCTGTAGCATGTCTCATCTGGTCGCTAGGCTGGCTACAAAAATGAGTGGAATTGGAAAATAATAATAATAAAAAAAAAAAATTAAAAAAAATCAACAGAAGAAGAACAATAGGTTTTCGCCCTGCAGAGGCGAAAACCTAATTAAATATGTTTATTAGAATTCAATAAAAAGTAAAACAACACAAATACATATTTTCAAGATTAATTTAACAACTTGATAGATGAGGAAAACTCAAGTTTTTAATTTCTTACATAGTTAGATATTAACCATGTTTTATGTTTATTGAAATATAAATTAGCTATGTCTTGGTATAACTTATATAACATGAAATAAATCTATGATACTCTTTGATCACCATTTCTTACATGATGCACACGACAGTCTAGTAAACAGAGGTGAAATAGTAAAATTTAGGCATGATTTTTGTTTGTAAGAATACTTACGGAAAATGCATGCAGAATTTTAGATGTTTATAAACAAAACTTTTTTTATAACGTAAATAATTCAAATAGATTGGAAATGTATAATTTCTTTAAGCATGATTTTTGTTTCGAAGAATACTTACGGAAAATACATATATTAATAAATTTAGAATAGCCTTAACAAAATATGAAATATCTTCGCACGACCTATTAATAAAAAAAAAAGGCAGCAGACAAGATGGAATTGCGAGAGAAGACAGAAAATGCACAAAATGTACTATGAATGTAATAGGAAAGAATCCCATTTTCACTTTTGATAATTATTATTAATTATCAAAAGTGAAATTGGGATTCTTTATTATTATATCATATTACTAGTACCTTTAGTAATTTTTATTTTTACAAAATTTTGACTGTCTCACCGTATTACAAAACGTATAATGTAATTGGCTATAAATGTGTATTGTACAAATTTTATGTCATATAAAGAATATGTAAAAAAGTTGAAAAGTGTATTGGCTATAAACATGTGTAATATGTTTATTGCTGAGTAAACAGATTAAAGTGTCAAGTGTATATTTAAAGCTGGTAAGTATATGATCCTATTCATTAAATAATTGCTAACCTGATATGTTTATTGGCCACACTTAACGGCATGTGTCAATTAACTGCTACTGTGTCTAGTAGAGTCATTCATCCGACACGCATAATGACACACAGTCGCAGCAGGTGCATGTCCATAATTATGCAATAGAATGCAACCTTTTTTTTTCTTATAATAAACATTTATATTTCATTCAAACTTTATTGGCATATTATCATATATTTCGATTTCTGAATTATGGGAAGATAATATTATACTTGGAAAATACGTAAATTAACATATATCAGTACTATTTCACAACTTTTGTATGTTAACAATGTCATTAAATAAATAAATAAATCAAACTAAGAAAATAATTATCATTAATAAGCACCAATAACTATACAATAATTTCTACCCAAAGGACTTCAAATAAACCAAACTCCAACTCAAAATGAAAAAAAAATGTGTAAAAATATGTTTTGAAATACATGTTATTTTTTTTTTTTTTTTTTTTTTTTTTACATACATATGTTTATTGGCATAATAACACAAATGTGTCTTTGGCCATTCACAAAATGACATATCAAACATGGCAAAGAGGTAAAAAATTTTAAAAAACAAATTTTGTCTTACACTTAAGAAATATAAATAATCAGAGTGGTTATCAGACAAACAACCGAAACATTTTTTACAAATCCAAATGGAAATTAGTAAAATTGAATATTAATTTTGAGTCAGTTAACTAATGCAAGGGCATCATTTCTGCATTTTATGGCATCATCAATAAATTTTGACAGGCTTACAGCATATTTACTGTCTGAAACTATCCGAATAAATTTATTAATATTAGCGCTATATCTAAAAATAGAAGAGTATCTTCTTCTTATATTGTTATATTTAGGACAGCACATGACAAAATGATATTCAGTTTCAACAACTTGCATATTACAAAGACGGCATATTCTATTTTCTCTTGGAGTATTTTTCAATTTCTAATTGGTGAGATCCTATTCTTAAACAAGTTAAATTTCTACGTAATCTGTCTGTCTTAATTGTACATATATAAGATTCCAATTCAAATTCTTTTTTAACTTTAGAATAGAATGATAGTTTTGGGCTATTGACGATAGAGGCTCTCCAATTTTGTATATATTGGTCACGTAGTGATTGTTTGAGCAGGAAAAATGTATTCAGGTCACCATTGAAATTCATTCTAAGAAATGAGAAACCTAGATGATCGATAAGGGAATTAATTTTTTTAGCCCAGCATGTACCATTAATAGATGTTGACTGATCAATATAATTAAAGTATGTTAAAGATGTGGGGTTACACATGAGTTTTACCCAAAATTTCAATGCTCTTTCTTTACATAAAATTGAAAGCGGAAATCTACCTAATTCGCCAAAAATTGCATCAGTACAGGATTGTGACTTAACACCTAAGATATATTTACAAAACTTAAGATGAAGTTTATCTATATGTTTATAGTTATAAATACCCCACATTTCAGAACCATATAACAAAATTGGAACAATCATTCGGTCAAAAAGCTGAAGCTTTGTTTTGATATCCAACTGAACTTTTTCAAATAGTGATAATAGGTTATAGTAAGCCCTTAAGGCATGCTCATGAATTGCACGAATAGCATATGATATGTTACCTGTATAATAGAAATTTACCCCCAGGTAAACAAAATTATCCACATACTCAATAATTTGCCCGTTTATGTACACATGCTCTTTTTTGGGACTTTTTTGTTTTTCAAAACACAAATTTTGGTTTTATTGGCATTAATTTTTAAACCCCATTTTAATGAATATTCTTGAATTTTATCAAGCTGACATTGTAAACTATGTTGATCAGTTGTAAATAATACAATATCATCAGCAAACAGTACTAGATAATAATTAAGAAGTTGCAAATCATTCGTAGTTAAGGAATGGATGTCAACATTCTCAACAATGTCATTTATAAAAAGTAAAAATAAGATTGGAGACAAAGATTCACCTTGTCTAAGGCCAATATCAAAGAAATCTGATATATTTGAACTAGAAGATAATTTGACACACGACTGCACACGTGCGTACATAGATCGTATTATATTAACAATTTTACAACTTATCCCAATATTCATCAGTTTAAAAAATAAAGCGTCGCGATTAACGGTATCAAAAGCTCGCTCATAGTCGATGAAAGCACACCATAATTTATTTTTAGATGATAAAACCTTTTGAATTGTTGTGTGGAGAAGAAATAAAGCATCCGATGTCGAATGTTTATCCCGAAAGCCAAACTGTGCGTCAGAGAAAATGTGTTCCGACTCACACCAAACGTTTATCCTATTGCGTATTAGTAATGAGAATATTTTAGACATAGTGTTAACAATAGTAATTGTCCTATAATTGGATGGGTTTTTCTTATCACCTTTTTTGTAGATAGGTATAATCGCACCTTTTGACCAGCAATCAGGGTAATCACCAGTATTGAAAACATGATTGAATATGATACATAAATACGGTGAAATAAATGTAGCTGAATCAATAAAAAAAATCCGCAACAATATTATCTAGATCGGCACTTTTGTTACGTTTTAACGAAGATATAGTTTTACGTACTTCTTCCACGGTAATGGCTTTATCTAAATCATTGACAACAGTATAATTATCATTATTGTTTTCAGGCAAGTTAATATTTCTATCTACATTTAAAGCGTTTACAAAATAATCTTTAAAATTTACAACCTCTATATCATCAGACGAAGCTTTATTCGATCTAAATTTTTTTTTCCAAAATTTCCGTGGTGATTGTTTACTCATAGTATTTAACCTCACTTTTTCCTGTGAAAAGTAACGAAACTTAGCTTGTCTTTTTAAACGATTATACTCTTTTTTTACTTTTAAAAAAGATAATTTATTTTCATTCGAACTGTCTAACCGAAACTTACGCTTAGCGTTAAAAAATTCTGATTTTTTACGACGACATGTTTCCGTGAACCAAGGCGAAACATTTTTCACACGTTTAAGGTTATTTGGCTTATATAATTTCCCAAAACACGACGATGAAATATCCTGAATTGTATTAGTTATTAAATGTATACATTCATTAACATTAATAAATCCATCATTAAGGTTATTGGTAACTTCATCAAAAGCAGACTTTTTTGAAAAGAGAGTGTTTAAGAAATCGTCAGAACGGTTACAATCCCATACAATCTTCTGCGATGAACTCATATTTTCGTCGCAACATTTTTCTACAACTTTACACATTAAAGAGAATGAAAGTGGACAATGATCAGAATACTCAGTAAGTTCAACTACGTTTACATTGCATAATTTACTAAAGTTTTCAGGACTTGATAAAATATAATCAACAGTACTGCATACTGGCCGGCCCTTATGGGTCGAGTGAAAAGTACAATTCCCATTATTTGCCCGTCCGTTAGCTATAACAACATTGCATTCTTTGCAGACATCTAATAGCTTTCTCCCAAAACTATTCACGTGATTGTCATGATTATGACGCACGGGTAGGTTACTGCATGAGTAACCATGGTCATTGAAAGGACAAGGTATAAATCGGTCAAGATTGCATACAGGTACAAAATCAAACAATTCACCTGTTCTCGCATTGAAATCCCCTGTTATATAAACATCTCCTTTTTCGGCATATTTTCGGATTTGTTCACCCAAATTCACAAAAAAATCATAATCAAATATATTCGAATTGATGTTCTTGTACAATAAAGAATCTTCTGGTGGCACATAACAAGTACAGATATAAACATCTTTAGGGTAATTAAAAAGACATTTTTTAAACTTAAACCAAACTATACCTTTGAAATCTATATAAATAAGTTCAACGATCTGTTGTAGATGAGATTTTATGTATATACTTACTCCACCACTACAACGCTTCGCTGACTTATTGCATTTTGGCCTAGGGCAATCGAAACTAAAATATCATGGAATATCATACAAACAATTTTTTGAAGCCCATGTTTCTGAAAACAATAGTATATCATATTCTGATACAAAATTAATAAATTCCGATTCAGTAACCTTGGACTTGATGCCTTGTACATTCCATGAAAGGAAAGACAACTGACTCTGTGCAGCACCCTAGTCAGAAAAACCAGACCTAAACACAGTGTCTACTGTGTACATAGAACCATCAATGTACAGTTTGTCATATGACAATGAAGCACGCTTCCCCGCTTCTTTGGCCTTGATCAAAGCAGGAATAAGGCGCTTACGGCGATCTTGAATAGCTTTGGGGTATTGATCCCCCACACGAATGGGACAATCATGTGCATTTCGAAATTTCTCTTTAACACGAAGTTTGTCAGGGGTGTGACTTAAGTTTACTACTATGGGGCGTTTCTTGTCGCGATGAAAATTGCCGACCCGATGAGCTCGATTGATTATGATGGCATCCGCATCCTCTATCTCGAGTTTTGTTTTGCAAAAGTCCATTATAATGTCTCGGCAGTTTTCATCTCGCCTCTCTTGGACAGACTGACATTCATCAAAACCAAAAAAAAAGAAGATTATCTCGCATAGACCTGGATTGCAGGTCCAACAGCGATTCATGTAGATCAGTGTTTTCCTTGATGATACGCTCAAAGTCACGTGACATACTGGCCGTTCTCTCACGATCTTCACGCAGTTGCTTGTCAATATGTTTCTGTTTTGATAATATTTCATCACATGTTTTAGAATCATTGATACGACTTGCTTCAATATCATTCAGTTTTTGGCAACTTTCCTTTGACGACACTTCTAAATTAGTTATTCGAACATCCATATTTGAAATTTTCTGAGACAACGAGTTAACTTTTTTTTCAATGTCGTCAAGTTTGTTCAACCTTTTATCTAAAGCATCAAATCTTTCTAATATGGTCGACTGAAAGTTAGATCCAAGTTAGATCCAAGTAGCTGCGGAGATTGTTGCGAGGTAGAGAATGGCGTTGGCGTGAAATATGACATTGGGCCCTGGTATGACATCTGCATCGGTGTACTTGGGGTGGTTAGGTTTGTACCCTGTGGTTGGAACTGGGGATGTGGAGAGACAGAAGGTTGGTTGAAAGGCAATGGCATCGATGCACCCTGGGTTGACATGTTTGACTGTGTATTTAAGCGTTTGTCCGGCTTGTCACTTACCCAGTCAGGTGACGCTTGGGATTTAGTCCGTTTTTTTTTGTTGGCGCGTTTAGCTCCCATTCAAAACAATTCAAAACACAACCACTGACGACCACTGACGATCCAGCATAGCACAAATCTGAGGTTCAACCGCAACCGACACAAACTAACACACCATAATTCCAGTCATACAACAAACCGATAACATTATAGCACCGTAGCACCTTTTTTAAACAGTTTTTTACCGATTATTTACCGGGAAAATAAAACACGTCCGCCATATTTCAATAAACAACATGTTTAATAGTTATTGATTTTTTTTCTCAACTTATACATGTGCACATAATCACATTAACCTTTCACAGTCTTAATCGCATTATTTATCACCTTTAACATTATCACCTTTTTTACTCTGAGACCGCACTTTCTCACACCTTTATTATCCATATCATTTAACCAAATCTAATCAATAACATCAAAGTGGGTGCCTTCAAAGGTAAATAAAAACAGAAACATATTCATGAAATTAAAACATTAATTAACAAATAATTTTTAATTAATCACACTTTTGCACTTATCAAATTAAACATAATTATTGATATTTTTCTTTAATTAACAGTATAGTAAATTCAGTAAAGACAACTTACCATAATTTAAATAACATTCTATAAAAATATTTAATATTCTTTAAAATAATATAGAATAATATAAAGAAATTTAAATCAAGTGCTTGAACAACAACAACAACAACAAATCTTTTATTTGCCACAGATTACAAAATGCAATAACATGTGGAACAAATATATAAATATTAGAAAACAATAAATCGAAATATAACAGCGGTGGGTGATAATCCAGGGGAAAGTGGATCTTAACATTTGAAATATAATACATGTATATAGTTATTAGTTTTAGGTGTGAAAAAATACAAATCTATCTCTCTCTCTCTCTCTCTCTCTCTCTCTATTTCTCTCCTCGACCAGTCTTCCAGGTACTCTCTCTCTCTCTCAACGACCAGTCTTCCAGGTACTAAATATAAAATTATACCAGTGTAGATATCACGCGACTATTTTTAGCACAGTCATTAAAAATGTTGTTAACAGTATACACGTCGTGAACCTCGTGCTTTTGGTGCAATTACGACTTCAAGGTAAATTAACATAGAACAGAACAGAACAGAACATAATTTTATTTTGACGTTAAACATACAAGTTCATAGTCAATATAAGTAATGATAAAGACATGCTATAGAGATGACAGGTCAGCATTCAATACATAAAAAAAAAAAAAAAACATAAATGAAATGAAAATACAACAATACAAGTGTATACACATACTAATAATACTATTAATGAGAGTGGTTAAAATCTGGTAACGGAGCCTGGAATTGTTTACTGTACTGTAGAATAATATGTTCTCCTTAACTTAAATGCATTTTTATAGTAGCTTGATAGTCGTATTAGTAATTTCTTCTTATTTGTATTAAGTAATTCTATAAATTTCCACATACTTGGACGATTGACATAATAATTTGGAATGTATTTTGATCTTAATTCTTTAAAATAGGGACATATAAGTGTAAAGTGAAATTCATCTTCAATATTTCTTAATGAGCACAAGTCACAAATTCTATCGCTTCTATTTATATTGTTATGTCGTCCTGTTTCAATTTTCAAGTCATGAGCTGATAGTCGTATTTTACTTAAAGTGTTACGCTGTTGTTTATTGTATAAAGTTGTAATATACGCAGATATTTCGTAACAGTTTTTAAGGTTATAAAACATTTGCATAGATGATGAAAGAGAAATACTTTCGTGCCACTTGCTTACATAGATTTCTTTTATTCGGTTACTGAATACGGGCATGAATTTAACTATGTCTACAGACTCAGGATAAAACCATATTTCACTAAAACCCGTACTTTCTAGTAGATGTTTAACTTTGTTTGACCAGTTTTTAACACGGGGATTAGACTGTATTTCAGAGTGATGTTGTTCTATAATGGCAGAGAGTATACAATTATTGCTTTTCTCACTACCAAATAATTTTAACCAGTATTTTATTATGCGTATTTGTCTGCCAATTATCAAAGGAAATCTACCCAGTTCAGCTAATAAGGCTAGTGAGTTTGTTGATTTTTTTACATTTAAGATACGTTTACAAAATTTCCTGTGGACCCTTTCAATATTTTCTGCCTGATCAAATCCCCACACTTCGCAGTTGAAGCTCAAGATTGAACCTATATAACTATCGAACAGATTTAATAATATATTTATCGGGATGTCATATTCCTTTGTGATATTGAATAGTGAACCCATTGCCCTGAGTGCTTTTCCCACTAGTGTTTTAGTTGCTTGTTGGAATGAACCTCCACAAGTAAAAAACTATTCCTAAATAACTAAAACAGTTTACGATTTCTATCGATTGACCTGCGTACGACCATTTCCAGTCTTGACCAATTCGACCCCCTTTTCTAAAAATCATAACTTTTGTTTTTTCAATGTTGACTGTTAACTTCCATTTCCTACAATAGCTTTCTAAACCATTTAATAAATGTTGTAACCCTTCTCTCGTGTCCGATATAAGAGCCGCGTCATCTGCAAACAGAAGTAGGTATATAACAATTTGACCAATAGTAAAACCGTCTAATACATTGTTTTGGAAGAACATTTCTATATCGTTTAAGAATAAAGAAAACAAATCGGAGAAGTTATCTCCCCTTGGAATAATCCTAGGTTGCTTTCGAAAAAATCTGAAAGGTTATCTAAGTGTTTAACACACATTTTAACATTTGAATACATAGAGCGTAGAATATCAAACATTTTACCATCTACATCGGATTTAATTAACTTAAACCATAACGCATTTCTATCTATACAATCATATGCTTTTTTGAAATCAATGAAACAGGAAAAAAGTTTAGATTTATTTTTAAATTGCTGTTCAATCAATGCTTGTAAAATAAAAATCGCGTCAACTGTACTATATCCTGTTTTAAATCCAAACTGGGCATCTGTTACAATTTCACATTGTTCCGCCCATTTCTTCAATCTATTATTGAGTATAACTGTAAATAACTTGGCGAAACAGCTGGTCAACGTTATTCCCCGATAATTGTTTGGGTCGGATTGGTCACCTTTTTTATGAATAGGTATAATTAACCCCTTACACCATGATGTCGGAAAACTACCGGAGTCTAAAATATAGTTGAATAGCAATAAAACTACATTCCCTGTTATGTGTATACTTTCTTTGAAATATTCATAGATGATGTCATCAAAAGCACACGCTTTATTTGACCCTAACTGTTTACATGCTATATGAATTTCCTGCATTGTTATAGGCTGGTCGAGCTCTTCAAATGTCGTCCGGCTAGGTGCGTTTAAATTGTGAACATTTTCAGTATCATTCTCATGTTCTACATAGATATCCGATGCTAATTTTTTAAAGTGATTACAAAATTGCTCCAGTGAGATTTGAGATTCTTTCATTGCTGTATTACCTTTCTTAAACATTTTCCAGAATTCGCGAGGTTTTGAACGACGCATATCATTCATTTTGCTCGACAAGTCTCTATTATACTGCAGTCTCTTCATTCTGCAACAATATTTATAATCCTTACGTTTCAAGTAAACGGATACACGGGCCGATTCGGACAGCTCTCGATTTAATGTCTTTACTGAATTTTTATATGCCTCTTGTTTGATTTTACACTCTTCATCAAACCAATACTTTCGATGTTTATCTGTATCTATAAAGTTTACATTAGAATTACGTATAATTTTCGTAAAATATTTATTTCCACAAGAGTTAAAATAATCGGTACATAAAAGAACAAGTCTGTCCGAGTCACTCCGCGTCTCTATTTCTTGTGACAACATATTTTCTAAACTATCTATGCCGAGGATAAGTCCTGTAAAAACATATCCTTATGGCGTGCGTCCCACTTTATAACCTTCTTAACAGTATTGCCAATTCTATTTGTGATACAGGTATTTATTTTGAACGAAAACGATACAGGTGCATGGTTCGAATATTGAGTAAAATCTTGGATGGTAAAATCTGTAATGCATTGAAAATTATCTGTAGTAGATAAAAGATAGTCAACTGTACTTTGTCCGTTATAAGTAATACATGTTATTTTTCCTATGCCACAATCAGAATGTATGCGCCCATTAACTATTCGCATGTTCGTAGCCTTACATAATTCTAATAGGTAATCTCCGAACCTATTCGATTTTAGGTCCTTTGATCTACGGGCTGGGGGTGGCAAAGCACAGCTATCATCTTCGCATTCTAATACAGAATCATGTTCTATATAATCACATTTATTTCCAACACGACTATTTGTGTCGCCACATACAAATACTTTCCCCATACATCTAAAGTAATTAACATCACTTTCTAATACATTAAATATGTCATAATCAGATAATATATGGATTGGTGAATTTTCCGGGGGTATGTATATTGCTGCTAAATAAATGTCATATTCATTCTTAAAAAACAATTTGTCCAATTTCAACCATACGATAGAGTCAATATCATTTTTAATGAGTTTAATACCTTTGCGAATTGTATCCCTTATATAAACAATTATACCACCACTAGCTCTGTTAGCTCGTCTATTTTGTAATTTTCGATATGAATGTATCGGGTTCGAATATCCACTGAGTTCTATGTTAGATGTTTTCTTTGTCCACGTTTCACTTAGACATATAATGTCGTATTCTCCTAATAGGCTCGTAAACTCTAGGCTTGATCTTTTGGTCGATGTGAGTCCCTCAACGTTCCAGGCGAGACACTTTAGTCCACTCTCACGTGCGTCCTAATCCCCTTCACGGTATACCTGATTGTTTATAAACAGTTTATCTACGCGCAAATGGGCCTCCTTACCACTTTCCCGTGCTGCTTTCATAACCGGAATTAACCTTTTTCTTGTCTCCATGATTTCTTTGGGGAATTGTTCCGATACTCCATATTGAGTTCCTTTCAAATTTTTTGCCGATTTTCTTACCCTCTCCCGATCTGGGTAGTACGCGAACTTTGCGACAATAGGTCTTATATATCCTTGTTTGTATCCCCCAATTCTATGTGCTCTATGAAGTTTTATTTCAGCACTTGCTTTCTCAATTTTCAGATTACTTTCAATAAAAGATAGCACTTTTTCTTCACAATTTTCCCCCATTTCTTCTGGCACCTTGTAAAATATGAGATTATCTCGCATACTGCGACATTTAAGGTCGGTCATTTCATTCTGTAATTTCTGTTCTTTTTCCCTTTGCTCACTTTCGAATCTTTTCATCTTTTTTAGTATTGAGTCAATTTCCCTTTGTTTATTAGCCATGTCTTCGAAAACGGTTGCGTCAAAGTTCTTACTTTCTTCTAAGTCTTTTACTTTTCCTTCAATGTTTCCTATTTTCTGTTCAATTATATCAGTTCTATGAGATATTCCCTTTATGCTGTTTTGAATGCTTTCAAGTTGAGTCAGCTTATTATCGACTGATTCTAACCGCTGAAGGATTGTTGTAAAAAAGTCTGGACTGGGATTCATTTGCGTTACAGGTGTACTGCATTGTTGTAATTGATGTTGTTGATTTGCAAAGTTATGCGATACCATCGGTGGAGGTGAATTAAGCATCATCATAAATGGCATATTTGCTCCACTGGTCCCATCGAATGTTCCGTTACTGTTAAACTGTGAACCGTTATATTGTTGTGGATTTGATACATTTGGTTGACTGTATATATATGTTTGACTTGCCTGTTTGTTTACATTTTTTCCTTCTTTGTCTCCTTTGTCCCTGTTCCCGCCACTTCGTTCCATTGTCTTACGAGAGTTTTTTTGCGGTTTCTGGTTGTTTCCCGGAGAATCCTTCTTTTTGCGCTTTCTGCTCATTACATATGTAACTCATATCCTCATTGACACATTTATTGATCACTGTCTGCTGATATATCACTGTTTTTTTTATAATTTCCATAAACTACCGTCCTCTGAAAAAAGCTGACCGCCATTTCCACGCATGCGCATGACTATCATAGAGTACAACAGGAGAAATTATAGCGTTGTTTACAATGTTGGATGGTCAGCATGGTCTGGGGAGTGTGGAAAGTTCTTTAAATTGGTAAGTCGTCTTCTTCTCTCTCTCTCTCTCTCTCCAAAAATTTTTCCCCATATTTTTTGTTTGTTCTTTTTAAAATATTTAACATATATTTGAAAATATATTAAGATTGGAAAATGTTTATATCAGGTCTTTTTAAGTATTTTGCCGGAATAAGTTTATGCCTTTTTTGATAGAAAAATTCACATGACAATAGGTAGTGTAATTCGTCCCCTAACTCATTCGAACTACATAAGGTACATTTTCTGTCTAAATGAGTAATGTATTGTTGTTTCCAGCGGCCAGTCTCTATTGGGAATCTATGATTTCCAGTTCTGAAGTGGAGTAATGGAATTCTTAAAAATGAAGGTAAGATGTTCAAATAAGTTTCAAATTCAAGGTTAGACTTAAATTGACTATAAAAAATACTTTTATTGGATTCAGAGAGTTTTGAAAACCACTCTTGTTTAAATTGGTCAATAAGTCTTTGTTTTATTAGGCTGTTTAGATTATTCATGCGTGGTCCGGATTGATTTAGCCAGGAATAAGAATATCCTGTTGTATTTAAAATGTTTTTAATGTATAGAATCCAATTATAAGGTTGATTATCGTTCATCATGCTTTTGTAACAACTATATGATAATTTTGATTGTTTTGATTGTACAAGTTTTGTCCAGTATCCTATCATTTTCGACTTTATGATTATATTTATGGGATAGCGTCCAAATTCTCCGTAGAGCATATATCGTGGTGTATTTTTTCTACATTTAGAAATCCGTCTTAGAAAATCACAGTGTACTTGTTCTAGTATGTCAGTGTTCTCAAATCCAAATATTTCGCATCCATATGTAAGTATAGGTAAAATCGTGTTGTCAAATAATTTTATCTGTATGTCTAAAGGGAGATCTAGATTATTAATTTTAACAAACAGCTGATGTAAAGCTTTTTTGCCTGTGATGCAAGATGGTTCCTACAAGTTAGAAACTTACCAGATGCTGAAAAATAAATCCCAAGGTATTTGTATTCAGAGACAGTTTCTATGAGATTTCCATCTATGTAAAATTTATAGTTCTGGGGCTTATTTGTACCAAAAACTAAAACTTTTGTTTTACTGTAATTAATTTTGAGTTTCCAGATTTGACAGTATTCATTAAAAGTATTGAGACTATTTTGAAATGTAACATCATTGTCAGAAAATAATACTGTATCGTCAGCATATAGAAGTACCAACAACTTAAGATATACTGTAGTATTATACTCAATAACGCTAATATCTATACCTTCATTATTTGAGGTTAAAAAGTCATTTAGGTCATTAAGAAAAATAGAGAAAAGTATTGGGGAAAGGTTCTCACCTTGTCGAACCCCACAATAGCTGTGAAACATGTCAGATGTCTGTCCATTATTGAGCACACATGATTTTATATTAGAATACATATTTTGGATAACGTTAAATACTTTACCACGAATCCCTATTTTAAACAGTTTAGACCATAATGCAGCTCTCCACACAGAATCAAACGCTGCCGAGAAATCAATAAACGAACAGAACAATTTCTTTTTTTGTAATTTAAGTTTTTCAATTAAATAATGGAGGGTAAATATATGATCCGTAGTAGAATGTTGGGCTCTGAAGCCCGCCTGGTTTTCACAGAGTAAACTATTAGATATTAAAAAGTCATTAATTCGTTTATTCAGAATTGCTGTAAAAACTTTACTTAGACAGCTGAGAATCGTAATGGGTCTATAATTACTAGGATCAAGTTGTGAGCCCTTATTTTTATAAATAGGTATAATAGTACCAATTAGCCATAATTCTGGCAATATACCAGTATCTAATATTTTATTAAAAAGTTTATGGTAAATGGGCAACATAACATACTTTGTGTTTTTTAAATATTCATTTTGTATTTGATCAAATTGAGAGGCTGCTTTACCGTTTTTACATTTGGATATAGCATGGTCGATTTCCTCAGTAGTAATAACTTTATCAAGGTCATCACATGTATAATTTAATGGTGTATAAGAATCTTCATATCCAGGACATTGGTCATCGTTTATGTTTGATTGGTTAACAGACTTGTAATAATTAAAAGAATCTTCTATATTTGGAGACTGTTTTTCTGATTTATGTCCTAATTTATTAAGTATGTTCCAAAATTCCTTAGGGCGGTGAGTGTTTAATCGTCGGAGACTCTGTTCGTTGGAATGTCTGTGTTTATTTAAGAAAGCGTGAATTGTCTGTTTATAGTGTTTGCTAGCTGTGTGTAACCGGTGTCTATTTATAGCGGACTTATTGAGTTGATATTTTTTACGGGATTTATTGTACATAGTTCGTGCCTTTCTGCACTGAGGCCCGAACCATGGTTTGTCATTACCTTTTGAAAAAAATAACCTGTGTGTTTTGGGGTAAATGAATTTTGTGCAGATGTAATAAATATGTTTGAAATGGTCTTAGTGATACTGTTAATCAATTCAGTATCATTCATTTCATTATCATTAAATAGATCGTGAATATTGCTAAGGTTTAGTTTTTCTTCTACATTTTCCGAAAAAGTATGACCTTTTGAGCTGTCCCAATTTTTATGAGAAGTTATTTGTTTATGTAAAAAAGGTGTATTGCCCACTCTATGTGGAAGACTGATTTCCATTGACAATAGACAGTGGCCATCGGAGAACAATGTATCTAGTTCGATAACATTAAAATATTTCAATAGTTCCAGGCATTTAAAGGAACACAGTGTATACTCTATTATAGATACATTACGAAATGTCATATTTCCAGGTACATCTGGTTCAACACGACCATTTGCAATAAAAAGGTTGTTTACTTTACATACATCAAGAAGTTTACGACCTAGCTTATTAACTTTTGTACATTTAGATTTCCTATGTATGGGAATGTTCAGGTCAGAGAGCTGCTGGAAGGTATTCATGCTGTTGTACATGTCTTTACACAAATTCATTTGGTCTGAAAGGAAACTGTCAAATCCAATAAAATCAGGAATATTTGAGGTATAACCATTGGCATCTCCAGTTATCAGTACATGATCAAATTCACTACATTTAGAAGCTATGTCATGTTCCAATAAAAAATACTCGTCATCATTATAAAAACGAGATTGTTCTGGGGGCACATACATACCACCTATAATTATATTAATCTGATGTTTGTCGGACAATTTTAGCCAATAAATGTACTCATTGTTTGATTCAATGATTTCAATGCAACTGACTAATGAATCATGCACAAAGAAACCAATACCTCCAGATTTCCTTTTATACTTTTCAGATCTTGGTTTGGAGAAAAATGTATAATTAGGGATTTTAACAATATCTGAACTATCAAGTTTTGTTTCGGTTACACAAAACAGTGAGTATTTACTTAGCTCTTTAATAAACTCGGGGTAATTCAATCTGGCTTTTAAACCACACACATTAAGGGTTCCAATCTTAATATTATTATGACTAACGTAATTGTCTATACTTTCAGATGAGGTGGACATTACAGACACCTGCATAGAATCATCGGGGACGTTACTATCATCACAAGAACTTGAAGAGGATGAAACATCAGATGAGGGGTTGCTTACATAACCCGGACCACAGTCACCTAAATCATAGACTGGTGGTGTACATGTAGGGGGTTGCTGGATACAATTTTGATAGTGCTCACAGTGAATTTGTGTAGATGAACAGGGCTTATCGGCACAAAAAGCACAAAAATATACATCTAGTGGAGTTAAAGTTATAGAACAGTGATTATTTGGTGAAACGACATCAACATTTTCCTGGATTAAGTCACCTTTACTACCAACTTTTGATATTGGATTTCTCTCACAATCTGTATGGTGCATAACTGTCTGTGAAACGGAAGGAGTATTAATTATGGGACTAAAATATGGGGAGGAAGATGAAGGTGAAAGTTCAAATTTGTCTCTAGAGATAACACCAATGGGGACGAGGTGATTACTCACACAACTGTCCACGATCCCCATGAGCCCCTAGTCCCCCGTCACAGGGGTGCCGTTTGAGGCGCGACCTCCGGGTCCAGGTGGAGCACGGTCCGCGGGAGGATTCAGTATGGTGTTCTGGATTGGACCATGGACATCCAGGAGGTAGCCAGGCTTCATACCAGTTGTAGCTTCTGGTGTTGATGTTTTATCAGTGCTATCACCCGGGTTCTGTTCGGCGATCATGCTTGAATAAAATAACTGAGTGGAGGAAACGACCTGTCATATGCTCAAATACAGGACATTTCACTCCCAATTTGGGGGTGAAACGTCTTGGGAGGAAACGACTTGGGGGTGAAACGTCTGACAACCTCTGTTTATGACGGAAAATATAGGAACTTAAAATTTACTTTTGGAGGATATTGTGGTTTTCTTTTTACTTTTCCTAGATCAAGTTGGGATAGTGTTGGCATACAAGATGTTATCGAATATTGGTCTCGTATTTATAAGCAGAAAAACGATTCCCGTCGAAAGTGTCTGCAAACATCTACGAAAAACAAAGATACGAAACTATCCGAGTAATCCGCAAGCACCAGTGTCGTCCATTGATTGGATCATTTGATACGGCTAACAGGCGAATGACTCCACCTTTTTATTGATACCTTATCAATGATCACAGTAGGTGTTTTCATTACATAATATAATTTGTAGTATAGTAGAGACTAGATAGGGTACACGGCTTGATGACACCGGGCAACCAGACACAGGAAATGGCAGTAGGCCGGCGAGCTACTAACGTAAAAGAGGTGGTAGCCCGGGCAACAAATTTGGTAGCCCACGGGCTCCGGGCATAGGATTTGTCAGACACTGCCTGGACATGTCTAATATTGGATTACCACGATAATAGGTACCCCCCGATAATAGGGTCCTGCAGTATAATTATTTGTACTAGTCTACCTGTGAAAGATTTGTGTAAGTGGTCCAGTAGCTCAGTTGCTAGAGCACTTTCCATGTTAGTGAGGGGTTCTGGGTTATATTGCCGGTCTGGCTGTACATTTTTCTGACATGGTTACAAACGTAAATAATTCAAATCCAAAACTTGGCAACAATGAGCTGGATGGTTCCCAGTGATACCCCTGTGTAAGCAGGTAATACTCCATGCTGGAATACTAATGCACCATGAAAATAAATAAGCATTTGGAGTCGTATTAACTGCAGTTTCAAATAGCAGAACTGATGTTAACTATATTAATTTCAGTTTGGAGGGGGACCAAGAACCATGGATTTAGTTACACAAATAAAATTTGGCAGGAACTCCAGCATTGACATGCTAGGTGTTACGTTGGGACACGTACTAGTCCAATTAGAAATAAATTGAACAGCCACATTTGTTTAAAACCTATCTAATCATATTCATAAAACTTTCTTATTAGTAACCCTCTTTGAAGAATGATAACTTTTTAGCCAATTTTTAGCTCGACTATTTGAAGAATGTGAGAGCTATTGTAGTCGCTCTTGCGTCTGCATCAGCGTTGGTGTTGCAGCTTTTGGTTAAAGTTTTGCATGCACAGTGTTATTATGCTTATGTTTCAGTAACTAGGCGTGGGATAAATGTTAGACTTCATAAATATATTAAGGGGTATCAGACTATCAAGGTATATCATTTTTGACTATTATTATGTACAGGGTTATATAAAGGGCAAGAATTGAAATAAATTTCATTTGATTTACCAACAAGCATTTTGAATAGTCGAACGTGCTGTCCTCTGACAGCTCTTAAGATAAATAAAG
>CM037792.1:1394256-1444256 GCA_021229015.1 Solen grandis | reverse complement strand
TTTTCATGCCATGGAAAACCATAATGAAAGTCTTCAATATTTAAATAACAGTATATAAAATATTCTTTTAAATTTAGATTTCAAACAGTGAGAAATAGTTAAGGTAATCCCTCCATCATTAAATTAAAATCATGATCCTTCTAATGCTAATTAAAAAGAAGTCAGTATAGATGCATAGATGCATTGGCATCTTCTGACTTGGGTTATAAACTCCTTTGGTCCAAGTCAATAAAGGCTTGCATATACTATGAAATACTCATGATCACTTGCTTGACCCTGATCACAATTTAATGAAGGATGGATTACATAAAACATCTAAGTATAGAGTTAAAACCTGTAAAAATACCGTTAATGAGTACTTTGAGACTGATCGTCTACGGCTCAAACAGAATTCTTTCAACCCCTAGAGTTTAAAACCCTATGAAATGAGAGTAGAATTCCATTCATCAGACGAATGCATAGCTTTTTAACTTCTACCCTGTTCACTCTCTTAGTCTGTTTTTCTTCTTATTTTTATCGAAAAGTGCTGATAAGTTATTTTCTGAAGGATATGAGAGATGGCTGGTACTTAATGCTTCAAGATGATAAAATCAAAATATTCTACAAAAGGGCAACTGATGATGATGATGATGCACACGTCCAGTGGTAGACGTAGGACAAACACTCTACATGCAGATCTAACAGTAAACAGTAATTTCCTTAACTTAAAATGCTATATGAAACAAATTCTTGTGTGCCTGGATAGTGTCATGGTATGAACACGCCTTGCTTTTCACCATCTCGTTCTCATCGCTTCTCGTTCGTTCCTGGTAAAGTACATGAGAGGGTACAGTGGTCACCTGTCCAGACAAGTGGGTTTTCTCCGGGTTCTCTGGTTTCCTCCCACAATAAGGACCACCAGAGCCATCGAGAGTGAATAATATAGGTTATGATAACTTGTTTGACTTGACTTGACTATTTGAGTTTACCGTCGCTTCGACAGTATTTCAGTCATATAGCGACGTCCAGCTAATTACAGGTGGAGGAAGACCCCGAATGCACGGAGGCATCCGGGTAGAACCACCGACCTACCGCAAGCCAGCTGGAAGGCTTCCTCACATGAAAATCCGAATGACTGCCGGGATTCGAACCCACGAGGTGAGGGGCTGAGTGAGTGTTAAAGAACTTGTTTCGTAATGTTTAAACTAAACCTTTAAACTTATTATTTTTCTTGTCAATACAGAATGAGTAGAACCTGAGATACAATACTGTAAAAGCAAATAGAGGAGACCCAGATTAGAAGTGCTTTGACCGAAACACTGCTGCATTAAAAAAAAAAAAAATTCAACAACATTATATATCAAACGTATTCAGTACATTGCTTTGCTTTGACCAAAAAACTGTGCTGCTAAAAAAAATAAAAAAAATTTAACAACAACCATATAAAATAAAGGTTGATGATTTTTTTTTTTTCTTTTCAAATGCAGCAATTTTTAGGTCAAAGCAATGTACCAGATACCTTTAGTTTGAATGCATCAAAATCAGTATAATCATGAGGATAAGTTTCTAAACTCTAAATTGCTGAGTCACTCAAATACCCTACCTACTTGACTTTCCATTGACAAATATTTCAAATTTTCGTATAAGGCTTCTGAAGTAGTCACTTCATCAAACTCAAAATAAGAAAAGTTTTATAAACTATCTAGCCACTGAATCACCCAAATCCTAGGAATGCAACATTATTGCGGAATCCATTATTTACTGGGTATATTACCATCATTTATTGGGTATATTCAAACATGACCCTATTTACATTCAAGGGTGTTAAATTGTTTGACAGACACTTTATAGGCTGAGTCAGAGGAATTGTAAAACTCTGGAGTGTACACTCAGATATTGCTGACAAATGTATAATCTAAAGAGTACTTTAGACTCTATTATATGGTTTGATCCCGGTCAATGCTCACAGACTTTTCATATAATTAATGAAATACAATAAAACCAAAGCTTTACAAAACAATTCTTATCTTATAAAATGGAGATTTTGAAGAGATCCTGATATCCTTTATATCTGACCTAGAAAATCTATTTATTTTGTTTAAATCTTATTTTTATTTTTCATATGTTGTAAAAGAAACCATAGGTATACCTAGTGTTTGGAAGAAGATATAGATGTGCCTAGAAGATATAGATTAGATATTGAAAGGAAGATATAGTTATTATGAGAAGATATAGTTAGGAAATGAAGATATAGATATAGGTTTTCAAGAATTATTGCCCTTGTTGTTGTTTTTACCAATTTATGTTTTATATAATTATATAGCCACCATATTAGAGAGATAGCGGCAATAAAAATATAAATTGGAACCCCTTTTTTAAAAATCAATTTAAAAAAAAAAAAATAATATTATAAAGGTTGTTGATTTTTTTTTAATGGGCAGTTTGTCGTCAGAGTAACAGATCAGGCACCTTTGACAGATACTAGTACTGGTATTCAAATACTTTAAAATTATAGTTATAAATACAGAAACGGAGATTACTGAGTTAATGGTTATAAATCTCAATCAGTTTGAGATATATCTTGAAATAAGGTCCTATTTTCATGAATGCATAAAGCTCTTAAATTTCCTACTTAGTGACAAAACCTGTGATTGATAGGAACCTCTGAGGCCAAATTGATTGTTAATTAAGTCATTGATTTGCTATCACTTAGTGCCTCAACACTGTGGGTTCAAGACCCAGCAGGGTGACGCTTGGATTTCTCATGTATGATCGAAGCATTGTTTAAAGTTATTTATTTTACGTTGATTATGAAACAAGTTCTTACAATTTATACTAATCCCTCTTGATAGTTCCTGGAATGGACCAGTACTTTGCGCCCAGGAAGGTCATGAAGAGTTTTTGCCTCCAACGGGGTTTGAACCCACAACCTTCAGATCCGTAATCTGATACGTTACCACTGGACCACAGCACCCTTGAGGAAGCATTCAAGAGCAGTAGGTCAGTGGTTCTACCCCAAGGTGCCGCTGTGCACTAAAGTTTATCCTTTAAACTCTTTTCGCTGGATGTCTCTTTATTACTGAAATCTGGATGCACTAGCGACCAAAATTCCAGCACAAATGATTAAACTGTGGTGTAGAATTTAAACCACAGCTGTATTGAGTACCATTATATACCACAAAAATACTGGACAAATCAAAAAAGTGCCACAAAATACAGGATATGACAAAACACTGAGTGCCACAAAATACAGGATATGACAAAACACTGAGTGCCACAAAATACAGGATATAACCATAATAACCAAGTGCCACAAAATACAGGATATACAAAGGATATGACAAAACACTGAGTGCCACAAAATACAGGATATAACCATAATACCAAGTGCCATAAGATACAGGATATGACAAAATACACTGAGTGCTACAAATTACTTTATAATTATATACCTCCAAAATATAGTAAACCACAAAATAAAAATAATGTACAAACAAGGGTCAGGACTGCCACAAAATACGCCCATCATGGTATGGGGACTCTCAGAAATAGCTCAGAGAAACAAGCTACTGTCCATAAATAAGCAAAATAATTCCAAAATCCCATTAGTTAATGATGTTAATCATAAAAAAAAAATGTTGATACATTTCTATTAATTAACTGCAAGATCTGACAACACCTCATAGGGTCTAACGAAGGACTAGGGACAAGCAAATTTTCAAGTATGTTGTGTACGTCAAGGGCCATAACTTCAAAGTCATTCACATGAGAATGCTGGATATCGAACTCAGCCAAGATATTATGGCAATGCACATGTGTGGAAAGTTTGAAAAGGATTGGGCAAACGGTATTGAAGTTAGAGCCCGGACAATCACAATTTCAAGTATTTTGTGTACGTCAAGGGCCATAACTTTTAAGTCTTTCACGCGATAATGCTGGATATCGAACTCATCCGTGATATTATGGCCATGCACATGTGTGGAAAGTTTGAAAAGGATTGGGCAAACGGTATTGAAGTTAGAGCCCGGACAATCACAATTTCAAGTATTTTGTGTACGTCAAGGGCCATAACTTCTAAGTCATTCAAGCGATAATGCTGGATATCGAACTCATCCGAGATATTATGGCCATGCACATGTGTGGAAAGTTTGAAAAGGATTGGGCAAACGGTATTGAAGTTAGAGCCCGGACAATCACAATTTCAAGTATTTTGTGTATGTCAAGGGCCATAACTTCTAAGTCATTCACGCGATAATGCTGGATATCGAACTCATCTGAGATATTATGGCCATGCACATGTGTGGAAAGTTTGAAAAGGATTGGGCAAATGGTATTGAAGTTAGAGCCCGGACAACAAATATTCCACGCCCGCCCGCACGCCCACCCGCCCGCCCGCCGTGAGTGTTCACATAATACGCCCCATCTTAAGATGGGCGTATAAAAACTGTGTATCATAAAATTCTTCAAAAATTAATCTCAAATTTGAGAGTTTAAATAAATTAAGTCTGAGTAAAATACTTAGTACCATAAAGCACAAAGAACCACAAAATACGAAGTACCAAAAAGTACTAAAAATCACAAATACAAAAGAACCACAAAATACGAAGTACCAAAAAGTACTAAATATCCCAAATACAAAAGTACCATAAAATACTAAGTATCACAAAACTTAATACCTTAAGATAAAAAGTAAAATCTTCAGTACCACAAAATACAAAATACCATAACATACAAAGTACCTCAAAATACTTACTTAAAATAGACAAAAGTCATATAATATTTGTTATTTCATATAAATCTGTCTGCCTCCACACCATAGCATTGTCGGTGCGAAACTATTGAAAAATATGCTGAATATAGAATTTTAAACATCGCCAAAGGGAACAATATTGCGTGTCTAAAATTAGATTATCTAATTGATCATTAGCCTGATGTAGAAATGCCATAAACATGATCTTTTCGGGAGATTGTCTTTTTATTTCACCCCCTAAAACCTCCCGGACAAAACAAAAATTGCTATTAATGTTATGTATACATAAATATCTGAAACAATTTCCCATAATTCTTCACTTCAGATTTATTTTCCTGAGCTCTGATGCCAAGCCAGTTAAAAACTGACAAGATAATTTGGCAGAAAAATGCGAATTTGACTCGTAATAAAAGTTAACAGTTCATTAGAGATGCCAATTAACCTAAAATTACATCAATAATGGCAGAAAAAAATATTAGCACAGTCAGTACGAAAACAAAATAATCATTTTTCATCAAAACGTGTTAAATATTTTTTTGATTATAAAAATGTTCTAAGATAAGAAATGGAAATTCAGTAAAACTAGACTTGAGTTTCTTGGCAAATGTATTTCTAATAAAGAATAAAATCTCTCTAATTGAATAGATTGATAAATTTTAGTATTATTTAAGATACAAACTGACTTAGGGTAGCATAAGAAACAGTAGAAGTAGTTAGTTTTACTGCTGCTTATGGTAAAAGTAGAAATATAAAGTGCATATCTATTAGTGTTAGAATTAAGGTAACATATGTAGCAGTACATATGTATCTGTGTTAGAAGTTCACCTATATAGCAGTGCATTTGTTTTAGGAGATCACCTATGTAGCAGTGCATCTGTTTTAGGAGGTTACCTATGTAACAGTGCATCTGTACTAGGAGGTCACCTATAAAGCAGTGCATCTGTACTAGGAGGTCACCTATGTAGCAGTGCATCTGTACTAGGAGGTTACCTATAAAGCAGTGCATCTGTACTAGGAGGTCACCTATGTAGCAGTGCATCTGTTTTAGGAGGTTACCTATGTAACAGTGCATCTGTACTAGGAGGTCACCTATAAAGCAGTGCATCTGTACTAGGAGGTCACATATAAAGCAGTGCATCTGTACTAGGAGGTCACCTATGTAGCAGTGCATCTGTACAAGGAGGTCACCTATGTAGCAGTGCATCTGTAAAAGGAGGTCACCTATGCAGCAGTGTATCTGTAAAAGGAAGTCACCTAATTAAAGCAGTCTTTCTGTATAAGGATGTAGCAGTGCATCTGTTTTAGAAGGTTACCTATGCAGCAGTAAATATGTGTTAGGAGATTACTAATGGTAGCAATGCATGAATATTAGGAGGTAACCTAAGTGTTGCATTGCATATGTAATAGGAGGTTACTATGTTCATTATGTAAAGAATTAGGTCCTATGTAGTGCCTATGTTTTAGTAGGTTAACTATGTAGCAACTGTACATCTGTATAAGGTATAAGGAGGTTACCTAATTGAGGCAGTGTTTCGATATTAGAAGTACCTTTGTACAGTGTCTGTAAGGAGCTTCCTATGTAGCAGCACAGTAGGTCAGCTATGTAGCAGTGTATCTGTTTTATGACAGGAGGTCACCTATGTAGCCAATATGTTTGTGGCAAAATATTTTACCCCTGCTTATCATCCACCTGTGCCAAGCAACCATTTCCTCAAATTTCCATGACTGGCTGACTACTTAGGACAGATTTGTCTTCACTTGCAACACCATTAAATATAAGTCAGTCATTGTATAATGACAGGATGCAGCACAGTTGCATTTAGGTGGTACAGTTTAAATGGCTTAAAAAAAAGTAAAAATCCTTTCCCAACTAAAAAAAATGCCTTCTCCACTACAACAAGAATCATCTCCACTCAAAATCCTCTTTACTCAGAATCCCCCTCTCCTTTCCTTTTTCTCTAAAGATCTCACCTCTCCACTCAGAACACACAATGTTATTCAGAAAAAAAATAAAAATCAAAATACCCTTCTCTGCATTATAAAACTTCACCAATAAAAAAGTTACAAAATGATTCAGATACTTTCTTATGCAAAAGTAAAATTTTATCAGTCAAGCATTTAAAACTCTTATACCAGAATAAATATTATCTACTATAATTCAAAACCAACCTTTTATTTATATAATACTTATAACGCCAGTATGGGAGCAAATTTTCATAAAGAAAGATCTAATTTCTAATCAAATTATGTACTGCTAAATATTTTAAGTCAGTGAGGTAACAATTCGTGTCAACTTTATCATCTGATTATGTGTGTTTCATGCAAGTATTCGTACCTTAGCCTAAGTCTATATATATGACCTCAGGTATTAGGCCTACTTAATACTAAATTCGAACTTGATCATAAATTCAAATAAAAAAAATATCATCTACCTGTTTAGTTATTTCCAATTTCGCCGCACAAAACCAAACACCTGTAGCAGGTAGATAGATATCAAGAACACAGACGAATAACATCAAAACTGAAAGTAGGTCCACACCAGCCGCTTGTATTCTGTTTCAACTAGAGTAGATGCACTGATGCGTAATCCCGACAAATGAATAGGCTGGATGTGATGGTCGAATCGGAGGGGATAAACAAACATGATATAAACATCTTTCTATATCCAGCTTTATGACACATTATTTAGGTCAAGTAAGGTTTATTTGAATGGTAATCAAACCCGTACTTGGCTTCATCTGTTATCCACACGTTTACTTAACACGGGAAAGATTAATCCCAGGATCTCGGTGTCTATTGACCAGTGGTATTTACTGTCCTTTGTTGTAGAAGTACATGTATGCGCATCCTTAAATTCTGTTGACTTCTTACAGGTAATTTTGCTTAAGGTAATCCGTAGTCCAAGCTATTCGTCCCATACCTGTCCGCGACCGTGTTTTTTTTTTTGTTTTTTTTTTGGTGAAATTTCATAATTTTAATTTCACATGTATTTCCATATAGTAAAAAATATGTATATGTAAAAGTCTTTTTTTTTTTTTTTTTTTGGATGCTGGGTCTCTCTTAATACTACCCTGTATATAAAGTCCCTGCTTGATGTTTAAAAAGCAGCAAATGCTTTTATTATGTCATAAAGATAGATAGAAACGAATGGGTGGCTGCAGGAATGTTTATTATGTTTGCATATGATTCTAGGTGAAGTGTTTTTTCTGTTTCCTAATTAATTGAAATACGTTGTACATCAAATGTCCTCTATCCCTGTGTCAAAACCCTTTTCCAAAGAGTGCTGAAAATAAAACTTCGTAAAAAATGATAAGTCGAGTAAATACATATTATGACAGAATTAGTTTCTTGCCAATTCTTCCCAGACAGACAGACAGACAGAAAAGACTGGCTACTAATCCAAACAAACCAGAAGCTATCACACTGATTAGTTGTATGATGTATATGAATAAGAAATATGTAATACCTCAGCACATAGAGATTTGATAAATTCCTGGAAATATCGGTGTAATTTGCGGTTCACGATTCAGATGCCAAGTTTACTAATTTGCCGGGAGCCAAATATCATATCATGTAATTGACACTTCAATTACGAGGAAATGATGTTGCACGAGTCAGTGTAACATAACGCTTAACGTCAATCGGGACACATCGGGTAATATTCCGTCATTCTTCATCATCCGTGAAGTATTTATCACTGAGAGTCTTGATTGGCTTAACGTCAGTATAATTTATGATCGTTTAAATTCGGCAAATTTCGGTATCCTTCGTAAGAAGAAGTGAACATTAGGTATCGAACTATCAAAGTCTTAATGTTTTTGTCAGTACAGTCTTAGAAATATTAAATGCAGTAAAATATCGAAAAAAAAATGCAATAAATGCAGTAAAACTCCGAATAACTTCGAATATTTCAAATAAATGCTTTAAATTTTCGAATAAAGGTAGTTCTCCTGAGGTGCCACTGTCCGAGCACGGTGTCAATTTCGATGTATATTCCCAGTACCGGCACGAAAGTCATACATCACTATAATAACAGTATTGTATATAGTGATATATGACCAACCTTTCGTGCCAGATCCGTTCCGGTTCGAATTATGCTTATACTTTTACACACGATAACAAACGGTGGAAATGATAAAATTTAGTGAGTAATATTCTCGGTTAACCGAATCAAGCGATTGTTCGAGTAGTGTGCCTTTTTCGTGGTCTCTTCCAAGTCCCAAATCGGGCCACATTGTTTCAGAGAGAGAGAGAGAGACAGAGACAGAGAGAGAGAGGCAAGGGAAATGATAATCTTAATAGAAAAAAACAACTACTCCCGTTTTTCCGAGGACCGTGATTATCCGAGCGTTTTATTTACGCCGCTAATTTTTCCATTTTTTTTTTATTTGATTGACCATTTCACACCTTAGTGTACATGCTGGTGTATAATTCAACACAATGTTCAATGGTTAATAAACATTAATTTGAGATTTATTCCTAATCACTAATTGGTCATTTTAATCAGCTAATTTTACCGATTATTGCCGATCCTCTGGTGAAATCGTCACTCGCAAATTTTGTTTTTGGAATGTGTTTGAGGTAACCGAGGCTATATGCGACACTGTGTTTTTCAGTCTTTTAGCGACGATTACCGGTAGATAAGTATAGATGGATACGTAGACCTTTATGCGCAGATGCAATCGGATTGTTATCTACGAAAGCCAAATAATTCCAGGTAAAATACAAGAGACATTCTCGGAAAATAAGAGAGAGATAATTACCTCGTTATTCGAGATATTTTCTCGATTTTTCGAAAAAATGTAATGACGAGATAATTATCATGCTATATCGATAGATTATGTAATAACAAGATACCATGTCGTTATTATGAAATAATGAGCATATTTTATTTTTTCTTGGCACGATTCGGACTTCGAAAATATCGCAAGCCAATATGAAACTATACATGTTTATCATTAAACTACAATACAAAGTACGGATAAGCTAAACTGTCACAACGACACATAGCAGGTACTGAATGGAATTTAGTTTTAGAAACATGAAATACCTTAAAAAAAGATGTTCTGTTTTGATTGAGATTAGAGTTTACCGCAAGATTATTGTAACGAGAGGGATTCAGTCATACGGAAACGGTGAAACAGACTTCCGAAACATGTCTCAATGTGCATCGAAAAGAAGAATTAATGAAATACCTATATGTTCATCAAAGAAACTACAATTCATCAGTTCGAATATTTTATTTATATTACGCGAATACAAAGTATATATTCCAGCTAGTTGTCATCTCAACAGACAATTAACTGTACGTAACTTTTTCCCCTTAGTATAGGCATTTTCTACTAATGAAAATAGTTCAATATTCATTTCGGACTAACCTTACATTATCATGCGTAAAAAGGTCTTAATTGAGGTTAAATAGCTACGCCGATAAAAAGTAATTCGTGAAAAATCAAACAGTGAAGAGAATTCTTTTTCTCGCAACGTAGGCAATATGAGGTCGTCAATGTTAAGGTAATCCATCTATCATCAAATTACAATCATGATCCTTCAAATGCTTAAAAATACTTCAGTGCAGATGCAAGCATCCATTGACTTGGAGTTATAGACTTTTTGTTTTGTGTCTATATTGGTTTTTATTAGTTTATTCCATGAGAAAACTGGCCGTTGGTAATCTGCCCATGAAACGGAATATCATTTCATTGTCCGAAGATCAACGTAAAGGAAATCCTGATCGAACTTGTCCATAGTTCTTAGCTTTTCATAATTATCATTTTCTCGACGATTTCTGAGGCAAAATAGCTTACCTATATATTTACAAGACATGAAGTAACATTAGTCAGATTAAACGGGGCTTTACTGAGGTCTTGAAGTTTTTAAAAGAAATAAAAATAATTTCAATTGCGGATGGATTTCTAAGCGTCCCGTCGTCTATGTTTATTAGGTAGCTTACATGCACTACGGACACCTTGTCGTAAGTAGTCCGCACACTTCCATTTTTGGAATCGTATTTGTCAGTGATAAAAAAAAGCGGAATATTTGATCTGCGCCTTGTGATTTCAAATAATTTATAGGTATAAAATAAACGAGAAGATCAACACCAATCGAGCTGAATAAATTTATCAAGAACCAGAAAAACTCTGACACCGTCGACATGATTTCGATCTACAAAACCGCATTACCGATATAGCAGTATCAAATTTCTTTGAGTAAAGCGCTTCTTTAAAGTTTAAAGATAAGTAAGGAATTCTGCTTCGTAAGCAGTAATTTTGAAATATGTCTTTAAAAGATGAGAACACAGGAGATAGATCAGCATATAGCAGGGTTTTATTATAATGTTCGAGATGTTTGTTTGTTTGTTGGGTTTAACGTCCCACCGACAGTATTTCAGTCATTTGGAGACGATGTCTACTTGAGACAGAGGTACTACTTGTATAAAAGTACTGTCACACTTCAGTATCACGCCGTAGACATGTGGCATGATACCACACCCAGTCACATTATCCTGACACCGGGCCAACCAGTCCTGCAACTACTCTTATATGGCTAGAGATGTGCGAGTATTAAAAATTAAAAAATATTTTTTAAACCGATTGAGATATATATAATTAAAATTTTTAATCATTTTACATCGATTACGAAATAAGTTATTACAACTTAATCACTCTCGATGGCTCTGGTGGCGGCGTATGTGGTTATTATTAATGGAGGAAACCGGAGAACCCGGAGAAAACCCACGTGTATGGACGGGCGACCACTGTACCCTCTCACGTACATGACCAGAAATCGAACCCAGAAAATACTTTAAACCCGGCGTCTTACATCTGGCGGGGTTCGAGCCCACAACCATCGTGTCTGGAATCCTATTTTGAACTACTTTTGATTATCGTGGACGTTGTTGTTGTTAATATAAGTGATGTGTATGGGACACATGTTTTTCGTTAAATCTGACTTGACTGCCCCGTATAAAAGTACATTGACGTGAAAAGAACAATCTGTAAGGACTGATAATTTTTGATAATACCTTATGCTTTTGAATATTTTAGTTTCCACCGATTACATCATTCAAGTTTAGGGGAATTTGCCATTTAACCAACTCCGTTAGCATTATGATTTTTTCTCTCTCTGCTTAAATCTAAATGTTATGCTACTACACCCAAATCATTTGATATTTATATGCCGTTGTTATTATTGCCCTTTATGATGATTATGGAGATGATGATGATGATGATGATGATGATGATTGTTTTTCGAAATGTAAGCACTTTAACCCCCCTCCCCCCCTCTTTCTCTCCCCCCTCCCTCCCTTTTCTCTCCTCCCCCCCCCCCCCCCCTCTCTCTCTCTCTCCCACCACTCTCTCTCCATCAGAACCAACACAACTTTTATTTTCGTTCCAAAGTAACGACGAACGTGCAATACAACTCGCCGATATCTAATTCCACACCCTGGCAAGACGTGATTATCATTCATATAAGAAAACCAATTCCCCACATTCACAGACGACAAACATGCAGGGGAACCTATCCCCGCCCTCTCCTAATCTCCCCCACCCGTGTACTTCTCTCTAATGAAGTCCTCTCCATTTACAACGTTGTCTCTCGACTATTACACCGCCATATCTCTCTCACCATCTGTGACCCCAAAACCTTCCATACCACAAAGACCTCGGTATTTAGTTACAATTCAGATTTTATCGGACCCGGAGGGTCTCGGGTTCAAGCGATTTATACTTTGTCATCGTCGGAAAGGCAAATATCGCTGCACGAGATTTAACCGCAATAAACACGTTTGTTATCTGATAGCTATGAAGCACATCCTCTGGAGGGCAAAGTGCAGCTTGAACACGCGTTATTTCACCTCAATTAATTAAACCCGAACTTTTAATAATGACTTGGTGCACGCAGTTTGAATAGCTCGAGTTTAACCACAGGAGATCTTCTCACCATTGAATATTCAGAAGTGGGCTTGTAAACATCTATCTCTCTCTCTCCAGTTCGTCGAATCTTATCACTAATAATAATCCCTTTCGACAGATCAAGGGTTGGACCAGTACTATAAGCTAGGGTAGGTAAGGAAAGAGTACTGCCCCTACAAGTGTTTTGAACTCACACCACGGCGTCCTCTCCGTCTGCCTGTCTTTCGTGCCTTAAGCAGGAGAAAATGTAGCTTGTAATTTAGAACATTTCCTTTATCTTTTTAACTGTTATGAGTACAGTTGAACCTTTATTAAGCGGTCAACCTGTACTTAACGGTCAGTTTTAATATGACTGAGCTATAATATTTTGAAATATGTTTAACCTTTATTAAGCGGTCAACCTGTACTTAACGGTCAGTTTTAATATGACTGAGCTATAATATTTTGAAATATGTTTAACCTTTATTAAGCGGTCAACGCTGTTAACGGTCACTTTCTCTTGTCCCACTGACTGACCGCTTAAGACGGGTCTGTTTGTACTTCTATTTACATTTTACATTGTGACTGTATGATTTTAAATATGTCATCATTAAATATGCGTATACCTCAAAAGAGACACCTTGCTCGAATTCCACCAACAATACTTAGCGCTAAGCAATACTTGAATTCTTAAACTAGGTAGATACACATTCCACCATTACTATTTTATGAAATATTCAAGTACATGACTAAGCTGAAATCGTTTTTTACCTTATAGCTAACAATTATTGTTAAGAAATGAAATATTGGGGAGGGAGGTATTAGAGAAACAAGAATATTGAAATTCTTCCTTTAGTATTACTTAGCACTATTTTAGAATTGCCGGTGGAAATCGAGCCAGTTTTCATTAAATTTGTATACGGGATTTGATGGGAGTATCATCTTCAAAATGGCCCACAATGGATAGCTATAAAAGTGTTCATTTAAGTTTTATATTAAAAAAAAAAAAAAAAAAAAAAAAAAAAAAAAAAAAAAAAAAAACATTCTAACTATTCATAATTCATGCTTGTCATAATTTTCTGCATTTTAAAAGTGACAACAATAGACGTTTGCGTTTTAATGGTGCATTCCTATTTAATGTCTCTGAACTAAGTGCAATATCATTGTATATAAAAGGAACTATCCGTGACTGAGTGGTTAGCTTCAAACGAAGTCCTGCACTAAACTCGAGTTTATTTATGTATATAAAATATACACAAGTATCAACTACTACACTCAAAATAGGAGTTCAAGTAATATGTTTACTACGGTGGCATAAAGGGGGCATGGGAGATATTTTTATCGCGTGCCTACGCGATGATTACCGCGGTCGAATGCAGTAACTAGCGTGTCCATGCGCCTGTGCGATGGAAACCGCGTTCGCATGCAGAAATTATCGCGTTCGCACGCAGTAACTAAAGTTATAGCATTTGCAGGCGTTTGTAACAGAGTTTTTACGCGATAACTACTGCGTACGAACCCGGTGGTTATCGTATGCGCACGTGTAAACTATCGCGTTCGCACGCAGTAGTCTATCGCGTTTGCTCGCGATAGAACATTTTATCTTCCATGTCAGTCAGATACTACCTAGTTTACTGGCACCTGATTGCGAGGTGTGTGTTCAAACTTTACTTATAGCGGTCTCGATGACCCAGTGGTTTTAACTGGGAGGACACGGGTTCGATCCCTGGTCGCGACATAGCAAAGTCATTAAATGGTATTGGCATAATTATCTTCCTTTTGCGGGCAACGAGTCTGGAAAAACTGTTAATTATCGTGTAGCCTTATATTCGTTGTTTCCGTGAATGGTGTTTTCCACATTATATAAACCCCACGAAATATAATATCGGTTTATAAGTAGTTTTATCTTATCTATTTTACGTCGTATAGGAAACAAGTTTTTACAATTTATATTTAGCCTTCTCGACGGTTCCTGGGTTGGACCAGTACTTAGAGCCCTGGAAGATCATGAAAAATCCTTGCCCACAACGGGTTTCGATCTCACAACATTTGGATTCACCGTCAAGTATGTTATCTCTGGACCACGATGCCCTTTAAAAGAGTATCATAATTTGGGGACCAATTTAAGGAATGCTAATATGGACATTTACGTTTTCTGAAAAGTAAAACGACCCACGAAATTGCATTTCATACAATACTCGAAGGAATTGAATGCTATCGAAAAATAAATAATAACAAGCTTCATGTGCGGATTCAGTGGGGGTTGGGGGGGGGGGGGTCATGACCCCGCCCCCACCCGAGGTAAATGGCTGGATCCTCACATGGGTTAAGTCAGAGAAAAGTAATAAGTTGTACACTTGTACACAGTGTAATGGCTGTTATTGTCACTTTTTCATATTAACCAAAAAAAAATAAAAAAAAAAATAAAAAAAATCGACGTAATAATAAAGAAAAGAAAAACAAACCTCTCGGTTGTTTGTCTGCCCTTGACATGTTGTATCTGTCTGCCTCTCCAATTTTGTATCAATCAATTTGATTCAGACGATTCTTGATTAAATTTTTGTTAAACCGATGTTCATGAACATTTTAAAACATCAAATCGAGGGAGAAAATTTAACAAACAAAAACACATGTAAACCTTGCACAACCATAGTGTATTCCGAAACCGCATAGGCCAAGAGTTAAGTGAAAAGCTATGTTTTGCTTTGATCTAATTAAGTGTGCATTTTATTTTCAGTTTTGGAAATGTAATGGAAAGTATGTCCCTGTCGCAAAAAATTAAACGTTAAGATGGTTGGTGAGTGGGAAATGCTGTACAGTGACATTTAAGTGTTAATTGACAACGTCTGAGGAGATGTCTGTCTTTTATCTTTTAGTAACTATGGTAAACACGTACATGAATTATTAGAGTGTATGTCATGCGCATGAGAAATCGAAGAGGAGAGGGTTTTAGTCATATTGTCTGTATTTTTTGATAAGTTTGTGGTACGTTTATGTTGTTGTAGTTCAGTATGATGGTAAAAATGAAGAAGATGATAATGATAGTATAATGATGGAGATAATGATAAAGTAGTAGAAGGTGCTTCCGCTACTGCTGCTGATGAAGACATGAATAATGATGAAGATGATGACCATGATGTAATGATAGTATAAGGAGAATGAAGATGATAATGATAGATGATGAAGATGATGATGTGCTAGATGTAGATGATGATGAAATGATGATAATGAATATGATAACGAAGAAGAAGAGATGATGATGATGATGATGATGATGATGATGATGATGATGATGACCATGCTATAGATCATGAACAAGTCTTAAATAAGAGAAAGTAGAAAGGCAGGTATCAGATATAATTACCTAATTAAAGGTGCTAAAGTCAAAAGTAATGGGTACAATAACACTTGAAGACTAAATGCTTCTAATGATCGAAATGGAGGTCTGACCCTTTAACATACGGTAAAACTTGTGGTGTGGCAGACTACTCATTCATCAAAGCATTCCGTATACATGTATATTTTGGCTGCGTAAATGTGGGTATGCGGATTGATCAAGTTATCAATTATTATAAATTCATCATTACACAACTGATAAAGTTGTTTCCAAGCTCAGTTTTAACCATCATAGGAAGAGTTCCATGTTTAAACTTTAAGGTTACAACACCGCCATATTGTTATCTCTAAGTGCTCCTTTGTGCCCATTGGCACCGCTCCCATAGAGGACACCATGAAAAGACCTATGCGAACAGCATAAAACCAGATCAGCCTGCGAGTAACTCGCAGGCTGATCAGGTTTTATGCTGTTCGCTGCTCCTCAGTGGTCTGGAAATGAGGATTTTGTAATCAAATTTGGTAAGGTTTAACTGTGGTTTTCTGCAGATCAGGCTTTATGTGATACCTACTGAGTGCGTCAAAATGAGTCTATATGAGGGAACGGGTTTAAAGCGGCTCGCCACAGATGGTCATTGACTAAGAATTTAATTTTTTAACATTCTTTGCATTAGTCAACTATAAAAGCATTGATGCCTGATGCATTATTTTGTAATTGGGAGAAAAGAGATGGGTTTGGACGGTATTTAAACTATGTTTAGAATCTTAAAACCTATATATATATATAATGTCTTGTTTCATGTGCCGTCACATGACTGATCACGTTCACTCTCCGCGCATGCGCTCTCTTCAGATTCCACAAACGTACGAATTCGCAGCACGGAACTGGTGAAGACGCCAAATATTGTAGAACGTTAGACGTGGCACCGCATTAAACGTATTCTATATTTAACAGATTTCACCGAAATAGGTTTTTTTTTCGAAAATAGCTTTTACTCGTGCAATGTGACCGTTTATTTGTCACGTAACAAAGACATCGCCAACATTAACGAGGGAGAGTAGATTTGATTTATCTCTGCTGATAATCTGTGAACGTACATTATTTTCAAGTCACAAGTTACAATTATCGACCTGACCCAATGTACATATATCTAACGTAGCTAAACACATTAAGCATTCATATTGGTGAAAGTCTAGGTCAATTTAATAATGGAGACATGCCTTCATCAGCAAAGAAATCCCAGACACGAATTATTGAGTTTTATACAAGATTTGAACCTTCCAGGCAGGAGAGATCTTAAACAATAATTAGTCTCTCATACAGTATACTACTGGAATTAGCCTTCGGTAAATTTAACATATATTTCCTAATTTTCCAGTTGCCATGTGTTTTTCCTCCATGATTTATGTGTCTGCCATACCGAATTAAGAAGCCAAAATCAAGTCCATTTGAAAGATAAGAGGTTGTTAATTCTAAAGGGTCAGAACAGGAAAAAATAAATAAATAAACAAAAAGAGATTATCTACTCCACTTATCCATTTGCACAGATTATTCCTGATTATTTTCTAAAATATTTAGGAGTTTTCTGAATACGCCCCTCGAAATCAGCCGACAGTAGCTAAACTTATTTATGATGCAATTTCTAGCTCTTATCGTACATAGATTTAAAGTCCCAGTATCTTTTAATTGTTTGAGCTTAAATCTAATGTGAATTTCATCCCCGAAAGACTTTGCGAAATGCCTATTTTAAAGCATCTCGTACACATAAAAAAATTATGATTGATAGAAATTAAATATATATATATATATATATATATATATATATATATATATATATATATATATATATATATTTATCTATACTCTCCCTCGACAATGATGGTTAAGTCTTTGTTTCCTGACAAATAAACTCGGCAGGTGTAGGTCACTTTGCATGAAAAACGCTATTTTCGTTAACGCAACGTTGACGAAATCGGTTAAATATAGAATATGATATCCCCGAAGCAGGTGCTTGCAGTACCACGTGACACATGGCGTCTTCACTATTTCAGTGTAGCGATTTCATAAGTTAGCGCATTCACGAGAAGTGAATGAATCTTAATATAGGTTTTATTATTCTAAATATAGTTTCAATACCGTTAGTGACGGTATTGCCTCCTGTGGAAACCACCCATTTTCAGACGATCACGGATGGTTGCATTGGATGACCATGCGTCTGTAGATTAGTATTGATAAACGTAATATACACTATTAAAATCAAAATCTTAGTCAATGACTATCCGTGATCGAACTGCAGCATAAGAAAAAGTTATATATCTAGCTTTTAATAATTACATAAAATTAACCTACAAAGTATGTATCAGAAGTTCTTGGATTTTCTTCATTAAGTTATGTCTTCTACTTCGGTATATCAAAATTTGTCCAAGAACTTCTGAAACGCTCCTCGTAGGCCGAGACTTACTTAGTATGTTTTAAAATACGCTCCGCCCACTTCTCGCACTAGATTAGCATGAACAACTAAGGCTTGTTTGGGATTTCCCGTTTTCTTAAGATTTCTTAAGACGCCTCATGTATCAAAGGTTGATCCCTTCTTTAAGCTCGTCTTTTCTTTAATGATATAAAAAAAAGTTGGGACTTTTTAAAAAAAATCTAAATTCGTTTGAAAAACACGAAATAAAATATTAGACATTTTTCCACATTGAGACAACTTCTTTTTCTAAGCCATGGAGTGTATCTTAAACTACGTCTGAAAACACTTTACTCTCAATTTCTTGAAGAAGAGATGGTATTTGTCTTTTATAATATTACAGACTAAATTATAAATACATATTCTTCATCTGGAGTATTATGTGATGCAAATGGCAAATACAATTATGTCGTTCGGCCCTCACAGCTACAGGATCCATTTGAGGAAGGAACTCAATTAAACGGTTCCAAATTACAAGCCACACTTTCTCCAGTCTGATTAAAATCAGCTGCTTAATGCACTTTCTCCTGCTTAACGCAACATTAAGACTCTCAGTTTTTTGATGATCATAATTATAACACGACATATCTTTAACAAAAAGGACATGTGGCGTTGATTGGGATTAAAGTGATGGAGGGTGGAGAACGGTTATATGAAGTTAAAATTATCATTTTTGACGCATTTCTTTTTATTTTCTTCTCTCACGCGGATGAAACTACACATTTTGACCGCCATGTTGGATAGCTGTTACTAGAAAAAAGTCATATATTTATTGGATTTATGTGTTTACTAAACGCTGTCAGACAAAAATAATAGGTCCATTTTGATACATTGACAAAGGATTAATTAGGATTAATTATTACACATTTCACTGTAAAAGCTCCATACAGGGAGCAAGGTTAAATACACAGATCAACAACTCTTTTTTGAATTTTCGCCCACAGGGCTTTATCAAAAATCACGAAGAAGTACAATAGCACTACATTTTTGCATTTTGACTAAAAACAATATCTAAATTTAGTCAAAATGTAATAATGTAGTGCTATTGTACTTCTTCATGATTTTTGATAAAGCCCTATGGGCGAAAATTAAAAAAAGAGTTGTTTTTTCTTGTATACAAATTTGTCAAGTTTTTATTGAAAGGTTTTATAAATCAAAAAGTAGTTCCGGCATATCTTTATCAGCCACAGTGCGGATTGATATAGGTTATGTATCACTGATAGAACTAGAGATGTGAATACCTAGTGTACCTAATATAGTACCGTGATAGATCCCAGTATTTCATCATTTAGCATAAAATAAAATTATACATATATCAAACAAACTATCTGCCAGAATAATTTATCAATTTCTTAAATTAGAAAGCTATATTTCATTAGTTTATCTCTATAACCAATTGTGCGTTGCCTTTTCCGATAATTGTAGGCATTGTCTACCAATGAAAATCGTTGAAGCAATTTGCGTCCTCATCCACAAACAGGTCAAAAGTGAGGTCAGACCTGCTTATATGAAAGGTGGAATCGTGCCTCAGAGAATTTTCTGTTTCGGCAGGGCATTTAATTTTCGCTTACTAACTTTTGTGTGCAAACATGTCAAAATGACATAAAGTTATTCGGTATAGCTCAATCGGAACACCTCATTGATGAATGTATGATGGATTTACCCGAGGTGTTCCGATTCGGTGTAACTATAATATTGCTTTGTCATTGTTAATATCTCTTGCAATCCCCTAATCCTCGTGCATCTTCAGAAACTAAAGTTACAGTTTTACAAGTGTCTCGGATTTGTTAAATTGGGATTTTAAGCTCTCAATTCACATACAAGTCAATCATCACGCAAACACGAGATACTCTGAATTACCAAACATACATATTAAACCCACATAGAATTACTTTTAACATGTTTCGAAAATAAAAAAAGATACAGTCACTTTAAAATCTTATTAAAGCAGCCATTTTGATTGGTCGATACGTAAGAGAAACAGATCTTAGATAAACTGTGTACTTAGTCATGAGAAAAACAGGGATTTGTTGAAAGTGTTGCGCTTATCTGCTGAACTTGATCCCTTTTTTATTTTTTGATATTTTGCAAATGTAACACATGCCTAAAATCAATTTGCTTGGAAATGATTTCTGTATATTCCTCTGTCTGTGGTCGTACAATAAGGCAAGAACTTCAATAAATATGGCTGCATTTCCGGTTTGTACCGGAAGTTATGTTCTCCGTCTGCTTCAACATCCTGTACTTCCAGGGTAATTGAAGACACGAGAACTACTTTATCAAAGGCGCGTGTTTCAATTTCCGTGCATGTGCAATATTTCAAACGATAAACAAGAGCTCAAAAAGCAGCCGAACAGGTAAACAATGTCGTAAATTTTTAATTACCGTAAGTCGTTCTTGTCTAGCGGCTTTTTGACGCAGATAAGATGGAGGTAAAATTGCAGTTAGACATTTTATTGATTGAATCGAAGAATAGATCGTAGATAAGCGGATATATTCAGACTGAACGCGATGTCAGTAAAAATCATTGCTCCCTGGTGGTATTTTGATTTGGTTGATACCGAGTATTTCAGCAGACGTGGGTTTCCGCGATAAATTCAAACTTGGCGGTACATATCCAGTTGATTAGGTTACATGGTGACTTTTTAAGAATATGAGGGGTTGCCAGTGCTCTGACATAAACTCGATGTTTTGCTACTTCTAGCAACAGTAAAGTCTCGCTTCGCAACTTAAACCACTGTCATTTATTCTTATTTATTTTTCATATTTACCTATTTTATCATTATGAATGTTAATTATATGAAATAAAATCAAACTGATATGAAATACACATACATGTATTTAAAATTTAAAAGTAAAAACAACAACAACAACAGCAAAAACAACAACAACAAAAACAAAACAAAAAAAAACTCGTCAATCAACTTGCCGTATAAACTTGTGGTGGCACTGGTTACTGTACTGATCAGAGGAAGTAACTGCTGTGGGGTGCTCAATAATTCCGTCATTTTGAAATTAAGGTATAATCTATTTCACCTCGATATCACACCGTGCTCTAGTGACATGATACCACACATGTTTATATTTACCTTACGTCGAGCCAACCATTCCTGCTACAACCCTCAAGTGCGCTATACGTTACGACTATGTCGCAGCCCGCGACTCCACGGTTACGTTCTAACGGCCACCGGAAGGGGTAAAATATGAGAAATATTGAAGTGCGATTATTATCTTTATTAACCAAGGGGCTATAAAAGCACTGTATAATCACCGCAACTATAGGAATACTCACTCAATATGAATGCAAATAGCACAATCATACTGTAATATAATTTACCCTCCCCTTTCCTCATTTTCTCTCCCACCCCCTTTTTTTCTTTTTTGTTTAGAGATACGAGAGTATTGGTTGCTCGGAACAAATCAGATACATGTACGTCATTTACAAATCAAGGCTATACTAAGGGACTTAATAAACGACTCACCTTTGAACAATGTCGAATATGTTATTTCGTGTTTTTCGAACGATTTTTAGCTTATTTAGAAATGTAATGCAGCAAAGATCTATTTCAGCAATAGTTTGGTGCATGTTTTATGCCCTTCTTTCATTTTATAAATGCTGTAGTAAAGACGAGTTTAAAGTAGGGGCCCACTAAAATATCAAGGCTTTATACAAGAGACGTTTTAACGAGTATATTTCCTGGGACCATAAACTGTTCGATTCTGATACAAAACTCAGCAGCATCAAGCACACAAATACGTATCACTTTCCAGCAAAACAATGTCAGCACAATATCTGACTTTCCGACTCTCTCCTTCTCTCTTATCTACAAGACAATTACGATAAAGACGTGCGTGCACGTGCAGCCCGTGCTTATAAGCAGCATCAAAGGCGTTATAATGACTGAACACTAATGACATGTTTCGTCATGAGAGGGGGTTGGTTAGGCTAATGTGTTTTGCATCTGTCAGACAGAGAGACAGAGAGAGAAAGTAACTAAAAGTGAGAGAGATATACAAGAATAGAAAGAGAAAAAGGGAGAGGGGGCGGAGTTTCACATATACTAGTTACAGATAAAGAAAGAGAGATACTAAGGGAGAAAGAGAGAGATAGAGAGAGATATATATTTTCTTAAATGTCAGTCCAAGGAGAGAGAGAGAGAGAGAGAGAGAGAGAGAGAGAGAGAGAGGAGGGGGGGGGGTTATTAATTACATTTTTTTTTTTTTAAATTTGAAGTGGAGATTTGAAGCAAAGTTGTTTATAACCTTTGCAATATCTAAATACACGACAATAAAATATATTTAAACGAAAACGATAAAGAGATAAAAGGGTTTTAATTTTTTTTTTTTTTTTTTCGTGCAAAGACTATGCGTATGTTTAATTAAACTGTTTGAAACAAACAACATGTTAGACTATTAAACCACACATTTTACATTAATCTTAATTAAGATACATTTAATATATGCGTTTCTGTACCGCAAAGACGAAAATAATGTTTCGCGGAACTTGAAAAAAATATTTAAAAAATCATTTATCGTGCATTATCCTTATATATCACTGAAAAATGATAGGAAAATACCACCAAAAATGCCTGAATTTAATAATTACTATTCGCTGTGCTACTGCACTTTTTTTTCTTCTATTTGACCTTTATACATAAATTGCATGCAAAACATAATTCCAAATGAAAGAAAATGTAAAATTGAACTGTAAATCAGAGCAAAACCCGATGATATAATGAATCTTTGACATTAAGAAAATCGAAAATAATTTGAAAACACCCAGGCATATTCCAAAACATAATCATTAATAGCTCTGAGTATTTCGTAATGATAAAACGACATGTACCTATGTGAACCTACATAAGCGACCACCTAATATAATCACCAAACCTGTGTCAGCGGACACTTGTATCAGGCAGCCACCCTGTGTCAGCGGACACTTGGATCAGGCAGCCATCCTGTGTCAGCGGACACTTGTATCAGGCAGCCATCCTGTGTCAGCGGACACTTGTATCAGGCAGCCACCCTGTGTCAGCGGACACTTGTATCAGGCAGCCACCCTGTGTCAGCGGACACTTGTATCAGGCAGCCACCCTGTGTCAGCGGACACTTGTATCAGGCAGCCATCCTGTGTCAGCGGACACTTGTATCAGGCAGCCACCCTGTGTCAGCGGACACTTGTATCAGGCAGCCACCCTGTGTCAGCGGACACTTGTATCAGGCAGCCACCCTGTGTCAGCGGACACTTGTATCAGGCAGCCACCCTGTGTCAGCGGACACTTGTATCAGGCAGCCACCCTGTGTCAGCGGACACATGTATCAGGCAGCCACCCTGTGTCAGCGGACACTTGTATCAGGCAGCCACCCTGTGTCAGCGGACACTTGTATCAGGCAGCCACCCTGTGTCAGCGGACACTTGGATCAGGCAGTCACCCTGTGTCAGCGGACACTTGTATCAGGCAGCACCCTGTGTCAGGGACACTTGTATCAGGCAGCCACCCTGTGTCAGCGGACACTTCAGCGGACACTTGTATCCGGCAGCCACCCTGTGTCAGCGGACACTTGTATCAGGCAGCCACCCTGTGTCAGCGGACACTTGTATCAGGCAGTCACCCTGTGTCAGCGGACACTTGTATCAGGCAGCCACCCTGTGTCAGCGGACACTTGGATCAAGCAACCATCCTGTGTCAGCAGACACTTGTATCAGGCAGCCACCCTGTGTCAGCAGACACTTGTATCAGGCAGCCACCCTGTGTCAGCTGACACTTGTATCAGGCAACCACCCTGTGTCAACAGACACTTGTATCCGGCAACCACCCTGTCTCAGCGGACACTTGTATGCGGCAGCCACCCTGTGTCAGCGGACAATTGTATCCGGCAGCCACCCTCTGTCAGCGGACACTTGTATCCGGCAACCACCCTGTGTCAGCAGACACTTGTATCCGGCAACCATCCTGTCTCAGCGGACACTTGTATCCGGCAGCCACCCTGTGTCAGCGGACACTTGTATCAGACAGCCACCCTGTGTCAGCGGACACTTGAACATTGAACATCCATCATGGGAATTGTATACATTGAAGTAAATGCAAGGCTTTATAGACTCTGAGTCAAAGGATGCTTGCATCTGCATTAAAGTTTTCTTAAGCACTTTAAGGACCATGATTATAATTTAATGATGGATGTATTACCTTAATAAGAGTTTTCTGAAATATGAAATTCCCAGACAAAACATTTAATTCATCAAATCGGATGGGAACAGATATCTGCAATATTTTTTTTTCAAGATACAAAAATAAAAAATAAAAAAAACTTTTTTTTATTTTAATTAGTGAATATTATAAATTTAGAAACTTTATGAATATGAACAAACCAGAAATGCTTTCAGTATGAGTTACTTTTTAATGGTCTATCCCGAGGAAAAGTGTCAATCGTGTCTATATACTCGAGAGGTTCAGAATGCAACCAGTTATTTTCAACATCTGTTCATAGCACTTGTCGACTCAACCTTTGATTTGAAAAACATTTGCATCATACTGTTTCGCCATTGCATTAAATTCTTCTACTGGTCCCCGCTTATCTCTTAAAAATACACAAATGCATATTCTCAAGAGATACTTTGGCTTTATGCACGGGCATCGGCAATCAAAACGATGCTCTTACAGATTTTTTATTTCACCTTATGCGATGTTACGTCAGATAGCGCCATTTTATCTTGTTATCATGAAAAATGCGTTTTTTTTTTTATTCAAACATAAAATATTTATCTTGTGAATTTTTTGCTTGTCTCGGTATCCATTTCAAGATGATACCGCCGTAGTAGAGAAATTGTTATTGATGCTGACATTGTGTCACAATCAATTGCGATTTTGTTTGTTTAAATAAATAAATAAATAAATAAATAAATAAATAAAAAAGAATATTAAAATAGTACCATTACTTGTGACTCACCTAGTAGTTTTAGCCTCTAGGATTGGCTTCCCTCTTGTCGGAATAATTAGGAATAGATGTGATATCGTACCTCTTGTCTATGGCATGATATCACGGGGAGGCAACACTATATCTCTCTCATGTTAACATGGAATTTAGAAAACAAACTGTAAAATAATTTATCTTTTGTTGGCATTAGAATTCGTGGATTCTATAATAAGGTCAATTTCGCTGGTACGTATATTCCTGGATTCATGTTTTATGAAATTTTAAGTCTACTAAAAACAGTTTTCGTTGGAATTAATAATCGAAGATACATCCGACCACGAAATCGACGAAAATTAATCCCCCACGAAAATTAATGATTTTACCGCACAAATTTTACACAGAGAGTAGTTGGTCAGGGAATGATAATCCCTGTTTCCTTCTTGCTTAAAAATACCCGAAAATAAGTCAACCGGAAGTAATAAATAAACCGCCCACCCTTGAATCCTACACGTGGTCTTCGGATTCTTTCACGTTCTTTTCAAATTCCATCACGTCTAGTTGTACGCATGCGTGAAAGGCTGTGAATGATACGTTTTCAAGAAACTTGCCAGAATAGGAATCTATGTATCGGGTTAACGGTTTATTCATAAAAAACCCTACAGGCCGTATATACAGGATACTGAGAATATGAACTTGGCAAAATTGAACCTGTATTAGCGGCCACCTGTACTAAGTGGTCAGCCTGTATTTAGAGGTCAATTCTAATATTACCAAACTGTAGCATTTTTTTGTATATTTAAATTTCATTTAGCGGTCACCTCTGTTATGAGACCACTTTCTCTTGTTCCCTTGACTGACTACTAAAGACAGATTTGACTGTATGCGTATATATATATATAAAGTGGAACCTCTCTTAACCGCACCACGCTCGTAGCAGCTTAAGTGTCGATTTTCAGAGGTGTGTAGTCTACGGGAGATTGAGATATTTCCAACCGATAACAGCTTTTATTGTAACCTTATCAAACTCTGAAAGAGATATAACGTATATGAATAAATGTAAGCCACCACAGTTTGTCACAAAGTGCATTCCATATAATTAATTTCTGAAATTGCCCATTCTTTTCTTCTTTTGTCGAGATGAAACGATATGTTTGTTGATGGATTTTGTACTGTATATATATATATATATATATATATATATATATATATCAATATAGGAATATATAAAACGAAACATGAGGACGCCGTGGCCCAGTGGTAACGTATCCGATTACGGATCCGAAGGTTGTGGGTTCGAACACCGTTGGAGGCAAGAATTATTCATGACCTTCCCAGGCGCAAAATACTGGCCCAACCCAGGAACCGTCGAGAGGGATTAGTATTAGTTGTAAGAACTTGTTTCCCAATCGATGTAAAATGAATAAGTTTAAACTTAAAATAAAACACATGATTCTGCTTGAATACTTACATATTAACACATATACTAATTTAACATGTGGGTTCGAGCCCCGGTATTGTCACACGGAATCTAATGTAAAGATGCATTCCACCTGGCTTATACTGTAAACTTATTGATTTTCGTTGACATGTAATTTCATGGAATTTGTAATTATGTTAATTTCGTTTGTTCATATATTCGTGGAATCATGTTCAAGAAAAGGTGAGGTCTTTTTATTATTATATGATTTTGTGGGGATTAACATTCGGGGCCAAGTCCATACATGAAATCGACGAAAATGAGATCCCCACAAAAATTAGTAGTCTACAGATGTAAGTGCATCTGTTCATCCATATGTCTTCCTCCACCTGTATTTAGCTGTTCGTCTGTATGACTAAAATTCTATCACAGCGACGGTAAACAACACGACTAACAAACAACACGATTAACACGACTAACAAACAACATGACTATCACGACTTAAAACAACATGACTAATACGACTAACAAACAAATAACACGAATTATACGACTAACAAACAACACGACTAACAAACAACACAAATTATACGACTAACTAACAAACAACACGACTAATACGACTAACAAACAACACGACTTGAACGACTAACAAACATCGCAACAAATACGACTAACAAACAACACGACTAATACGACTAACAAACAACACGACTAATACGACCAACAAACAACACGACTTGAACGACTAACAAACATCGCAAAAATACGATTAACAAAAACACGACTAATCGACTAACAAATAACACGACTTGAACGACTAACAACATCGCACAAATAGACTAACAACACACGATAATACACCAACAACAACACGACTTGAACGACTAACCAACATCGCAACAAAACGACTAACAAACAACACGACTAATACGACTAACAAACAACACGACAAACAAACAACACGACATGATAATAACGATGCTAATCTCTATTTAAGAAGTTGTAAAGCCCCGTTTCCACGAAGCCTACTTTTTCAGCGTCAATTTTATCGACGCCGAGAAATGTATTTTTTTCCGCGTCGAAAACCGTTTCCATGAAGCTGAAAACCAACACAGAATTATGACGTGGATTTCTGTACACACGTGCTTGCATATCTAGAAGAAAATGACGTTGAAGATTTGATGCTTTCTTTTGTATTAAAACAAAAATGATTTTGAAAGTTGTGGTCCTTATGTTCTTTCAAGGATACGTCATAAAGACACTTATTGCCCCTCACAAGCTCAAATAACTTTTCGTAAGCCGCTACGCTAAACTGCATGTATACCATGTGAGTCTTTTTTTTTCTTAATTAAGGAGGTATTCAAAGGAAAGGACGTCATTGATTGCACGCACTACGTCACTTTCAGCGCGGAAATGCGGAAAAAATCGGTTCGGGTAGCAAATTTATTTCGGTACCGAAAATTTTCAGCGCTTAAAAATGCGTCAATGGAAACATGAACATTCAGTAAAGACTGAAGCGATTAATTTTAATCGACACGTGTTCGACGCCGAATAAAGTAGCGCGGAAATCGCGTCGGTTTTCCGCTTCATGGAAACGGGGCTTAAATCTTCCCAGCTAAATGTTAAAAACATCCAAAAACGATGATGAATCATGGCTCATATCTTAGTACTAGCTTACCCTTACATCCTGTCTGTATATTGGTAACTTTTTAAAATCGTTTATTTTCTTTGAAATTAAATTTCCTGGAATCTGTAATAAAGTGAGTTTCATTGGTGTATATGTTTGCAGATCTTCTAGAAAACGTTAGGTTTATGAAATAAAGTTTTTGCTTGGATTGACATTTATGGATAAAGCCTACCACGAAATCAAAGAAAATAGCCACCCCGTCCCCCCCTCCCTCCCTCACAGAAATTAATTTATTAAATAATGATTTTACAGTGGTGCATAGATGAATTATTTAAGAAGAAATAAAACTCATCCAAAACTACCAAATTATGATTATGTTTGAAAAGATGATTAGAAAGATTTTTTTTCTAATATTTGGAAAAAAAACACTATTTCTCTTTTATCATAACATTTTTTTTTATCAAATGAATAATGCACTTTTTTTCTTTACTTTACTTCTTGAACACAAAAAATTTAGCAGTAAATTAAATTATTTGAAAAAAAAAAGAATCATGTTCACTTAACATCTTACGCCTGTTTACGATATTTCATTATATGATTATTTTTACAACCTTAAAAAATCTTTTCGAAAGAAAAAGAAACTATAATGAGAAATAAAAAATAAAAATCAGTGGAGTTAACTTTTGCTGAGGTACTCGTTTTTGTGGCACATAATTAAATATCTAAATTAAATATGCCTTGTATTTTAATTTTGTCTTCATCATTTCCAATGTAGTTCACAGTCCATAGAGGTAAAACAACAACAACAACAACAACAACAACAAAATAAAAAAAATCAAAAAAATCATCATCATCAACATCAACAAGGTCACTCTCTCATTTCATAAAATTTTATTAAAAATTCTGAGAAATATCCATAAATGATTATCATATATTTCACCCTAGAAGTTAAAATGATACCATGGCTTTTGCGATAGTATTTTGTTTTCTTCTGCGTGACTTTCTATTTTGATGTAACGTCACGTAACAGTAAAGGAAATTACGAAAAAATGCTTAATAAGAGCTTGAAATAAAATTCAAATGCAAGGTTTTAAGTCAAAATTGCAAGAACAATATGATTAAATAACGAAATGTTTTAGTTTTCTTTGTGCAGAATTTATAGAAGTTGATTTCATGGGTCCGTTTTGTAAAAAAAAATAACAGCAGCACAAGAAGTATCTAAATTGAACCGAATATCTGAACATGTTTAGTGAATGTTACAAATTATGTACATGTATATAGTTCCTATAAAATGCTAACGTACATGTATACAAATTTAATTTATGCTAACTGTTGGAATACTTGGTTCTATCAATGAGATCAATACGCACTGTGGTTGATATGCCGGAACTACTTTTCATTGGGAGATAATTGGGGTAACATGTAGTTTTGATTATTTACTAGTCAATATATCAAAATAGACTTAATATTTTTGTCTGACAGTGTTTAGTAATTAAACAAATGTCTGACTTTTTTCTCGTTACAACTATCCAATATAGCGGACAAAATGTGCATTTAAATGAACATGAATTCATCCGCGAGTGGAAATGAACGGTTACACATATTGGTTGAATTCTTTCGTCATCAGTTAGCATAAAATAAAAAGAAAATGTGTTTTTGCTTGTTTTATATAGATGAGATATATTCCGTATCCAATCAAAACAAGTCAAATATCCTCTATGTATACAATCTACATAAAGAATTATGTCAGCAATTGCAAAAAGGTATGATATTGTGATATTTTGCAAATAGAATAATTGATTTGTTTTAGTTAAACATTTACTAAAACTCTAAACGCATTTATTGGTATATCATAAATAAAATATGGCATGATTTCATAAGTGACAAGAACAATGATTAGTGCAATGAATGAATTGCAATCTTACTAGAAAATACTCTCACAATGTTGTAAGTGCATCAACTTTATAAAGACATAACTCTATTTTGTCGCTTTACAGCAGTTAAGTGTGAATAGTTTATTGTCGGTCTGGGCCATAAAATATAGTCAGTCTTTTGAAGCTGGATTTATATATTTAATGGTTTACATTATATCAGAACCAAATTTCACTTTTGGTTTTCTGTTGCCACATGTTACAAATATTGACAGGAAACGAAACAGGATCAACAGATGAATATTTCATTATTTCAAAACTCTCAAAATTTAATATCTAGATTTCAAGTGACTCTGTAATTGAACATTAAACATAATATATATTTGTTTGTGCTTTTCAGGTCATAAAGATAGTTATTATAAACCATAAAACATATGAAATATTTTATTTTAATTGCACACCCTTTGTATGAAACAGCAGCTTTAAGATAAGAAAAACAGATGAATTTATTTTCATTGAAAATGTATGTGAAATTAAACAGCATCATACTTTTCACATGCATCTAAACATCTTTCAGGTTTGGTTATGTTGAAGTACATAATATTTATTTAAGTATTAAATAAATGTTAACGACATTTTAGCTATAAAGTACGAAATAATAAAATATGCGCAAAGGATAAACAAAGAGTGCAAAATACATATAGTTAAAATCAACTGGTTAAAATTCCAGTTTGTGGTCTTAGTTAAAAAATGATATACAAAATGATTTCCTTAAATTGAATAATAATATTAGGAAATATATAACAAATAACAGATACATGTATAAATAGTTTGTTTCATAGGCCAATGGCAACAAGATGTGTTATTGCCAAAGTCATCTTTTGCCGATATGCCAATGAAACTGTATTACTGTAGATAATAAATAAATTTAATGTGTGCTTTGCAGATATTTGCAGTTTACACGAAAATCATTTTTTTTTCTACTTTGCATAAGTATTCTTGTCTTGAAACATGTTTTTTCCAGGATCAGCTCATTTTGATTTATTTCTCTCCGAAGATTAATAAATAATATACATATACATAACACGATGCCCCGTTCGAGCTTAACCATCGTCGAAATCACTTTATATTCCGTTATCACTTCTGTATATACCGTGGGATATTTAGCTGGCAAAATTTTGTTTTCTTGAATATTAAGCAGCTTCTAGCTGACCAATGAAATAATGCATATATTTTAAATACTCTTCATTTAAATTTACAAAAGCAAAAGCTGATTCATAAGCAAGGAGAGTGACGTCAACTCTGCATGGTAGAACGAAGCTAACTTTCAAATTCACGCGTCGTTTCATTGGTCAAATGATCCGTACAGTTACCGCGCTGTCTCTGCCACGGATCCAATGAAATGTCTAATTAATATTTCAAGAGTACGAAGTTTTGCTTACCAAATATCCCACGGTCGATTAAGAATCAAAGCGCACTGAGCGAACTTGGGATTTCCGACGATCCTAACCCATCCAATGGGTCACAAGCAAATAAACTGACGTCATTTAAAAGATCTTCCTTGTCCAATGTCAAGCCATAATCCCATTAAGTAGATGAGATATAAAAAATCATTATAAAATTAAATAAAGGTAGAAAATCAAAACAATGGGTTCAGGTAGAGTTTTTTTTTCTATGAACTTCTCCTAGTCACCATCTATGTTTATTTTAAGTCAATACCTTATAAATCCTTATAGATTTAATAAAGGGACATAATTACAAAATGGGAGCGGGTAGAGTTATGGTTCTTGAACACTGCACTTCTCAGGTCACCACATGTGTGTATATTCAAGTCAATACCTTGTACATTGTGTTTGTAAATTCATCATAAAATCAAAGGGGAATAATTAAAGATGGGACCAGGTAGAGTAATGGTTCTATAACACTACGTTTTTCCTGGCTACCATAAGAAAAATGCATCCTTATCTCTTAAAACTACTAAACATAGTAAAAAGCAAGTATGCATTGCCAATTCCTTGATGCAACACCAAACATCTGTAACATATTTCTGCTGATTTAAGCCAGGAATGTTTATAAAGTTTGATTCCTAAATCATTACATATCATATTATTCAAATAATATCACATACTGTCTCACTGCACAAAGTTCGAATACTATCTAAAAACGGCGATTGCAGTTCTAGATTATAAAAATATTCTTATTCACAAAATATACCACGTGGTATATGGCGTCATTTTAAGGTAGCTCGGTACTTTCCTCGCGAAAATTGCGACCACCTCGGATTTTTGTAATATTTCGTACACATGCAGGGGCGTGCCTGGGGCTAAATTCGGGATACGCAGAATTGCTAGGGGGGTCCGGGGGCATGCTCCACCGAAAAAAAAAATTGTACCCGGGATAGTCATCGATTTTTATTGCAGTTTTGGCACTTTTAGATTTTCGATTTTCTGGACGAAGTATACGCAACTGCGTACTTGCGTAAGCCTAGGCACGCACCTGACATGACCAGCGGCGCACGGACTTTCGAGCCTCGTGGAAACATCATCTAGTGACACACCCATTTTAGTGGGTGCCGCTTTATAAATATCAATTCGGCCGATTTTGTCAATCTAAAATGAAGTTATTACCTCAAATATTGTAGAATGCGGTCTACCTACCTTGTTGATTATCCAGTATTGAAATCTATTATGCCCGAAAGACGGTAATAGTTGGTGTTCATGACGTTATATATCGCGAAAAGCATAGTTTGCATCGATTTTAAGAGGGTAATACTGCTATAAGTATTTTATTTCTTTATCAATTTAAATGGTATATAGCTCATGCAAAGCGGAAAATTGTGCCCTAGACGTAGTTCCCAGTGATTTTTTTGTCAGATGAACAGTTGTTTCTAACATTCAGAAAAACCTTCCGAGTTCGTGAATAAATCGTAAAGCACATCGCTAATAATGTTTAATTTAAGTAATTAATTTAAATTAAATACTTACAGCAGTTTGTTTTTTTTCGAATCGAGGCAAATTATTCTGCTTGTGACAGCTTAAAATGAAGTCATATACCATGTGGTATGGCCATACTGCATAATTTTTGGAATTTTGTATTTATTTCTGTAAGTGGTTTGTACTTGCGTACGCTTCCTAATGTTATACTTTCAACTGTTTCTTCCTGGCATTCATTATATAGAATTATAAGCTAAGGTTGCCTTAATTTAATACGTACCATTTCGAGTTGTTCAAAGCAGATCATTTCGAGTACATAAAAAGAATATGTTGTTTGTTTATTTATCTTGTTTGCATTGCCTGTTTAAATACATTGTTTGTAATAATTGTGATATATATTTGTACTCATAAAAATATACTGTCTAGCCATATGATGTGAAAACATTGTACCTAATGGGCCTCTATGCCTACTGGATTTGCAATAAAATATCTATCTATCTATCTTTCATATAAAATTATATAAAATATATTTGCGTTTGCTTTCTATAACTCCCTTGCGTGGCGCTCAGCTAATAAGGATAGTTCCAGGACCGGTTGGCCTGGTGTCAGGATAATGGGACTGAGTGTAGTATCATGCCACATGTCTACGGCGTTATACTGCAGTTTGGCAGCGTTATATCTGTCTCAAGTAGACATCTTACTAAATGCCTGAAATTCTGTCGGTGGGACGTTAAATCCTATAAACAAACGAACAACCCTTTTTTAACACCAAGTAATATTTTTCATTACTTTGATATACCTCTAAACCATAGTTTAAAATTGAAAGTCCTGACTGATATACTGAAGTACCTGAACTTTTATTAAATATGACTTTAATTTATACAAAATGTTCAATGCCTGGCCGGTTACTATAACACTAGATAAATCAAAAGACATCATGTTGTAAAACCAATTTCAAGATAAGTAAATATTATTCACAATTATTAAAAACATTTCCTTTATATTTAAAACTAATATTTTAACCTGTTTTTGCCTCTTAAGAAGCATGAAAAAAATGCTTTGCCTGTCTTTGGGGATGGGTACCACTAGAAATTTAATATCGCGATATTTCCCGGCAATGAATTTTATTTTTTTAGTTCAACAAAAGTGCCTGTATATTTTGAAAATAAGCTTGAAAATGAATGATATAAAGTAGGTTACGATATGCAAATAAAAAAAAGGCAGGTATAGTCTAGCCTTCAATTTAATGAATATTTGTGGTTAAAAAGTGTAGATAGGATGTATAATGTGATAATAAAATCTGATATTTCCAACCACGCACTGATACGAATGGTGCCCAGATAGAATCGCGATATACCAATGTATCGGTAATACCGCGCATCCCTACCTGTGTTAACACTCAATTATCATTTATTACAATTATTTAAACAGTCTTCTAGTACTTCAAAACCTTTCTGTAAATGAATAACTCTGTAACTGAAAAAAAAAGCAGCTGCATATAAAGTAACAATAATATCTCCAGCCTACAAATATCAACACCGTTATCAAATTTATTGATGAAAAAAAATCTATACCATTGGATATACTGAAAACAAGAGCATCGCAAGCGGATGTTTTTGACTCAAGTATTAAACCGATAAGAAAAATTATATGTTAGAGTTTTTCACAATATTTTTTAAAGGGAAATAAATAATAATAATAATAATAAACCTAAGAGTGATTGCCCTTGATGAGAAGGAAGTGGCACGACGCCAACGACAACGACGACGTCAACGACAACGACGACGTCAACGACGACGCCAACGACGTCAACGACAACGACGACGCCAACGACAACGTCAACGACAACGACGACGTCAACGACAACGATGACGTCAACGACAACGACGACACAAGAGTAATGACAATACCTAGATTTTTTTTTTTGTCTATCTTAACATAACTTCTCGTTTTTCGCATGATCAATTTTGACATCTGTTTTAGAATACTGTTCCTGAAATTTAATTCACTATGATTTCTCATGACAAAGTCAAAAGAACAACTATATCTGTCACGTAAGAACCACTTGTGACATATATTTTATGATATATATAAGTCAATTTAAGATCAAATGTGACTAAACCTTCAACAGAGGACTCCATTGGAAATAAGTTTTTCATGAAAATGAAGAACTTTACGGACAATTCTCTTCTTATCAAAATTATTAAAGTTTAATGAAAACTTAACTGTGATATAACATCAAATTTACTGCAATATAAATGAAACATCAATAATTATACTTTTATCAGTGATTAAAGCAATATGTGATATATGGTTTTATTATCATATTATATTATGTTTATTAACATTTATTGATGAAATGTGCACCAATTAAGATAATAAAAAAAAACAGCTGAGCTATTAAAAAGGCAATAATGACTCCCCTTGGCGTATCCCTAAATAGAAAGTAGGCTCTTCACTAATCTACACTTCATATTTCACTTTTGATCTAACACTTGTATGCATAGACACTTAAATACCTAACAACTTTCAATAATTAATAATTTTAACCATAAGATATATCTAACTATAAAAAATTCAAAAGCCTTTGTAAAGTCAACATATACACACTATAACTTTATGCTATCTGTAATAAAACGATATCGCCAACAATTACCTTATGTCTAAGTAACCAGCCTGTGCTTCTACAGAAACACGCCCATTTTCTAATCTATAATTCAAAATATTAAAATAAATTTACTAATGGCACTGTGGTTTAGTGGTAACGCACCCACCTGTGGACCCGAGGGCTGTGGGTTCGAGCCTCGTTGGGTCAGGGACTTTCCATGACCTTTCCATGGCGAAAGTACTAATCCAGTCCAAAGGTACCCGGTACTTTGCTGCCTATTAATTAAAAAATTCAATGACCTTATATATAACAAGAAGGTAGGTAACTTCTTCCACTGAAAACGTACAAATGTCGTTTCAATTGCCGTAACTCCTTTTCTATATAAAGATTTTCATAACATTGGTCTTATTTTGTGTAGAAGGGATGAATGAAGACATACAGGGACAAAAAACACCCCCTTGTCTGAGGAATCGCCCTAAAAATGTTCGCGAATTCAAAAACTCGTTTGTCGATAGAGATCTGACCGACACAATCTTGGCAATTTCTCCCGTGTAAACTATAGAAAAACTGAAGCCACAATATCAGTGTTGATTTGTATAGATAGATACTGATGAAAGAAACAAATATACCTAATATGAAAACTTGTGCTGACTTGAAATCCATTGTTTTGAAAAGATTTTGTGACTAAATCGAAAACAAAACTACATCAGCAATGTCACCGAGACGCTCGAAAGAAACTTTAGAGAATCCGCAGTTTAAACGTAGCTGATCATCGGTCAAGGTCGAGTCGGATGAATTTTTAAAATGCAGAAAAAAGGCTGAATAAGATGAAAAATGAAATAACAAATATTCATTTTTGGTTTATTTGTTTCTTTTATCAGTATATGTCCATACAATTCAATGCTGATATTGTAGCTTTAGTTTTTCTTTAGTTTTTTTACGGGAGAGATTGGCGGGATTCCGTCGGTCAGATTTCTTCCGACCAAACACGTTTTCGACTTCGCGGACTGTTGTAGCGCGATTCCTTTGGAAAGAGGGTATTTTTTGTACCTGATAGTCTTTATTCATCCCTTCCACACAAAATAAGACCAATTCTATGAAAATCGACCAATTTTCAAAGGATTTACGGCAATTGAAACGACATGTACGTTTTCAGTGGAAGAAGTTACCTACCTTCTTATTATATATAATGTCATTGATTTTTTTTAATGGGCAGCAACGTAGCGGGTACCTTTGGTTCAACCCAGGAACAGTCGAGGGGGATTAGTATGATATGAATTATAAAAACTTGTGTGCCAATCGACGTAAAAAAGATAAGATTGAGCTTTTTTTCTTATTTTACCAAACAAGTCAATAATGTTATGAGTCTGTTCATACTTCTTATCATTTTATCACGTTTCTTATATAATGGAGCAATAAAATCATCCCTCTAGTCATCTGGAAAATATTTCAAATTAAACAATTTACCACAAAGTAGATGCTGAAGCAGCGTTGGATACCCACGGCTGCTAATTACATCAGTCAGCCGTGGGATACTTTGCTAGCACTTTATTGTTATAAGGATATTCATAAGAGTTATGTCAACCAGTTAAAATGCTGCTAACGCAAATGAGTAATCTTCATTTGATGATCTAAAATCTAGAAGTCTGTAAAGGTTTGTCTAAGTGCCGTAAGTACGAGAGTTTCTATTGGCCAAAAATCCCAACTACCTAGTAGGACTGCGAATATTGGCGCGGCTTTTAACGAGTTAATACTAACTTATAATCCCACGGGCGATGTATGGAGTAACGGAATGAGCGCTCGTGGGTTTTCCGACGCTGAGGCTGAAGAATCATAAATTTACCTGATTCAGATCCATATGTAACCCCCCCCCCCCACCCCCACAAAAAAAAACAACAACAACAAAAAAAAAAAACAGCGCTGAAGTTGTATGTGTATCAAGTGGAAGAGGGTTTGACGAGCTGCAGATATGCAGGGTAACTTAGTTTTTGTCAGGTTCGAAACTTGTATTAAAATAATGAACGATTGTTATTTTGGATTTGTTACCTTGGATTTATTGTAGATATGCATATTTGATATGTGACGATCGATGTGTTAATTGCTAACAGTCTGTTGAAAAAAAAAGGTGCATTCATCTTTAATTTCTCGTAATAACCATGTTAATGAAAAGTTAAAGCGGGTTTATTGGCAATTTCTTAAAAATTTGACCACCTCTGATAAACAAAAGAAATGCGATAATACTGTTCTCTCAGCGCTATCAGCGCTTTGATTTGTACTCAGTATCGTATATAACCGAGCGGCGGCACGGTCTCTATTTACAGATGCAAAAATCAGTGTCTTCTAAGCAACTTCGGATTGCAGATATACAGGTATCGGCCATTCTATAGTGCATAAAATATCTCCTGGAGGTATCTGATGTCGTTAGCTTGATGTGATTATTAGTAAGTTACACGGATTTGTATCGGAATTTATACTTTTTATATGGATCATTGTAACACCACTAAATGACCGAAACCTGCAGAACCACAATGCAAATTCACCTATGAGCCACCTTTGCATCAAAACAAAATATATTCATCCGCATGGTAAATTAACAGTTACGCAACATCGTAGAGAAATTAGTTCCTTTGTGCTTTTATGCCACATGCAATTTTTGTGTCCCCTAAATATTTTTTTTACTCTTAACTTAGTTCTCAACACTTTAGCTGAATATCAGCATACTTGTGTTGTAGAATTTTGTTCAATCGTTCGATCATTTATACAAAATTGAGAGGTTATTCGGTTTTCAATGAACAGAAACGGATGTTGAGAATGTAGGTACTATAGTTGTGAGTGACTACGCCACACACAACTAAAAATCAATAAATAATCAAGCCCTGATTATTAAACGGAATTTTATCAATTATAGATAGCTTTAACCCATGTAATAGGGATATCCACGATCTATTAAACAGAAATAGGAAACTCTTGTAGAAGCCATTGGAAAGCATTGTTTAGGTAAACAGCAGATTATTGAATTTTGCAAACTTTCAAAAGCCTAGGGAAAAATCACAGAGGAAAATGTAATCATATTATAAAACTGTCATTTTCTCTTATGAAAGGAATTATTTCCAGTTTTAAATTTTCTTCATGACCCATTTCTTCTGGCCACCTTATTCAAAATTTTATACTTATTATTTCGTTATACTTATTACACTATTATCTAAAATACAACATGTTACTACTTATATATCTGTTTGTTTTATGTTGAATTGATATGATACTTTAAAAATCTTAGAAGCGACAGCATCTGAAGAGACAGTGGTTGGATACAAAGGAGGGTGCGATCCCCTTTCTCATTTTGCGAATAGAACAATTGGTTATTTTATGTGCCCAGTGTATAACACCGGTACACGGGAGACAATTCCCTGGGTAGAACCAGTGCTGATCTGAGTAGTCCGAGTTCCCATAGCAAACCCAATTGCCGAGTGCCAGGCAAGGGTGAATCTGGTACCAATTTTGCACGTCTTTGGTTTGACGCGATTCGAACCCCAGACCTTTCCGAACGCAAAGCGGATAATCTACCACTGAGCTATTGTGCATTAACATAAATAAAACAAAACAAATAAAAAATATACAGACTAGATGCTCTCTCGTTTGATATTAGGTTAAACACCTTTATATGATCCCAAAGGCCTTGAACTTAATATCTTATCTTTTTCCTTCCAAAATCTTACAGATCGGACCAACAACTTCCGTTTCGACGACCGGCATCAAGCCAAATGGATAGGAGAGAAATATAACGCGACAGTCTTAAGATTGGAAGTACATTAGCCTGTTGTTTGCTGTAATGGATGGCAATCACGCAATCTTAAAAACATGATAAGGACAGCGAAATTCGTCTGCTGAAGGACAAACGGCGTATTGAATTTGAAATACGAGCACGGACGTTTCCGCTTTGCCCCTTCGATTTTACAGCAGGAATTACTCGTTCATGGTCTGTATCGGATCTTGATTATGTTGCTTCTGTGTTGAGATGGAATTTCTCAGTCGGAACACTTTTGACTTCTTCGATAGAGGCAGATAGAGTTCAAATATCTCCGCTACACGGAAGTTGGGACTTTAAAAGAATCTCGCTAGTCACGCGCCGTCAAATCTATTCCTTCATTTACATTACATGAAGAAAACATGGGATGCGTGGCTTATATTTAACTTTAGAAACAGAGTCGAATTTCACCAACATTCCCTAGCTCTATGTAAAACTTAAATACTTAAGGGCAAATTTCATTAGTCTTGTTTCTATGATAAAAATACAAAAATATTTAATTTCTTAACAATTATTGTTATTTATTAGGTAATAATTCATTTCAGTTCAATCATGTACTTAATGGTTAATGAAATAGCAATGGTGGAATGTGTGTTTTCCTTGTTTAAGAATTTAAGTATTAGTTAGAACAAAGTAGTGCTGGTATAATTCGAGCCAGATCTGGTTTTAAATCTTGTTTTATGCAACTAGTAATACTCTTTTCTTGATTACCTGTTTCGGTTGTTTATATTGCATAAAAATAAATAATGCATCGCTAAAAGTATATCATTTGTAACTTGCTTTAGTTAAAAAAAAAAACAGTGTATTATAGAAGATGTCGGGGTTTTCCTGCAAGCAATTACCACCTTGCTGTTTAAGCTGTAATACAGAACTACACATCGAGAAATTACCCCACGAAACGTGATATACGATTGTATAACACAGAACAGAACAGAACAGAACATATACTTTATTTAAACTTGTACATACGTACATCGTTTATATTCACATCACAATAAACAAAATAAATAATATAATCACGTGAACAATGGTTTTGCATGAAATACTTAAATACGACAACAATTCATTTTAGTTTAATGTAAAGTACTACATGATGTAAAATAATGATTAAAGTATCTGAATGAAGTAAATTACTATGGATCACTATTTCCATACTTGTTAACTATATTTATATAACACACATTTGTATAACACACATTTGTATAACACACATTTGTATAACACACATTTGTATAACACACATTTATATAAAACACATTTGTATAACACACATTTGTATAACACACATTTATATAACACACATTTGTATAACACACATTTATATAACACACATTTGTATAACACACATTTGTATAACACACATTTGTATAACACACATTTGTATAACACACATTTATATAACACACATTTGTATAACACACATTTGTATAACACACCACAAATGAAATACATTAGGAATATGTATGGGACGATTGCAGCCAAATATTTGTTTTCTTTTCTTGTAATGGCTAGCAATCATTTTCTGATTATTATGGCCATTTTTTAGACCTTTCGGTCAAGGATTTCCCACGTGTGGGTCCTGTTTTCTTGCTGAAAAGTCATCATGGGAAGATACAGTAGTTGGATATAAGGGAGTCTGGATGCGATACCCTAGCTCATTTTGCGAATATACCCCTTGGTTCATTTACGTGCCCGGTGTATAGCACCGATACACGGAAGACAAGTTCCTGGGGAAAACCAGTACTGAGTACTCCGAGTTTCCATAGCCAACCCCATTTTGCAGAGTGCCAGGCAAGGGTGCATCCGGTACCAGTTTTATACGTCTTTGGTTCGATCACTGGAGGAAGTGTCACTGCTTGGATTCGAACTCAGACCTCCCGAACGCAAAGCGGACACTCTACCACTGAACTATTGCATCGGTTTTATAACACACGACCCAGAAATCCATCAGGGAGGCTCAAACTGTTTTCATGAATAAAGCATGGACATGAAATAATATAAAATGGAAGTGTTATTCTTGAAAAAAAATGTTTGAATATTTAGCACAAAGATACATAGAGGATACTTGTTTGTTTTAAAAATGAGATATAAACCATATTCACTCAAGCAAATAAATTTTATTTTTATTTAATGCTAACTGCTGCTACATACCCAAGTGCGCAATCTTTATATGTAAAAAGTAGTCTAGGCAGATCTATATCACCCACACTGTGAGATATGGATTTTATCTCTCTGATAGAACACAGTGTTTCACAAGTTATCATAAAATTAAAGACCATTTACTTTTGTTTTCAGCGCGTTAGCTGCATCATTACTTTTTTTTAACACGGCACATTTGTTATCTTAAATAAAACTTGAACAAATACGTCTGTTGTAATACTCAGTGGAGTTGGACAAAGTGTCTTTGTGCAAAATTACATGATATAAAAACACTTTAAACAGTACTTCCGCTTCCTGTAGAGCGTGCAGTGACGTCATCAAAGTTGTATTCCCATCTCATTGATAAAACATTCAGCCATCAAGCAGCAACGCTTGCAAGAGCATGTTCTGCAGATCACATCAAAATTATATAACAATATATGTTTGTGCACGTGAAAACCGCCCCATTCACGAGGAAAATGACGTTCAGGTACTTATGTATTTAGAATTGAGAGCTAAAGGGTTGACAGATGTCTGCATGTTTCTGATAGCATCAGCCTTTGGGTATATCATACGAGTGCAAAAGTAAGATATTTAACAGCTGTAGAGAACTGTGAAGACCTATTTTTGCCAGACATTTGCATTATTTTTTTTCGGGTGAAAAGTTCGATCAATAGTAACATTATCATTATGCCATTTCTCTAATTACCCGAAGATTCACCTGCAAATATCTTACTTGAAAGAAGTTAAACATAAATTCAGTTAATGAGCTATTTTTCGCATTGAAATGTTGTAATTTAGTTCTACTTAGATATTTTTTTTGCGAATTAAAGACAAACTGGGGTAGGTATATCAGGCTGCGTAAGTGAAAAACCGGTACACCTACAGGGTTTTAATATTAGCTGATACACCGCAAACATTAGCCATTGCATCGGGGAAAAAGAGCTAAAAATAAACTTTTGATAATATATATATATATATATATATATATATATATATATATATATATATATATATATAACAGATAATTTTGAAGTGCAATAGAACTTGTTTTTTACGACCATATATACTATGACAGGGTTCCTGAATTTAACGAGTACTTGGCGTATGGGAAAGCCATGAAAGTTTCTTGCCAGTAACCCGTTGGTGCCAAGTTTTTGAACGCTATGTACTAGTCCAACCAAGGATTAATATAACTCGCAAGAATTTGTTTGACAATCGACGTTAAAGTTTAATCTGTACTAAACAGCCAACCTGTTTATATATAAAATGTTTCCCATTTGACATTTGCCCTCCATATAACAACAACCTTGATTAAGCGGCCACTTACATTTGCTCACGTGACAGACCGCTTATCATTCCCTTATTCTGTGCTGCTCTTCTTTTTCGTCCTCACTGTTTGAAGAGCCGACATATTCTTTTAATCGTCTTATTGCATTCATTATAGAAAATAACGATAAACACGACAACTCGACGACGAGATAACGGCAAATTATTTATGATAATTTAACAACTTTGCACTTAATTCATTTTACAACGTTTTCCATCATACAAAATCGTTTGGGAAAATTGAAAGAACTTTTTCCCCAAAGGCAAGGATGCTGCAAAACTAATTTGAAATACAGACTCCGCTATTTCCGCCATTTTAATGATACAGGAGTGATAAATGTGCATCTAGCGGTATATACGTGTCGATATTAGTGCTTAAAAAAGGAAATAAGTCATGAAAGCGTGATCGCCTGTTCTTAATACATTAGTTTCATGTAAAGAACTAACACCTTAAAATCACATCAGACTTAGGGTTTAATGCGCAGGGCGTTTTTGCACTAATGGACTGAAGTAATTGATACAAGCACCAAAGTGCGGTCGAGTGCAATTCGGTAATTAAGGTGTCAATCGGGTGTGTTCGGAATTGTTCGGAAGTTTCCGTCTGAATTAGCTCATTAATAATTTAATTGGCGTTTTAGCAGAGATGTGAATACCTCACGTAGCTTCGCGGTTTCAGAAAGAGAAAAAAAGGTGCATTATTTATTTATTTTTTTTTTGTGTGTTTTGTTTTGTCACTGGCATTATTTGTGGCATTTAAAGACATGAGATATGTCGGTCAGTTGTCTTAGTGAAGTACCATGCATCTAGAAACGGATCCACCCAAGTATGTTGAGAGCGATACAAATGTTTTGTACTAATACCATATCATACGATATCATGCATATGATAAATCTGAACCTACGAGACGGACATTCTTGCCACTTGACCCCCGGATGGATCACAGTCTGGTTTCTTATCACCCGGGGGATTGTTGATTGTTGTTGTTGTATTGGGGTTTACCGTCGTACGATAGTATTTCAATCATATAGCGATGTCCAGCTAATTACAGGTGGAGGAAGATCCCGAGTATACAGAAGTACCAGGGTAGAACCACCGACCTACCGCAAGCCAGCTGGAAGGCTTCCTCACATGAAAATCCGAATGACCCTGTCGGGATTCGAACCCACGCGGTGAGGGGCTGAGTGTGTGTTAAAGTCAGCGACTTTACCCTCTCGGGCACAGAGACCACTAAACTTTTAATTTGATGTTTTGTTATATCATATAGCAATATCAGTATACATTTAAAACGTAAATATTGAGTAATTTCATGTAATCCATCTGTCATTCAGTTATAATCATGGTCTTTCAGATGCTTAAAAAGACTTCTGTGCAGATGCAAGCATCTATTGACTTGGAGTTAATTGTAAGTTTGCTCTAAGTCTATAAATTTACATTCTATTGCATTTACTATAGAGTTTTCCAAATCACTTGATAGATCAAGATCACAGTTTAATGATAGATTGATTACCTTAATGTCTAATATTTGCATTTATTGACGGTCGCGTAAAATATATAGTGCTGGTATAGCTCACAGCCTGGCGCTTAGCATATAATGGTAGAACTGGTTGAACCGAAGTCGGGGTAATGTGACAAGGTGTGGTATCATGCCACATGTCTACGGCCTGATACTGTAGTGTGGCAGCATTATATCTGTCTCAAGTAGACATCGTCTCCAAATGTCTGAAATACTCTCGGCAGGGCGTTAAACCCAATTAACAAACAACGTTTAATTTAAGTCTAAACTTATTTTTTACTCTTGAATGTTTTCTTGAATTTATAAACGGACGAATCTAAAATTGGACGCCGTTCAAAAAACGCAAGAGATAGTCCATAGTGTAATCAAATTCTGTTAAAGCATGTTATTTAATCATTTCTACATAGTTTACTCATCTCTGATAAGAAAAAATATCTTGATTATAAGATTCAATGCACAAAAGTATGAGAAATTTGTAATGTGATCAAAATCTTCCTAAAATTAGGTTCTCATTTATTTCCCTGTGTTCGATGGGTGCGAGTATTTTAAGAAGCGTATTCCGATTAAGAAGAATATAATTTGTCCCGAGATTTCAGGCCATCAGCTGTTTAAATCGGTTTTTACAAGAACTAAGAGAAACATCGTATTTATTTTTGCGATGAAGTTATGTTCAGGTATTTTAAATTGACTTGACTATTTGAGTTTACCATCGCTTCGACAGTATTTCAGTCATATAGCGACGTCCAGCTAATTACAGGTGGAGGAAGACCCCGAATGCACGGAGACATTCAATGCGATGAGGGGCTGAGTGAGTGTTAAAGTCAGCGACTTTACCCTCTCGGCAACGGAGGCCCCTAAGGTATTTTAATTTTATGCAAAATTATATTGCTATTAAATAAGTTATGTTACTTTTATCATTTGAAACTTTTCATATTATCTTCGTATGGTATACCACGAAGATTCATTAGTTAATTCAAATCTCTGGATATGCTATATCAACATTTCTTTTTATATTTAGGTTTTCGTGGACTGCAACGCAGCCGCGAAAACCTACTGTTCTTCTTGTGTTTCTTTTTCCCTTTTTTTTCCCATTATTATTATTCTTTGCACTTTTTTTGTGGCCGCTGTTGCGACATGATTAGAAGTGCTACAAATATGAAAATTTCCATGCATACTCACATGTATCTGAAGTTGTGCACCACTAATTTTTTCATGCTCTTCTGACGTATTTTACATAATATATTTTTCATTCTCTTGTATCTTTTTAATTGCCCAAAACTCGAAACTTCTACAGTGAAAGATATCGTTATCGTTAATGGATATTTCTCAATATTTTCACAGAAAGAAAATAAGAACTCATCTCCACTCTTTAGTAATACAGAACCAAGACAATCTCTTCATCATTGCTGCAAGAACTTTGAATTAATGATATCATGGCACAGGGTTCAAACCCAAATCCTCGTTTGACCTTCTTGTCAAGAGTTTCACTGGATAGTGGCGTCGTGCGGCCCGGATACGGACCATGTTTATCATACCATATTTCGTAAAGTAAAATCAGAAATAAGTTCTTAAAAACTTCTCTCTGAATCTGAGTTACAAATGAGTCGTTACTAAACTTGATAGATTCAACCTGTGTTACCAGCAATCTATAACAGATGGCCAGCCCGTTTAGGAGCCCATAAAGTGATTCAAGAAACACACACACACACACACACACACACACACACACACACACATAGTTATATCTGCATTAGTGACCTCCTGTATTAAGAAGACTACCCTTTTCTGCGGCCAATTTCAAATCTCAAATCTATCATTTTATCATATACCTACTTTGAAACTCCGTTTAGCAACCACCTGCATGCTCGAAGCGGTGAATTTCCCCAATCCCGTAACTGGCCACTTAAGATGGATTGGACGGTCCACTTTTATGTAATAAATGCCGAAAGCTTTAAGCCTGCTTCCCACATTCTATCTCAACATCGTATTTCACTGTTATCGATCTCACAATATCCATATGATAAACATCCCCCATCAATCTGATAGCGAAACCTATCTTTATTTTTATTGACGTGCATTTGAAGAGCTAAATGCCAGAAATCTGCCAATAAACAGTGCGTGACAATGAAATTTATGGATTCAAATGAAGTTAGACGGTCTTAAGGCTGCTTGGGTTATGGTTTATGATTGTTTATCATCTGCTGGCGGTGGGTCGAATTCTGGTGGCTATCGATACCGCACGGTTTCCGATATATATCGGATGAGGTCATTTACTAGGACGATATGTGTGTCTTTAATTAAGATGGGTTTATCATTAGGATTCGGAATTGGAGATTTTGTGTGTGATATTAGGTACCCTCACACCTGTTTGGCTAAACCCTTTCTTTCTTTTAAATTTTGAGCAGAACAAATGTGTGTGTGTGTGTGTGTGTTTGATTTAACATCCCACCGACAGTATTTTATTCATTTGGAGATTATGACTTCTTGAGACAGATATAGTGCAGGAGATAATTTCACATTATCAACAGGATGCATAATTATAACACGAGCATAAAAAAATCTCTGACACGCCCACCTTTTGCCATTTTTTTTCTTAATAAGCCTACTGTTGTGATACGACATGTCAAGGAATGTGATTTTATGATTCCTTTAATCATTGTCTGTATGTTTGTATATTATTAAATGCATGTTTAACTATCTATACTAAATGTCGGCTCCACGTGGTCTGAACGATTTCCACCTTCCAACCTTTTGATCAACTAAAGTACTCAATGTAGGGTAATTTTTAGGGCGAGATATGTAAAAATAATCAACGATTATTAATTTCGCGCCACCTTTATGTATTTCATTTCCGTCACATTTGTACCCGTCTCTGCTAGTTCGACAAACTTATTTCAATAAATGAATGAAGGGTGGGGATGCTATTTACTAAAGCAGGGTCTCTCATTACTATAGAGAGACCATGGTTAAATAATGTGAAAAGTACAGTTCACCCGATCATAAGCCATTGCATTAGTGTTTAGAGTCAAATTAAATGGCGGCGTGGCACGTTTTTCAGTAATAATCAAACTCTATGCGCATAATTAAAGCATTGAATAAATAGGAAACAACAAATAAATAATTCACATTGCATTAGACGCATACGTCAAGAAATCAACTTACATCACAATGTTTTATATGTCATTTGATAACCTCCAAATGGGCCTAGTTAATCCGGTCAACAAAAACACACTCTTTCAAAAGGAGTTCAAAGTCATAAATTTTTAAATTGATGTAATGGTGCGTCAACAATCGTAAATTGAATTTTTTATTGATGTATATTTTAATGTTTATGAACACCCCTAGAGATGAAACGCGAAAATGATATTTGAAACTGTGAATTATCTCGCTACGTTTTAAAACGTCTGTTTAATTTAGCGAGTGCGATATGAACCAATTAATTTCACACAGTTTTGATAAGAATTCACTGCTTGGTGTGGTATGAGGCACGATTATAAAAGTGCATTGACTTTTGTTGTGTGTTTTTAAAGATTGTGATTTTTTTAAAGGACAAATACCTCTTTAATGTTATAGTAATTATGGCAGCACTTCTCTCTCTCTCTCTCCCCCGCCCCCTCTCTCTCTCTCTTTCTAAAATAACATACGTGCAGTCAAAATATACAATATACGTGCATCAGAAAGTACATCTTATATCAGCATGTTTTTTCCTGACAATATCCTAACTGATTAGATATATTGAACAGAAATACAGATGTGTAAGGAATAGAAATGACAAGTTGCATACATAGATTTCTATGGGAAGACCTCAAAAGTTCTATGTTCTAATGTTCTATAGCAAAAAAAAAAAAAAAAAAAAAAACGACAAAAGATCCTAATCAAGAAACCACACACACACACACACACATGATCTTTAAAAAGTTTTGCTTCTAACTTCACATTGTTAATGTACCAAATAGATGAAATGCTTCATTTGGAGAGCGGTTTTGCTGTCAGTTTATCAACCAAAAAGAACAGGTGTAACAATGCAGAATATAACTCCGAGATAACAACTGTAACATCACATTTAAGCTCTCTGATTATTCACGATTGTATTATCGACCGAAAGAATGAAATGACAGCTGTCCGATTGTCGTGATGGCATGATATATATGTCAAACGTTTTTTAAATCTAAAATATATAAAAATAACTTGTAAAATAAATGACGCCTTAAATGATCAGCAGAGATCGGTTTTCATCGGTAAACATCGGACATTTCCGTTGCATTTAGCTGACGTGCTTCAATGCGGCCATTTTTTTTAAGTTCAATCATTTTTTTTAAAAAAAATTTCCCTGGCAAGCAGTTGATTTGTCATAATTTGCTTGGCGAGCACCAGATGGAAATGAGAAATTAACCCGCCAAAAGAGAAAAAAAAATGTTTCCATTTTTTTCTTCCGTAAAGTGTCAAAAATCAGCAACCATAACAAAATTAATGTAAATAAATAAATAAAAAAAAAAAAAAACAAGAAAAAAAAACCTTCAAAAACTTTTTTTTTAAAAGAAGTGAAAGAAAATATATTAAAATGTAATTAAAACAAAACCGTAAAACCGTAATTTGAATGAGTAACATTTAAGCTAAAGGAAAAACATACTAGTATACCAAAAAACGACTCCCGATCAGCAAGTACGTATAAATTCTTAAGCCTTCTAAATGCTTATAACCAATCATTTTGTATAAAGTAGCAAAGCTTTGTATGAAAGGATTCTGAAATAAGAGAAAACACTTTGCCTAATAAATTATTCGTTACAGATTTTGCAAAAAAAAAAAAAAAAAAAAAAAAAAATATTTTTAAACAAAAATTATAAAGCTTGAATTGTTTGTTTTACTGATAACACTCTTGCAAAATACATGTTTCCAGAATTTAATTACATGCAATTTAAATGAAAATCATTTATGACATATGTTGTTACTTTATTTTCTTTACCCTTAATCTTTTATAGACTATTATTTATGCCTTGGCAAACAGAGCAGACCCAGATCAGACAGCTCCATCCGGGAGCCACCGCTATTTGCTCATTCAGTTTTCCGGCTAAGATTCAACACCGTCTGCACAGCAGAGAAAAATCTATTGCTTCATATACCACTTAAGCTTCTGTTATTATGCATGAGGTCATATTTGTACATGAATATTCATGAGGTCTTTCATAATATGCTAATAATACGCTAACATGAAACACCCTGTGCGTTTCGAAAAAGAAATCTGAAAAGAAGCTCAAAAGAACCTTCCTTGTTTTCAAATATACGTTGTAAAACCTTCGTAAAACCTTCGAAACGCCTATACATTGTTTATAGATTATTTCTTGAGTTGGTTCATATCTTCCCACAATTCTCCGTTACATCGACATTGTTTGTTTGGCTGACTTTCGTGCGTGTGGT